>OX244035.2:64423455-64955955 GCA_945859785.2 Tridacna gigas
ACAATTTCCAGTGTAGATGATTAATTAAAAGAATTTTGTCCCACTACAGAAAGCGGACAACTAGACCACAATTTTGGAGACTTTCAAAATAAAAACCGACCGGATACGTCATCGCAGAAGATTACCGTATTGACTCAGTAGAGTAAAATGTTTGTTCCAGGTACTGTGATCTTCAGAGAGCTTCGGTTTTGCATCTCTTGGTAGTTCAAAAGGGGGTATGTTAACATTTCCTAACGATCTGTATAGAAGGTCCCAACTGATCGTTTCTTTAAACCAATCAAAATAAGCACTTTACTGGAGGTCTAAATGCTAACCTATCTAAATAAAGAATATCAAATTTACCTTTACTGTTAGAGCTGGCACAACTCCCCATAACGTGACATCATTACCTGCCGTGAAAAGTTTAATTCTGAAGATAAATGCTGATATAATAAATTATCATAATGCCCACTATTACTACATCTATTAGGCATAGACTACTGAAACTCCATTGATCTTTCGAGAAATACCAAATTTTCATAGCTCGATCATCGGACACCGTTACTAATCAAAGTACTGATAGTACTGAAGGCCAGGAAATCTAGTGATCTGTAATCTCTAAAGAACGAAGGATACGAACTCACACGAGACCTCATTTTCTAATTATCACTACCATACAGACAGTCAGGCCAATTCAATTATGCCAAAAGAATTCATTGGTAAAGGGGTACTGTCACGCATAATATGGAATAATACAATAATCAACAGGAAAAATTAAATTAATGCAAAAAAAAAAAGCAGTGCTCAGAAGCCAGATTCTATAATTAAACCGAAGCAAATAGTGGATACCAACGCTTGGCTAAAGGGTGCATGATAATGGCTTTAAAAATTTCTAAGTCGAAAAGGGGCTTAAATCAAGCAAATTTATTTTTGAGTTATTTGCCTTATTGGTTAAGGTTGGTCTTTATGATAACGCACATATATTCCAAGTTTCAAATAAATATCGTCAATGATAAGAAAGATAAGACACAATTCAAAATTGGACACAACGCGAATACCAACGCTTAATATCGCGAACGCAGGGCAGGGTGATGTCAATATATTGCAGTTTTGTTCTCAAACAGTCGATCTAAATCTATTCTTTTGACTATATCATACAAAGACGTCCACTAGCCCTTCTCGTCCCATTAGAGAGAGAGAGAGAGAGAGAGAGAGATTCCAACGACGGCTTCTGGCGCTTAAAATGAATTTGCACATTCGGGATGTATTTCAAAATAAATATTCTTAAACTTTCATTTCTCCTTTTCAAACAATGTTTCGAAAACTACCAGTTATGTGAATGAAACTCTAGGTATGTAAATGTGATGAATAACTGATAAATTAAAACCTAATTTATTAAACACACCTTTTATTTTCAAATTATTTTGTTTGAAAGTTAAAAAATGTCCAAGGATCGCACAACACTTTCATGATTTCTAATCAATCAACAGTCGTCACAAAAAAAGAATATAAGCAGATAACATGGTTGATTATCGGAAAATGTAGATAGAACAAAAAATTCTTATTTTTCCATAATGTTTGCCTATTCTTCTGACAAAAAGAGAGATGTTTTAAATCGATTCACACAGAAAAGAGAGAGTATAATTTCTTTTAATTTCTGCATTTTTCTTAATTCTATCGATTTTTTTTTTCTAAACATATAGAGAAAATCAAGTTCAGTTCTAAATGATTAAAAGAAACTGATAACAAATGCAGTTAATACACCAATAATCTCATTCAACTATCGACATTTCCAAGGAAAATCGTATATCTCAATCTTTTCACCAGGCAGTCAAAGGAGATGCGGCGTGCGGTTCCCTTTGATCTTTATTTGAAACGCGGACAGTAACTAGCAAGTGACAATGGAAACTAAAAATAGAAAACTGGTTCTCGGGTTTTTCCCTCGCGCTAGTACACTAGAAAGTGATATCAGGGGCTGTAATCATGTCTATAATACAAGAGGATTTCAGTATCCAATCACAGTGATGGAAAAGTTGGTAGAGGTTAAATGTACACCGAATAAGTCTGTACACCTAATAAGTCTGATGTCAGTCATAATACGGCAACGCCTTAATGCACAGTTCCTAACAAGATTTGTGTAACTATAAACTCCGCCCATAGGCGGTATCGGATAAAAATAGACATCAGACTTAAACGGTGTACAGACTTATCCGGTGGACGTTTAACTTTTACCTGGAAAAGTTATTGACCGTCTGTTGTGTATTCAACAGGGACACAACCCTTAAAACACACTCGTAGGTTATTAAAGGGCTGTAATACCCTTGCAATTCCATAGCACTATGCAGATGTCGGAAAGCTTTGAGGAAAGAAAAACATTTACGCCGTGTGATAAGCGATCTCTGTACTTACGAAACTAGTTGTTTTGGCGGACTCAGCGATATAGAGTGGACACACCGTTCAACATTTTGTCTGAAAGTAGTCCGGAAAAGTCAGCTTACGATCGCTATAGGCAAGGGAATCCCTTGAGAGGGATTCCCTGGCCTAAAAATAGCACATTAGCGCATCGTCTCTATATCGTATACAATAATCCATGATATAGAGGGGATGCGCCAACATGCCATTTTTGACTAGCGAAGCTAGTCTACAGGCATCAAGATTGACCTAGAGTCAAAGTAAACAAAAAAAACCCACAGTTGCCAAATACTGCCTCACAGAAAATACTTCTTTCTGTTAGTAATTTTAATTCTGTTATATATGACAATTTTGACAAAAACCACTAAATCTCTACCACTCCAATTTGAACACGTCATATTACAAAGTAATAAACTGAACAAGATGTCATTGATAAGGTATAAGATCTTTGCTTATATGTAAATTAATTGACCTATGCAAAGCAGAGAATCACTTATTCCTACACCACTGTAACATTATGAATGAATCTATTTATAGCTACACCTACATGTAGGTAACTTGTAGTAAATCCCAGCTGTATTAACCCTCACTGGACAGGGAACCCTTGTCATTTCTCCAGTCTTTCATTATTTATATCATTGTGTTCAGTTAAACTGTTAAGCTAAACTGTTATTCTGCGTCGTGAATATTAACCCTTTGCCAAACAATCCCAAGTTTTAACGACACTTGGGAAGAATCCCTTGGAAAACATTGCAGGAAAGGAGAAAAATACTGATAACCATCATTTTCTCCTTTTCCCACATTGTTTTCTGTCCTTTTGGAATCAGGTTTCATCAGTTCAGCCTCATTTAATTTACGGTCTGCAACAGCTTTGAATTTGGACAAGTGTAAATTTTTTTGTTTTGTAAAGAGATTTAAACAGTTATTACATCTTGTGCTATTGGATATTGACTAATTGATTGAATGGTGTCTAACGCCGTTTTCAACATTATTTCAGTGATATTGCGGCGGCCAGAGCACCTGTCCATGCTTTCCTGGAGTTTCTTTTACCAGCACTACTGCGACTCAATGACCTTTTGCAGACAGTGTGGGGATAAGATCAGACTGCTCAGAGCGTGCAGTCTGATCTTGGATCTACAATGCCTAATAAGAGGATATAATTTCCTCGAAAATGTACATGTAACTTTGAAATAGCAATATTCAGGTGTTTACCATCGGCTTCAAAGTTTCATTTAACATTTTTAGCAGATTAAGGGTTAAATTTAAATTGGATTATAGTTAACCAATAGCACGCATTGCCCCAGCAGCTAAGTCAGTAGCATACAGAACTTGAGAACAGGAGGTCGCTGGTTTGATCCCCGACTCAGCAAATTTCTCTCCGAGGATTGGTGATAGTCATTGTGATAGGATTCATTTCTCTCTCACATTTCGACGATGGTTATGTGGGAAAGCAGCCAGTGGCTTGGAAAGAATATTGTGAGGATTTTTTGTTCAAGTCAATTTTTTCCCCAAAAACGATTATATGCTAATAATTTTGATAGATATTACATATGTATGATCTATGCTCAGTGACAAAGGGGGTTAATGTATCAAAACTTTTTGCTTTTGGCAATTTTCTGCATGCAAAAGGACCATTTTACCTCAGGATTCAGAAGGTTGTCGGACTTAATTGATTTTATGGATCCATTTAATTCTTTACCAAATAGCAAAATTTTAGATTGGTCCAAATTGAAAGCATTTACAGACGACAATATAAATTTGCAGACGACAATATAAATGTGATTGAAAAATTGAAATTTGTCTTGGGAAGGGTAGAAAACATTGTGGGAAAAGGAGAAAATGCTGGTTACCAGCATTTTCTCCTTTTCCCACAAGGTTTTCAAAAGCCTTCTTTCACAGGGTCGTTAAAAGCCGGGACTGTATGGTAAAGGGTTAAGTCTTATAACTTGCTTGATATAATGCATCACGGAAATGCATTGAACCCATATATATGTGCTCTGGCAAAAAGGGGTTTAATGCATAAATGCATCTGTTTGATGCATTATACAAAGCAAGTCATCAAATAATAACGGATTTATAAAAATCCGTTTAATCTAACAACAAATGAGTCGTGAGGCAGAATGTTCCTTGGACAAACGGAAACTTTACAAATAGCAAAAAGGTTCTACAGGCTGACCCGGATCGAAGGTTTGCGCTTTCGGTCTATTTTCTGCATGTCAAAGGACCAGTGGACCTCATGATTCTGTCTGTTGTTAGACGAGATGAATTTTATGGATCCATAATTTTGTGATGAATTGTTCGGTGTCATGTATCGCGGAGATATATTAAAACCCCTGTTGCCAGAGCATGGCCCAATTATTTTTGTTATTATTAGGCAAATAAGTACAAAATATGACGATAGTAATAATTAAGTTAAGAATGTCTGACCTGTTAGTATATTTCTATCCAAATTTCGTATTTTCCATCATCCCCTTTTATATTGTAAACTTGCACATCAATATCCTATGGGGCCCCATAAGTGTCAAGTGTCACATATATTTTTTATTTCGTTCTGATGAAATACTAATCCGATAAAACGAAATCATAATTTCTGATAACGCAATCTTAATTCGGAAAAAGAAACAAACATTCGTTTAAACCGAAATGCTAGTTCGATACATCAAAATACTAATTTATTTCATAGAAATGTCTTTTCGAGAAAACGAAATAGGTATGTCCGTATCACTCGGTAGTTTTCGTCCAACATGAATAGACTGCAAACAAAGAAAATGCTTTTTCGTTTTATCGAATTAGGACTTCGTTCAAACAAACTATCATGTCACTTAAACGAATCAGTATTTCATTTAAACGAATTATTATTTCAATAAAACGAATTATTCTTCTGTTTCATCTGTTTCGAGATAACAGATTATCATTTCGTTTTATACTAAATCAGACTTTGTTACAACGAATTGATAATGAAATTAAAAAAAAATGTTGCACGTGGCATCTATGGGGCTCCGTACATATCCAAGCAAAATGCACTAATCTATTTCAACTGTAGTGAGCGGTCGTTTAAAGCTATCTGTAGACTTGAGTGTTCGATGGTAAAATATATAGATAAAATAGAGCAATGATCCTTAACTCGATAAACAAATTTTAGTATTTAGTGCTTTATCCTACAACACTTTACCACACAATCCCGGCTTTTAACGACCCTGAGAAAAAGGACTTTTGAAAACAATGTGGGAAAAGGAGAAAATGCTGGTTACCAGCATTTTCTCCTTTTCCCACAGTGTTTTCTACCCTTCCCAGAACAATTGCAGCTTTTGAGTCACATTTATTTTGTCGTCTGTAAATCTTTTCAATTTGGACCGGCCTAGAGTTTTGTCGTTTGGTAAAGGGTTAACCTACAACGCTTTGCCAAACGCTAAAATTCTATACCCGTCGATATTCAAAACATTTGCTGATTAATTGATTGATTGTATGGTGTTTAACGCCGTTTTTAACATTATTTCAGTTATATCGCGGCGGCCAATGCACCTATCCATGCTTTCCTGGAGTTTCCTTTACCAGTACTCCACAATATTCTTTCCAAGCCACTGGCTGCTTTCTCACATAACCACCGTCGAAACAATGGTCAGCGGTGAGAGAGGAATGAATCCTGTCGCAATGACTATCATCAATCCTCGGAAAGAAATTGGCCAAGCCGGGAATCGAACCCGCGACCTCCTGTTCTCAAGTCCTGTACGCTACCGACTGAGCTACGGGGACTTGGCAAAACATTTGCAGATGTCAGATAAAATCCAGATTAAATAATAGGACTTGTTTTGGGTAGGATAGACAGACATTGTGGGAAAAGAAGAAAATGTTGAGTACCAGGATTTTCTCCTTTTCTCATAATGTTTTCAAAAGCCGTTTCCTTAAGGGTCGTAAAGCACAGGAATTGTTGGATAAAGTATTTAAGCGCCTTTGACGGCTACATTTTTCTTTGCGGCCTGTGTAGATCAAGATCAGACTGCACAAAACTTGCAATGTGATCCTTGTTCTACATGTACATTGTCCCGCTTTGCTAAAACATTCTGGAGACTGGTAACCTTGCGAATGCAATTGTATATTTTGGTCTTATTCCTATACTGAGGAGGTCTGTTAGGTCCATTTGTCGCTCTAAGAATAAACTTTACCAGGTGACAAAGTTTTAGACTCCTCTTCCCACAATGTTTACTATCCCGTTAAAGACAAATTCCATCATTTGAGCCACGTTCAAATTGTCGTCTGCAAACGCGTTCAGTTTGGACAAGTCTACATTTTTGTTGTATGGTAAAGAGTTTAAAAAAAAAACACGTCTACTTTTCGAATCACCCCCCCCCCCTCCAAAAAAGAAAGGTTATGATGGAAAATTGGTTTACAGAGCACAAATAAAAATATTGAAAGTTTACCTGTTGGGTATTTATTGTGTGCCTTCTTTGTTACATTTCAGACTATTTTGATATTGGTGTGAAATAATTATTTCAATAACTCTTTCAACTTTCAACTTTTTTGAAAATTTAAATTGCTTTTATTGCTATTTTCCGTTACCTCTTGTGCATTATTTGATGTCAAAACTCATGGTAGTTTTCAGATAAATCACTTTAAATTTATGATGATTGTGGTATGATGACCTCTTTCAGCGGCTGACATTATATTAAGCTTAATTAAGCAAGCCGACGGTATTGGTTCAGGATCAGACTGCGCGTTCTGTTCAATTTGATCTTGATCAATGCCATCTGCAAAAACCCTTGTATTCGCCTGTGGCGCTGTACGGGTTTAAACATTTCCCCCGAGCGCACCTTGCGGAAGTTAAACTAAATGTCGTCTTAAGCTAGTCTGTATGGTAATTGCTTCTCATACCAATATCTGCCGACGGCCTTTTTCGTCTTTTATCAGAAAATATTTTGGAAAGTGAATAAATTGCTCATAGCGGGAAAGCGTAATTAATGCTTATTATTCACATCATACGAGGAAGTTTAATAATGTTCTCTGCAGCAAATTTCTGCAAGATAATGGTTGAACACTTTCAGTACCGTAGGCGGAATCAGAGGTTTTTGCCAACGGAATAAATCAAGATCAGACGGAATAAATCATATTTCAGACTGCACAGAACGCGCAGTCTGATCTTGGATCGATCCCGTCTTCTTGTTTAATCAAGCCTAGAAGATTAGAAAAAAAAAGCCTTTGTGACTATTTAGTGGATTGTAATTTTAGCGGTAGAAAAAGGGCGTGCGTATATAATGAGCTATGCTCTTTGGAAAGGTGGTTTAATGCATCTTTCAAAAGGTATCGACCCAGGTAAGCTTGCGCGGTTCGCACAGGCTTACCTGGGTCGATACTTTTTGCTACCGGTCAATTTTCTGCGCGTCCCAGGAACAGTCTAAGTTAATATTCAGGAGGTTGTAAGTAAAAACGGAATTTACGGGTCCACAATTAAAGGATGACTTATTTTGGTATCATGGATCACGGAGATGCATTAAACACCCTTTTGCCAGAGCATGGCTCATATATGGGCCACGACCTGTGAAAAGGGGACTTGATGCATCTGCGAAAAGTATCGACCCAGGTCAGCCCGCGCAGTCCGCGCGGGCTGACCTGAGCCGAAACTTTTCGCCATTGGTCAAATTTCTGCCTGTCAAAGGACCAGCCTACCTGGTGATTAAGTCGGTTGTTTTTTAAAAAAAAAAAGTGGCTATTATGGATCCATAATTATGTGACGACTAAACTCTTTACCAAACGACAAAATTTTAGACCGGTCCAAATTGAAAGCAATTGCAGATGTAAAAACAATTGTGACCCCAAAATTGAAATTTGTTTTGGGAAGGGTAGAAAACATTGTCAGAAAAGGAGAAAATGCTGGTTACCAGCATTTTCTCCTTTTCCCACAATGTTTTCAAGAACCTTTTTTTTTAGGGTCGTAAAAAAACTCGTGATAGTGTGGTAAAGGGTTAACTGGTATAGTGGATCACGGAGATGCATTAAGCCCCTTTTGTCAGAGCATGGTTCATATAATGGCCTGCAACATGCGAAAATGAGACCTTCGAACATTGTCGTAAAGTGTCTTCTCGGATTAGCCTGCGCAGTGCGCGCAGGCTAATCGGAGACGACACTTTACGACTACATCAGATTTTTTTCATACAGTAGTCTTTCGTGAAACAGAAAATCGCACAAAAACGGGAAGATTAGTCACGGACAGCACAGGCTGATCTGGGACGACATACATTTACGCATAAGTCCGAAGGCCCCGCAAGATATATTTAGCGCTTAAAAATCTATCAGATGAAGCGCCACATGTATAAACTCGACCTCTGAAAATACAGTCCTCTAAAACTCATACATGTCTCTATCTGATAGGCTTTACTGAAAATGAGGACTGCACGTTCTGTGCAGTCTGATCTTAATCAATGCCGTCCGAAATTTGAAAGCCACAATTTTTGCCTATGACACTGAAAGATTTTAATAAAAGATAGATTGCGTCGAGGTTGATTGATTGATTCATTGATTGATTGATTGATTGGTGTTTTACGCGGCTTTCAACATTATTTCAGTCATATCACGGCGACAGCTCACATATTCATGTATTTCCTGGGTTTCACCAGTACTAGGCTAGGGCTCTGAAGTGTCTTGCCTAGGGATACTCTCATGAAAAACCCAGTGGATCCAGTGAGGCTCTAACCCGGGGCCTCTAGGTCACAAGTCCTACAATTTACCACTGAGCCACGCAGGACCCCGGGTCGACGTTTATAAATGACTTGGAAGGGCTAAAAATTGTCGGCATACATTGAGTATAATGTGATAACACTTTGGGGTTTTTTTGGCGTGCTGTCAAAAACTTCGGTACACTCAAAGGAATAGTCCACACGAAGATTTTAGTATGAACTTATACAGGTATAAGATGTGTGTGTATGAGAGAGAGACAGAGAGAGAGACAGAGAGAGACTCATTCATGTAATTATACAATCCCAACCACTACTGGTCTTGTGACGCTATTGGATAAATAGTGGTTTACACCAGTCTCCTTAGTTTATCAGTCATATTGCGACGACAGCACACTTATTCATGTTTTCCCTTGGCTTTATCTACTACTAGGTCGAGGAGGTTTTAACTAGTACTCGGTAGGGACCTCGCTTTGCATGGCCCAGGTACGCTCCATTCTCTGATTAGATCCCGGTGAGCGAACCAGGAATAGGAATGTCTGTTGGTAATCCGAATCGTGAACCACTTAACCGCTCAGGACCCCTGTCCTGTACTATCTTGTACTATGCTGGAAACCAGTATTTTCTCCATTTTCCTCGACGTCTTCAATCCTTTCAAAAACAACCCCCCTTTTTTTCCCCAAGTAACATCAGTTTGTATTCTGCAAATTCATTGGATTTAGGCCCGTCTAAAAAAAATTTTTTTTGTCCATTTTTTTTCTCTTTTCTTTTGTAAAGAGTTGAATAGAGTGAAGCATTGTAGTTACATATATATATTCTGTTCTTCCTCTTTTTTCTTCACCTTCTTTTGCAAAAGTGTGTTAGATCTACTCAATACACGAATATTAAAGGCCTTGAAAAAAGTGCGGCTACTCTTCAAAGTATCACAAGGTCTCGTCAAACTGCAATAGTTTCTGCAGACAGAATATTTAGCTAGCCAGTAGAAAACAAAAACATTTATTGAACAAAAATTGATTCTAATCGCAAAGTGGTTACTATCTTTTGTGAGCTTATGGCAAAATTACTGTAGTTCTTTTTTTTTAGGAGGAGGAGGGGGAGAAGGAATCAGCAACAAATTATACTTTTCCAATTGAAAGCATTTTAGATGAAAAATTGAATATAGCTCAATGTATTCATTCGGCATACCTCGGGTGATCTGGTGATCAAATCCCTCGGCTGTATCACGTAGCTTGATATGCACCTACACGGTACATTTCGCACATCTCCGGAAGCACACCGCTTTACCGTTATTGAAATTGTAAGGCTCCTCTGTAGAAAGAACGCATGAGTAAATTTTCTATTGTTATCTTTCTAAAAGTATTTGAGTCGGGAATCAGTTTGTACATTCAAGTTTTAGCGTGGTTTATCAATTCCGTTAGGAGCTTTCATCGACAGATCGATAGAAGTGAATAACTTCAGAGTGGTTGTTCATGTCGTTGCTAAGCGATCTACGGGGGCGCCGCCATGTTTAAGATCATGTGATTGGAACTTTCAAAATGGAAGCCTCCCTAATACAGACGAGGTTAGATGTAGGTACGGAATCGGCCGAGTTGTGACGAGTGTCAATGTATTATAGCTCATATTAACCGGAAGTGACGTAAAAAAATTGAAATCGATCAGACGTTAAACATGGCGGCTGTAAGCGTATCGTTTAAAGTTTTCGTACTTTTTTTCAGTGTTGCTTTAAGACAGTCTGATTCGAAAACTTTCAGTATAGGTACATCTGAGAGTAAGTTTTTAATTTTACATTTTTTTTTTCTGTCACTTTTGCAAATAGCGTCATTTTTTTACACCCTATACGCGCAAAATCTTGACCTGATACCAAATAGCCTATAACCTATTTCTTCACTGAAAATTATTGAATGAAGACACTTTGCTGGTACACAGAAAATTTAGATCTACATGAAAAAAGGAGGTTCCGTTTCGAAGTGACTTGTATGGAAAGGGGCCTTAAAATTGGAATAAACGAATTCGGTCGGCTTTTTTTCAACGACCGAAGTACCGTGATCGACTAAGAATCGGAAAGATTTTTATCTTTTAAGCTTGCCAAAAATTGCAGACGGCGTAGATCTAAGATCAAACTGCACGTTCAGTGCTGTCCACAAAAGCTCATTCTTTCCCCAATGGCAGTGAGAGGATTACTGTACCTCTTTAACCCTTTCCCAAACAAGGCCTGGTTGTCACGTGTCTGCAGCCCAAGTCTTTTGAAAACACTGTGGGAAAAGGAGAAATTGCTCATAACGAGCAATTTCTCCTTTTCCCACAGTGTTTTCTACCCTTATTGAGAACTTTCTACCATTTTCATCAAATTTAATATTGTCGTCTGCAAACTCTTTCAATTTGGACCAGTCCAAATTTTGTCGTTTGGGAAAGGATTAACAAACTACAATATTTATGACTTATCCAGATTGGAAGCATTTGCAGACGACAAATAACACGACTTTTGACTTAAACTCTTTTCAGAGGGACAAAATTTTATAACTGTCCAAATTGAAAGCACTCACGGCAGACGACAAAATAAAAGTGACTGCAAAAATGAAATTTGTTTTTGGAATGGTAGTAAACATTGTCGAAAAAGGAGAAAATACTGGTTACGAGTAAAGTACGTTCTCTTTTTTCTACAATGTTTTCAACAGCTTTCTTTCTAATGGTTGTTTAAAGTTGGGATCGTGTGGTGAACGGTTGAAGATGTAATACGAGAATATGTGGGAAGAGAAGAACATGCTGGTTACCAGCATTCTGTCTTATCCATATAATGATTTCAGAAGCTTCCTCTTCGGGGTAGTTAAAACATGAGATTGTACGGTGAAGTGTTGATATAGTATCCGCTATTACCAACTCGCATAGAAAAGAAACCACCTCAACAAGGTTGCCTCAGTTATTTGATGCGTGCATTAAAAGGGAAATAATCGCATCTATAATCATTTTATGTCGGTATGAGTTATCTTTCTTGGAAAATAATATAATTAGCCATGCGACGTTGACAAAAAAGGGTAAAATAGCGGCGAGTAGTATAAAATGAGGTTTGATATTCGAATACGCGTGAAAACTTTGTGGCAAAGTATTTTTTTCACTATGTGCTGTCTTCTGTTGCCACAATATGAGCTGCAAGATCGTATTATCGTCTGTTAGTGGTAATTTGTCAGCACTTGCCAATAAGGTAATCAGTTTTTGTCTGACGTTCACAAACTTAAACTAACAAGCTCTTAAACCCCCCCCCCCTCCACTAATGTGGCCCTCTTGCCATGCTATACCATTTGAGTCATGCTCTGGCAAAAAGGGGCATAATACACCTCCCTACGAAGCAAGTATCATGGCATTATACATCGCTAAAATCCGCTTTGTATAAAACAGCCTACTGGGTCATGAGGAATACTGGTCCTTTAACATGCAAAAACAGGACCATAAGCAAAAAGTTTCGGCTAAGGTCAGCCTGCGCGGACTGCGCAGGCTGACCTGGGCCGAAACTTTTTGTAAATGCATTAAACCCCCTTTTCACAGAGTATGGCTCATTTCTTTCATAAATTTACATTTATATTTATCATATTGAATCTAAGTACATGTACTTGTTCGGAAATACTTAGGCAACTTAAGTACTGGTGAACCAATTGGCTGATTATATAGATCACAAAAAAAAAATCAGGAGATCGCGTATGAATACCCTGATGGGCAAGAAGTGGTTTCACAAGTCACTGATTATGTTTCCAGTATTATTTTTTTTTTTATCTACAATACAATTAATATTTTTTTAGCGGCGCTCTGGCCAAAGAGGGTTTAATGCATCTGTGCGATGTTTTATACCAAGCATGTCATTATTTAGTTATAGAGTCATAAAATCCATTTCGTCTAACATCCGATTGAATTACATGTATTCCGGTAAAGTGGTCTTTGACTTGCAGTAAATTGACCAATGGCAAACCGTTTCAACTCAGGTCAGCCTACGCGTATTGCGTAGGCTGACCTGGTTCGAAACTTTTTTGCAGATGCGTTAATCCCATTTTTCCATACAGAATGGATGATATACTTCCATCGTTTCTTTCTAAAACATTTTTGGAAACGGAGAAAATTCTCGTGACAAGCAAGCATGCTCATAGACTGGTCCCCGTTGTTCATCTACACTTTTTGCTATACATAAGGGAGGTAACCAATCGATATACATTTTGCTGTATCAGGGGAGGTAACCAATCAAACATCATCAGAAAGTAATAAGTAATTAGACTAGTGGTTTTTCTTTTGTAGACGGAGAAATTGACAACAAATATACACAGCAAAAACAACGTGGTAAGTACGAACAGGTATTCATAAAATCTCTGTTTATTTTTTTTATTCTCGGATACGACTCTTTCCTGTTACGGCAATGAGTATTGGATGTGCATATATTGTAAATAGCTAAGCGTCTGATATTCTGATATTAGAGAGAGAGAGAGAGAGAGAGAGAGAGAGAGAGAGACTGTAAAAGAGACTTTCAGAGAGACTGACAGAGTGAGAGAGAGATAGACTGACTGAAAGAGTGAGAGAGAGACTGACAGAGTAAGACCGAGAGAGAGTAGAGAGAGACAGAGAGAGAGAGACAAACGGAAATAGAGAGTAACTGACAGGGAGAGACCTTGCAAGCCAAGCGGTCTTCATTAAATAAACCTTTTTCCATCGATCCTTATTTTAAACTTCACTTCACTGGGAAAGAATTTTAGTAAAAATTAGTAGAAAACGGAGAAAATACTGATAGCCATCTCACGTGTTCTTCTATTCTTTCAAAGACAATTCCCAAACCTTTTGTCACATTTTCTTAACTTTCTAGAAACACTGTCAATTTGGGCGGGTCTAAAATTTTGTTGTCTAGTCAAGAGTTAAATTTCGGAAAAGAAAAATATGAAATTTAGGATACGCAGCACCCTGGTAAAAGGGATTTTAACTCTTTCATTACTAATGACGACTTAAGTGGCTTTTGCGGATGGTGTAGATCAAGATCAGACTGCACAGAACGTGCAGTCTGATCTTTGATCTACACCATCCGCTACCCAATGCTAGACTGTGACGCAATTCATCAGCAATAGCAGTGGGAATCTTCTTTTAGACCTAAAAAAAAGGGGAGAATTTCTTAACCCTTAGGCTGCTTATCGCGACCCACCGACTTTTTGCGGACAGCGTAGATCAAGATCAGACTGCACAGAACGTGCAGTCTGATCTTTGATCTACACTGTTCGATAAGGAGATATCTTTCCTCCAAAAATATCTTTGAAACAAGAAAGTTTTGGGCTTCTACTATCTACTACAAAGTTTCATTTCTTTTATTCACCAGGATAAGGGTTAAGTTAGTAAAGAAAGAGTTAATACATCTCCGTGATCGTAGCAAGCCACCACATTATTATGGATCTATAAAATCCACTTTGTCTAACAACTAACTGAATCATGAGGTACAATGTTCTTGGATATGTAGAAAATTAACCAATAGCATAAAAGTTTCGTCCCATGTCAGCCTGCGCGGACTGCGCAGGCTGACATGGGTCGATACTTTTTGCAGATGCATTAAACCCCTCTATTCACAGAGTATGGCTTATTTGATAGTTTCAGTAACAGAAGATGTGATGAAGGAGAATGATCCATGCTTCAAAGTGGTGTGCAAAAGAAACGGAAAATGCTTACCGAATATTGGGATATGGAACAAGCCTTACGTGTGTGCTTGTCTGCCAGATCACACAGGAATCGATTGTGAACAAAGTATACTTCCCTTCCCTTCCCTTCCCTTCAGCCTTCCTTCCTTCCCTTCTCTTCCCTTCGGTATTCAATATCTGATAGAAAATCAGTATTCAAGTTCGGCAAGAATATACGGAATGCAGAGCTAAACAATCCGCATTCAAGCCCAACACTGTAAAAGTCTGAATCCAGAACAAGACAATCAAAATTCTAGATCAATATTCTGCAGTCTATATGATGAGCTAGGCATTCAAGATTCACGCTCGACATTCAAAATTGTGAATGCAGAGCTAAACAATCAACATTACAGTCTAATATAGTGAAGTTCTGCATGCAGAGATAGACAATATATTTTCCAGCTAAACCTGAAAAGTTAAAATGTCAAGCTAGACGATTAACATTCCACCTCAACATTCTAAATTCAAAATGAATAGCTAGGCAGTAGACATTTAAGTCTGACATATCAATAACAATGAATTAATGCAGATCTAGACATTCAATTCCTGCTCAATTTTAAAAATTCTAACTGATGAGCAAGACAATGAACAACATTCCAGTTCAAGCAAAATGCAAGCTAAACATTAAAATAAATAAATAAATAAATAAATAATAAAAAATAAATAAATAAATAAATAAATAAACTTGGCAATCAATCTCAACAGTGAAACTTATGATGGCTAAGCTTGGGAATCAACATTCCTACTCAACATCCACAATTAAGAACGCAGAATAAGACATCCACATTCCAGCTCAATATTTAAAGTTCTGAATGCCGTGCTACACAATCAACACCATCTCAGTATTAACCATTTTGAATGCAGAGCTAGCAGTCAACATCCTAGGTCAATATTAAAAGTTCTGAATGCAGCGCTAAACATTCAACGTTCCGGCTCGACATTGAAAATTCTTAGTGATAAGCTAGGCAATAAACATTCCAGTTCAATAATGAAAATCCTAAATGCAGAGCAAGACAATCAATACTCCAGCTTCATATTGAAACTTTAGAATACAGAGCTAGGCAAACGACATTTCAGCTTAATATAGAAAATTCTAAATGTTAAGCAAGGCAATCAACATTCCTGTTTCACATCGAAATTCTGTGTGATAGGCTAGGCGATCAACATTCATGTTCAAATTGAACATTCTGGATACATTGCCAGGCAAACAATATTCCAACTGAACATTTAAAAAAAAAATTATAAGCAACACAATCAACATTTCTACTCAACATTGAAAATTCCGAATGAAGCGCCAGGCAGTCAAATTTCCAGGTCAATATTGAAAATTATGGATGCAGAGCTAAACAATCAACATTTCGGCTCAACATTCAAAATTCTAAGTGATAAGCTAGGCAATTAACATTCTCGGTCAATATTGAAAATTCTGAATGCAAGGCAATGCAATCAACATTACAACTCAATATGGAAAATAAAATTCTGAAAACAGAACTAGGCAAACAACAGTTCAGCTCAATAGTGAAAGTTCTTAATGCAGAGCTGTTCAAACAACATTTCAACTCAATATTAAAAATTCTTAATGTTAAGCCAGGCAATCAACATTTCTGTTCAACATGCAAAATTCTGTATGACAAGCTAGGCAATCAACATTCCTGTTCAAGCTGAATATTCTGAATTCAGAGCTAAGGAATCAACAGTCCAATTGAACATTTTGCAATAAATCAGAGGCTTGTCAATCACCATTTTAGCTCTATGTTGAAAATTCTGAATGCAGAGCTGGGCAATCAACATTCCAGCTCAACATTTTGAAAATCTAAATGATAGGCTAGACAATCAACATTCTAGCATAATCCTTGTAATGCTTGATAAACTAAATGAAACTTTCAAGCCGATAGTAAAATCTCTAGTGTTGCCATTTCCAACTTATTTTTTGGAGAAAAACAAACAAACAAACAAACAAATCGCCTTATCGGACAGTGGAGATCCAAGATCAGACTGCACGTTCTGTGCATTCTGATCTTGATCTGCAGTATCCGCAAAAGGTCATTGACTGGCACTTAGCAGTCGAAGGGTTAATATAAAAATTCTGAATGCAGAGCTACACATTCAGATTTTTTTGCTGTTAGGTTAGAACGTCGATTGCCAGCTCTGCTTTCAGAATTTTTGAAGTAGAATTTGGATGTTGATTAACTAGCTCTACTTTCAGATTTTTTTTAAATTTTGATTTGGGATGTGGCTTGCAGCATAGCTCTGCTTTCAAAACTTTCGATTTTAAATTTGACGTTGATTGCCTTGCTGTGCTTTCAAAAAAATTGATGTTGATTTGAGATGTTGGTTGCCTAGCTCTGCTTTCAGAGTTTTCGAGTTGGGATGTTGATTGACAAGCTGTGTGTTCAGAATTTTCGATAAAGAATTTGGATGTAGATTGCCTGGCTCTGTATTAAGAATTTCTGATGTTGAGATGGGTAGATGATTGACGAGCGCTGAATTCACTGGTGGGATATTGATTGCCAAGATGTGCATCCAGAATTTTTGATGATGGGTTGGAATTTTGATTGTGTCGATCTGCTTTCAGAATTTTCGGTGTTGAGTTCGAAGGTTGATTACCTTGCTTTGCTATCAGAATAGTCAATTTTGGGTTGGTTGGTTGATTTCCTTCATCTGCATGCAGAAATGAAGACGGTAAGTTTGGATGTTAATTTTTTTTCTCTGCAATAAGAATTTTCGATGTTGATTTGTGTTGTTGATTGACTATTTCATCATTGAGAATTTTCCATGGTGAGTTGGGATGTTTATTGCCTAGGTTTGCTTTCAGAACTTTCGAATTTGATGCAGGATTATTATATGGCAGCTCTTCCTTCAGAAGTTTCGATGTTTAGGTGGGATGTTGATTTGCTAGCTCTGCTTTCAGAATTTTCGAAATTGCGTGATGTGATGATTGATTAGATCTGCATTTAGAGCCTTCGATGTTTAGGTGTGATGTTGAATGCAAAGCTCTGCTTTCAGAATTTTTGATGTTGGGGTCGGATGATACTTGACCAGGTCTTCATTCAGAATTTTCGATGTTGAGATGGGATGTTGATTGGTTAACTATACTTTCAGAATTTTCTATGGTGATCTGGGATCTTGATTGCCTAGCTCTGCTTTCAAAAATGTCAATATTTAGTTTGGATGTGTACGCTGTCAGAATATTTGATATCGAGTTGTGATGTTGATTTTTTTGTTATGCTTTCAGACTATTCCATGTCGAGTTGGGATGTTGATTGCCTAGCTCTGATTTCAGACTTTTCGATATGGAGTTGGGATGTTGATTGCGTACGCTTTCAGAATATTCGATATCGAATTGTGATGTTGATTGCCTAGCTATGCTTTAAGACTGTTCGATATCGAGTTGGAATGTTGATTGCCTAGCTATGCTTTTAGTCTATTCGATATCGGGTTGTGATGTTAATTGCCTTGCTCTGCTTTTAGTCTGTTCGATATCGTGTTGGGATGTTAATTGCCTGGCTCTGCTTTCAGACTTTTCGATATCGAGTTGGGATGTTGATTGCCTAACTATGCTTTCAGAATTTTGCATTATGATTTGGGATGATGTGTTTTTTCAATGGTTAACAACTTTCAGGTCTTGAAAGCTGTCTTTGAAAAGGAGCAGTTGCAACTTTTGGAAACTGCTTTGGAAATGGAGCAATCACTTTTTCAACCAATATCTCATGCTTTCTTTACCATAAAAACAACAACAACAGCAACAAAAATCACCCCGTTTGCTTTGCTTCATATATTCCCGCTATAAGTCACTTAACAAAACTGTAATGTCATTTTTAAACGACTTAGAGCGGTAGATAGAATCAGGAGAGATATCCGAATAATGTGAAACAAATTTCAGAAATGCCTGTGTGTAAGAAACTGGGTTGTGTGGATATCTTGGAATGCGTAAAGCTAGAGCCCCACCCAAT
The DNA here is from genome assembly GCA_945859785.2 of Tridacna gigas. Taxonomy (NCBI): domain Eukaryota; kingdom Metazoa; phylum Mollusca; class Bivalvia; order Cardiida; family Cardiidae; genus Tridacna; species Tridacna gigas. The sequence continues at coordinate 64,442,155 of OX244035.2, forward strand.
TTGTGTTTGTAAACAATATTCGACCAATCAGCATCTCCCTTGCATCTTGATCGAAAAAGCCCCAGGAACCACAGCAAGTAAGTAAAATGCATTGTGTACATCGCAACATGTTCTTTACTGTAACTTCTACCAGATCTTTGGAATCCAGTTCGTCAACAAAAAGCAAACAAATGAAACCATTCTTTGAAGATCTACTAATGACTGAAAGTAAACAGTTCTGTTATCTATTTAAAGGCCCATTTTTCCACCAGCGACCAGAACTTTGACATAATGTTCTGTAACACATTATCAGACTTATAGTTACAGTCAAACCTGTCTTAAGCAAGCGGTCAAGGGCCCTTCCAAAATCGCTTGCTTAAGACAGGTGCTTGCTTAAAAGAGGTCGATCATGCAAGATGTTCTCAGAGTTATCTTTTCCTAAACATTTATAAAGGGCTGGGGTACATGTCCATATACATTTTCTCTTCAGGGTCTGTTGAACCTGTGTTTTACCAACACCAAATTGTTCAGCTACAATCCGAGAACTCTTTCCAGACTCTAAAAGTCTAATCACTTCCACTCTTTGTTCTAATGTCAACACTTTTCTCTTGGTACAAGCCATAATTCCAAATATGATGTTAACAGTCTCGAGTCAAAAATACAATAGACAAATCGTAGGGTCAAAACATAAGAAATCTGCATCTTTGGTATAATCACCAATCAAAACCATGGAATGGTCGAAAGATGATTGGGCATAAAGATCAAACAGTCGTAGGTTTACTGGTCAATTAAAATGTAACACAGGTGTAATCGTCAATTAACATTAATGTCATCAAAGACAATTTCTTAAACACACCGGCATAGGTAATAACCTATACTAATTTGGGTGCAATCGGTTGTTAGGACAGTTTTCTTTAATATTTTCTCACCTTTTAGAAGTAAGCAGACAAACAAGATGTCGAGGCAGTTACACGTACGTTACGTAATTTCAGATTAAATCGAAAGCAGAAAAACATTTTTGGTAGTCTGACTCGGGTAATTTACATTTGATTTCTAACTTCAACATTTTTGACAAATCGGGAATAATAGCTTACGAAATCATCAATTGCATCAAAATAACCCATTCTAGAGGATATCAGGTTATATGCATACACCTGTTAATTGGCGACGTGTGTATATGATTGTTCGATTTTGACACTCTAGTTGTTAATCCGAAAACGGTCGGATGTGAGAAGTACACTAAGTGTGAAGTATACGTTAGCAGTCCGACTTGCGTTGGTTACTGGCCGCTACATACCAGGATGTTTTGAAAAATGGGACACGATTTCGGCGGCCGTTGCGTGCGTTTTAAGGGTGCGTGTTGAATAAAGGTTCATATAGAGTAAAAGTAGTTGGGGGGAACATTGAACTGGCCGTTAAGTGGAGGTTCACGCTGAATGGAGGTGGACGGATCACCAGGTTTGACTGTATATTCATATTTTTAAGAAGTATGAATTGGATTTGCTTTCAATTTGACTCTCAAATTTCATACCTTTGGTCGCCAGTGGTGGGCCTTCAATTACATTTACGTGTATTAGAATTACATATGTGCCATGCTCTGTGAAAAGGGGGCTTAATGCATCTGACCCATGTCAGCCTGACCTGGGCCGAAAACTTTCGCCATTGGTCAATAATCTATATGTCCAAGGACCAGTCTACCTCATTCGGTTAAGTCGGTTGTTAAAAAAGTGGCTATAATGGACCCATAATTATGTGATGGCTTGATCGGTACAATGTATCACAGAGCTGCATTAAGCCCCCTTTTGCCGGAGCACAGCTCATATTTATGTACATGGACTACCCAATGTTTGGAGCTATTTTTTTCGATAACGCAAATGTTCTCAATGGATTGTCTATAAGACGTAGCTTTTTACATGACTTGTTAACTTACTGCTTTGATGAGAATTTCAATTCAGTTTACACGACTCTTACGTTGTATTCAATGACGACCTTCCGCTTTATTATCTTATCTCTTACCTCCCACATCTTGTTATGGACTTGGAGCATGGTAAGGAACCTTTTGATTTTCAAATTCTTCGCCGTCCTCGCCAGCTAAGCGTATGCTTTGCTCCACTTCTCGTATCACCCTTGGCTGGTCGATTCGTCGAGCGATATAAAGCTTAACAGATTCTAGTTGTTATCATTCTTCGATTACAACAGCGATACCCAATCAAAAACCGCCTTTCATATCGTACCAGTAAACATTGCATAAAAGTTTTTTCTAAGAAAGTTCTGAAATTGATTTGTTGAAGCTAATGTGAGAAAATACATTGTATTTTATACTTTTGTGTTAACTTATACACACATAGTGATTTTTCTCAATCAGATGCCATTGGACAGTTATAGTCAGCCACTCTTTACTTTATTGGCGCAGTTGGGATTAACGGCATGGAACGAATACGCGTGTCGTGGGTATAACGTAAATCAACTCGATTAGCTAAGGATGAATATTAGGAGCGTAGCCCAGTGTCACCCTTGCAAATACCACCCATCGCAGTGCTGTAAAAATGTTACCATGTTTTTTTTTTGCAGGACCAGAAACAGTTGACCTGCAAAACACCTTCAGCAGAATGATCCCTCTCTTAGTAACCTTGGGTGTGATCTCGCTGTTGAGTGTGATTTCCGCTCTGATTCACTTAAGGAGATTACTCTCTCGCAGGTTAATAACAACTCTTTGATTGTCATATTCAAACAACAACAACAGCAACAAATTCTATCAAACAAATTAAGCCCCTGTTTGGCCGTATTGTACAACTATTTTCAGTTCACTTCTGGTGTTAAATTCTGAAACTAAAAACTTGATTTGCTGAAACATTCCGGGTCGACAAACCAGTCCGCCAGTTTTGGCAATAGTTGGTATGGTCCTGTTACCTGGCATTTAAGTCTCATTAATCATGCACTACCAGCACTTCTGTCCTCCTTTATTTTGTCGTCTGCAAATGCTTCAATTTGGAAAACTAAAATTTTGTCGTTTTGGTAAAGATATAAATAAATGAATTGAAAATTCACAGCAGATAGTCAAAGCCAAATGTTGTGGCTTAAACATTTTTTTCTTCGGGGAAAAACAAGATCTCACTGTATTGGAAAGTGTAGATCTAGGGTAACACCTCATGTTCTTTCACCAAATGCTGTACCTGTGGATGAACAGAGTTCGTATTTTAAATTGCAACTAATGGATACTTAAGAACCAACTATCTCTTGCTGTAGAAGATGACCTTTTATATTTGAAGCAGGAAATAGATGTTGTATTAAGCACAAAATGTACAAAAAAAAAAATTAAAATCGAATAAAGCTGGTACTGGTGGAATTCAGGTACAGCTTCTAAGTCTACAATTAATCTGACATCTCCGACACTGGTTGTACTTCCTTTTAAAATTTTTAATCAAGAGGATTTCCCGATCCATGGGAAAAACAGTATTGATCCCAGGTGCCAAAAGTATTCTAAGCAGCCACAGAAGTATATCATTCTTAAATATTTTATACAAAATATTTTCACTCACTCTATATGATCGTCTAATTAAATGGATAGATCAAAGTGTGATCACTGTTAAAAATCACGTCGATTTTTGTTTTTGATATTCTGCACGGAAAATGGTGAAATTTTGGCAATATGCCATATTTCTTTTCTGTGATTAATTTCATCGATCAATCTATACATCATATTCAAGCAAATTTTAAAAGTAGATTTAGTAATATCTTAATGGTGTCATACGACCTCATACTCTTTGCATCAATTCTCATTCAGAAACACTTAAATGAATTATTTCATAGCTGGAACATAAGTGTCTTTTTTTTTCCTTTTATGGGGAAAGATCAGAAATGTATACTTTCTAAAACTACAATAATTGAAGACTCACTGTTTGTAGATTGTTCAAAGAGAATGGCCGAATCTAAGTTGTGAGAACTTGTCGCCAGACCCCTTTGCCCAACATGTATCTCTTCTCGTGTGATGCACATATATTGTATGACTTGTAGAAAGATGGTAATAAAATATGCTTAAAGTAAACTACTCTCTGCAAAACCTTATCTTGAAATTCAAAGCGATGCCTATCGACATTTTCAGTCCGAAACAAAGACTTTCACCGATGTTACCTGTTGTAGGTCAGCGATACGTAGGCATCATCAGGGGCTTTTGTCTGCCGGAAAAGTTAGCCCTGATCCGCCTCCTGACTTCTGGGATATACACAAAGAGATTTGCTGCGAAACTTTGTGTTGTAAAACACAAAAACGGGATGCAGGTATGTACTTCTTCAGTTAACTGAATTCTGTTTCCATAACTCTTTCAGCACCATATGTAATAAACTCGACCCATATCATCAGCTGAAAATGTAATCCACTGAAATCCAGATAGATATTTATCTCATAGGTTTAACTAAACCAACGTATGGTAAACATCCAAGACCAGACTGCACTTTCTGGGTGTTCTGAGTTTGATCTGTGTCTTCCACTAAAGACCCTGGTTTCGCTTATAGCGCTGTAAGAGTTGGACCTGAAAAAAAAAAGGTTAGACAGGGGCGTAGCCAGCCCAAAATAAAGGATACGCAAAATTAATACCGAAGAAATTACCGGAGGCGCGAAGTGCCGTGAGGGTGGAGTGGGGTTTTCCAGGTCAGTTATGAGGGCCTCCTCCAGGAAATTTTTCAATTGTAGAAGCTATTTGGTACCCTCTGGTAACGATTTTTTTTTTTTTTTTTTTAGAATTGTCTTTTTTTTTCTTTGCAAAGTGTACGCAACTGCCTTTTTTGCGTACAGGCAGCTATGCCCATGTTAGACATCAAAGTTTTGCTGCTGGATTGACCAATCAAATTTTGTATCACATTGTAATTTGTCATTTCATTGGTCAGCTGTTTACATACAAAAGCAAAAGGATTGTTGTTATCAAATTGTGACCAGCCACATAGCTCAACTGGTAGAGAGTAGGCCCTGTGACTTGTAAACATTAAGTCTTGGATCACATGAGGGCGTGGGATTGAGCTCCACGGCTATCCATCTAAAATTACTAATACTCTATCGGATGAAACGTTAAACCGAGGTGCCGCGTGACGGTGCTATACGCCGAGCACGTTAAAGAACCAGAAGTAACTTAGGATGGGTTTCGTCCTGTATCTTGCACTATCCCCGTAACAAAAACTAACAGCCTTCAGGGGGCGTTGACCATATGGGCAACCGATGGCGGTGATGAATAAATGCAAATTTAATCAATCATTATCAAATTGTTATTGAAAGCACAGTTACCTCCCTTTTTATGCAAATGAAATCGGCTTGGCAAAGTGCTTGAGCGCTTGTGTAGATATATTAATAGGGGCTGAAGCATTTCTATTAGGATTTCGGATGCCTCGGTCAGTTTGTCTGCACTATGTGCTCTTGCTATGCACCTTCGCCGTACTTGCCTGACTGGTCTCGTATGCTCTTTGTGGCGGCTTGCTGGCTGTGACAAATCGGCGTTTAGAAGTGTCACTGTTGCCATGTAAGACGCTTTATAGGAATGTCAATCCTTATGCAGCCGAATCTATACTGTCTAACCATTGTATAAAATAGTATTTTTTTTATATACTGAATAGTTATTGAATGATTGAAACTAATGACGGAGAACCGGTGAGTGCAGATCAAAATCAAACTGCTTGTGGTGATTGTGTTTGCTGATGGCAGGAAAAGTTTTCAATCTTTTACCAAACAATCCTATATTTCAAGGACTCCGACGAAAGAATCGTTTTGAAAACATTGTGGGAAATGAAGAAAATGCTGGTAACAAGCTTTTTCTTCTTTTCCCACGATGTTTTCTTCCATTTCAAAGACAAAACCATCTTTTGAGCCATTTTATTTAGTCCTTTGCGTATACTTTCAATTTGATATTCCACCATGGACAATGGGAACAATAGAGTTTCGTTTTGACCTTACTTCTGATAAGAAATCAGAAACAGACCAAAGTATGTTTAGAGTCCAATACAACGAGATCACGGAACAGTACTTCTCTTTCAAGCCTTTTACACGGATGGGCCTAAAGATGGTGATACAGTTGCAGCTGCTGCTGTATACGGAACTAAAATTAAAAAATGTGGCCTTCCATATGAATCTTCTGTCTTTTCAGCAGAAGTGAAAGCAACTGGCCTGGCCTGGCCTGGCCCTTGATCTTGTTGAACAGTCTGACTCTACTTCCTTCATCATTTGTTCTGATTCATTATCCTCACTTCAAGCTTTGTACAGCCAGAAGCTTGAGAATCCGTCTGTCTACGAAGTCCTTGAACGCATTTCACTTTTGGTTGAGTCTAAAAGAAAAGTCTTCTGCTGGCTCCCTACTCACATGGGCATAAGGGGCAATGAAAAGGCCGACATAACTGCCAAATCTAACTTTAAAATTTCATACACAGATTTTAAACCTTCTGTTTTAACCTATATCCAATCTTCTTGGCAATCACAATGTGATGCTGATATTTTTAACAAGGTACGTTCAGTTAAACCGTTCATCGGTGAATGGTACCCCGCTTACAGGTCCATTCTCCGAGAGGAGGTAATAGTTGCCCGCTGCAGAATTTGCCACACACGTTTAACGCATTCTTGGCTGTTAACACGTGATGAGGCACCAGAGTGCATTCCCTGCAATAGGCCTTTTTCAGTCGAACACATTTTTCTTGACTATGTGGATCTTCATCAAATTCGTTCCAAACACTTCAGTATTGACAGTATGAGAGCTCTCTTTGATACTGTCAACATTGAGGCAATTATTGCCTTCCTTAAAAAGGAGATTGGACTCTATACAAAACTGTGATATTGTTTTAAAACTTTTTCTTCCTATTCAGACTATTTTATTCTTATCACTGTATATCTCGCTCATTTTATTTCCATTACAGAATCATTTCATGACACATCTTTCCTCATAGTTTCATTACTCATATTTTTTAAGTTTTATTTATTTCATTTCATCTCTTCAATGTTTTATCTTGCATGATGAATGACCTTAGATATACATGAAGATAATGAGACGTGCTGGTATTTGCTAATACAAAATCCGTCTTGTTTGAAAATCTGATCTGGATACAGTAAACAATAAATATTAATCCAACACTCGAATGGATCAATTTCGTAAAATAAAGATAAATTCAAGCAAGACTGTCGCCAATGACGGATCAAGGCATACCAGAAAGGTTGTCGATTTTATCAGGGACATTGCTTTTCTCAAGAAGATTGGACCTCATACAAAACTGTGATATTGTTTTAAAACTTTTCATTCCTATGCAAACTTTTTTTGATTTTTATCACTGTGTATCTATTTTCTTTCCATTAAACAATCATTCCATGACACATTTTTTGTCATATACTCATTACTCACATTTTTACATACTATTTTTTCCTTTCATTACCCTTTTTTTATTTGCGCGCTAAATGACCCTAGCTGTCGGTGCACCATAAAAAAAAAACATACATTCATTCATTCGATTTGGACAAGACCAAAAAATGTCGTTTGGTAAAGAGTGAAAGTAAGTGCATTCTATACACAGTTCAATTTTTTTCGTTTCAGAACTACAGAAGCTGTTAGACCCAGATACCGAACCTACAATTACTGAATAATTAAGTCTCTACCAAATGATAAAATTTTAGACTGGTTCAAATTGAAAGCATTGGCAGACGACAAATGAAATACTGCTCAAATGCTTAGATTTGTCTTTGATAAAATGGAAAACGTGGGAAAAGAAGAAAATGCAGGTTACCAGCATTTTCTTCTTTTCTCACAATGTTTTCAAAAGCCTTTTTTTCCCAAGGTTGATAAAAGTCGGTATTGTTTGGCAAAGGGTTAACTTTGTATCCACAGACACAAACTTACAGCAAACGACTTCGGAAAGACCCTTTCAACCCTTTGCAAAACAGTCCCTTGTTTCTACGGCCCTGTTGTCTGCTGCAAATTTGTTCACAGACATCAAGGTTAAACGGTTATTTTCAGTGATCCTCAAATGACTTGACGCAAATATCCTTCCAATTTTATGGGCCATCCCAGCCCTTAAACCTTTGCCAAACAAGCCCTGGTTTTCACGTGTCTGCAGTACATGTCTTTTGAAAACACTTTAGGAAAAGGAGAAATTGCTCGTAACGAGCAATTTCTCCTTTTACCACAGTGTTTTCTACCCTTTTTGAGACCTTTCTGCCATTTTCATCAAATTTAAAATTGTCGTCTGCAAGTGACTCTTTCAATTTGGACCAGTCCAAAATTTGTCGTTTGGGAAAGGGTTAAAGCGTTTTACACATCAAGTTACCCTTGCGGTCCGTTTGCAAATGTATCAAAAATCAGATGGCTTGTTTTACATAAGAATGCACGAAATGTGCATTCTGATCTTTGATCTACACGGTTAGCTTTGCTGAGATATTCTGGACAAGGGCAACCTTCAAACTGCAGTTATGTTGGTCTTACTTTGAGACTCGAAATATATGTTTGTGTTAATAGGCGATTAAAGCGTTAAAATGCTACCAGTCCTTTGGCTTCTAAATAATGAAACAGATATCTAAGAATAGAATAAACCAAATGTTACGGTTCGAAGACCGAAGTAGCTAGAGCATCTCACAAAGGTTTTGGGAACATGTAAGTTCAAATAAAACGTTTCATCTACAATGTCCGCGTAAACACCTTACTCTTATTTAGATGACAAAATCTTGCCAATTTTGAAAACATTTGCAGCTGACAAATTAAATGTGCCTCAAATGATGTAAGTTGACTTGGAAATTGTAGAAAATATTGTAGAAAAAGGAGAAAATGCTGGTTGTAACTAGCATTTTCTCCTTTTTCTACAATGGTTTCAAAATGCCTTTTTTAAGGTTTGTTAAAGTAAAGAGTAAAGACGTTTCCAGTCACCAAATGGGATAACTCGTTGATGCCAGTCAATTCTCAGATAATTCCATCATTTTATCCAATAGAGAGACATTTCTTCCGACGCGAATTATTTTCCAATAAGGTAGCAAATTGAACTCGTTTTACCAATCAGGGTTAATATTATTGAAGCCCGTTCGGAGTTGAATTAATCATTTTAATGACCGTTTTCAGACATTTTGTGTCGCTATCCTAACAAGTCTTGGAGAAGAATGCCATTACTTACTGAGATGTTCAATTACGGATGACTTCCCGATAAGACGAGAAGTAATATGACAAAGATTAACTTATTTAATCCACTTCGGCTCTTTGTAATAGAACTTGCAAGCCCTTTCTCAACCTTATTCCAGGATTAAAGCAGGGGAGGAAATCGTAATATCTTATTAATATTGTACGTGTCAATTGTTCAATACCCACATTCCAAACCAATGTCAAATATACTCTTTTAGAGCCAATCCTACACACTAGACCTCTCTCCACGGCTAAAAATAAATTCCCTGATCAAAAAAATGTTTTTTTTCATCTTATGGGGTTGAATTAATAAGCAGGTAGTATAGATGCAAGATCAGGGTCGGTATTCACCAACTATTCTTAAGAATATTCTTAGTCTTGTTCTCCAAGATTTTCTACATTTGAAAGTAACACAACTTCTGATTGGCTAAACCAAATGGTTTAGCCAATCAGAAGTTGTGTTACTTTGAAAAGTAGAAAATTTTGAAGAATAAGACGAAGAACGTTCTTAAGAATAGTTGGTGAAAATACACCCAGGGTCGGCATTCACTAACCATTCTTAAGAATATTATAGGTCAGATTCTAGATCTAGAAAGTAACACAATTTCTGATTGGCTAAAGCACTTGGTTTAGCCAATCAGAAGTTGTATTACTTTCAAATTTAGGAAATTCTTGAGAATAAGATGAATGTTCTTAAGAACTGGTGGAAAAATACTGACACAGGCTGAACGGGAAAAAATTCTACAACGTACGAATGTCAAAACATACGCGAAATACAATGATATTCATCCATGACGAGTGAGGGTTTACTCCATAGATGGAAGTAAAATTTGTGGCAAAAAGGAGAAAATGCTGTTCCTAAAGACGCCTCCTTGTCCGCTGTTTTCCAAAGTTGTTAGCACCAGAGCGCAAAAGGTCGTCTTTAGGATGGTTTATTCATACCATAGATTTTTAAAGTCGTTCAAATAAATAAAACGCCAAATAACTCCCTTTCAAAAAGGTGGAACTTGAATAACGATTTTTTAAATCTTAAATCTTTCCTCGAATGTCTTCGATGACTTTTCGCTTTATTTTGTTTTTGCATTTAAAGATCACTTCGCAAGTGACTGAAACGGTGTCATGATGCACAAATGCCTTAATTCTTTATACGATGATAAATTTAACACTTTTTCCATACTTAGAGAATTTTCCGACGTTTAATTTAAAGTAGCCCAAGTACGGTAATTGGGGTTCCCTTTGAAGGGGTAGAAAACATTGATGAAAAATGATAAAATGGTGGTTAACCAGCATTTTCTCCTGTTACCAAAATGTTTTCAAACGTATTTCTTCACCAGGGTCATAAAACCGTGTAAAGGGTTAATGCCCATTTAGTCGTGATTGTTTGACTTGGGGAAATCAAAGCTTGCGAAATTGTCTTCCATTTCTGTCGCGTTTAATAGACGTTTGGGATTATCGTCTCCCACTGAAGGAATTGAAAACCTCTGTTTCCATTCAATGAAATGTAGAGCAGCACAGAGAGGACAAGTGAAAAAATAAACGCTCTTCCACATAATATTTTTCTCATTACCTCCCTTGTTTTCAGTGTAATATACCAACAATTACGAATTTTCTTATCTTACACACGTTTAAGATAAGTTTTGTATGCATTTGACGTCATTTTATAAATGACTCAGGCTCTGGCAAAAGGGGACTTAATGCATCGATGATGCATTGTACCAAGCAAGTCATCACATAATTATGGATCCATATTAGTTACTTTCCTTTCTACAAGAATTCATATCGTGTTTCCACAAAACTATATCTGTCTTCCATTATATCTCGTTTCCAAAAACTAGAATCACTCTTCCATGGGAATGTGACAAAATATATCTCTTCCAAGAAGAAATAATAATAAAGAAAAAAATGTAACGTTTCCATGACAAAGCATTTTTCTCCCTGAGCATATATGGTGGCCACAACATTGAATCTCTCTTCCACAAGAATTTATCGCATTTCTTTTGAAGAATATCTTTTTATTTCAAATAGAATATGTACATGTATATTATTTTTCTACAATATTATCTTTAAGTTGTGGAAGTGTGATGTATTCTCCTGGAAGCGAGATGATACATAATATCGTGACAACATGAGGTATCTTCGATGAAGAGAGCCATAATGTCGTTTATACGCACAATTTTGCCATGGATGAGAGCGCCTAAGTCGTGAAAACGTGTGATATGTTTGATGGAAGAGGGATATTATATCGATAAAAAGAGATGATTTCTGGTAAAAGATCAAATGTGAAAACACGATGGATTCTCCCGTGAAAGATATTATGTTCAAGAAACACTATTGGGAAAGGGATATTATTTTGAGCAAACACGATATATGTTCTCGGGAAAAAATATCATGTTGTAAAAACAAGAAATTTTACCGGGGAATAGAGATGTCCTATTGTAGAGACATGATAAATTTTCTTGGAAAAGAGATTCAATGATGTTGAAACGAGTCTTAGTCACGTTGAAAAGAGCTTTTATATTTTGGAAACACAGTGAATTCTCGTGGAGGAAAGATAAGTTGTGGAAATTCGACATATTCCTGTAGGAAAAAGGGATGTTAAATTGTGGAAACACAACATTTGCCCGCGGAAAAGTTTTTTATATTCTGGAAATACGATGTATCCTCGTGGAAAAGAGATGTTTATGTTGTGGAAACGATGGATATTCTGGTGGAAAAAGAGAGATGTTATGTGGCGGAAACATAATGTTCTCGTGAAAGAGTCATTCGATGTTGTGGAAACGCAGTTTATTCTATGAGAAACATCATGTCCAGGAAACGATTAAAGTTTTTATGGAAGCAGCGAGATATAATGTCATGAAACCACGATATATTCTCATGGAAGAATGTTATCGTGTTGTGTTATCGTGTGTCCATATAGATGAGAGATACATATATTGTGTTGTTGAAACGACTTATATTTTCCTGTAGGTGTTATAGATGTCGTGGAAATAGGATATTTTCTCCTGGAAGAGAGATTTACGTTGGTTCATTGTGTTTCCACAACATAATAATTATTTTTCTAGAATATATATGTATATAATACTCCTTTCAACAGGATTGTATTCTATTAAATGATACCTCTCTTCAGCGATATTTGATTTCCACCACATAAATTAAATCTTTTTTCTATGAGAATAAAACGTTTTTGCACAACATATTAATATCTCTCTTTCACGAGGGTCCTGCGTGGCTCAGTGGAGGACTCGTGACCTGGAGACCTCGGATTCGAGCCTCAATGGATCCACTGGTTCTTTCGTGGGAGTGTCCTTGGGCAAGACACTTCAGAGCCCCAGCCTAGAACTGTTAAAACCCAGAAATACATAAATATGTGAGCTGTCGCCGTGATATAATTGAAATAATGTTTACAGCGGCGTAAAACTCCACCGTTCAATCAATCAATCTCTTGCACGAGGGTCGTAGTATAAAAGGTAATCCCACTTGAAAGTTGATATCAAGCACTTCGGCTGCACTGTTTTATCAGAACAAATGAAGGAACATTTTTTAAAATGAGACTGTAGCGTTGATCTGATCATTTCTTGGGAAAGTGAGCGTATCAATACTAGTTTTGGGGGACTATTTAATGTTGCTGACCTTATCAAGAAACGTTGTATTTAACCTTTTAACACACAATCTCAAATTTTAACGGCCTAAAAAAAGAAAAACAAGCTTTTGAAAACAATGTAGGAAAAGAAAAAAAAATGCTGGTAACCAGCATTTTCTCCTTTTCCCACAATGTTTTCTACCCTATCAGAGAGCTTAAGCTCACTGCACCAAGTTTGAATTTGTCGTCTGCAGATAGTTTCAATTTGAAAAAAGTTTAAATTTTGTTGTTTAGGAAGGGCTTAACTTATCAGTGCCTCTTTTTACCTACATGTATATAAGCCATACTCTATGAAAAGGGGCTTAATGCATCTGCGAAAAGCATCGACCTAGGTCAGCCTGCGCAGTCCTGGGCCGAAGCTTTTCTTTACTGGTCAATTTTCTGTATGTAAAAATGACCATTCCACCTCATGATTAAGTCGGTTATTATAAAAAAAAAAAAAGCGGCCATTATGGATCCATGATCATGTGATGGCTTGATATGTATTATGCATTCAGAAGAATGCATTAAGCCCCCTTTTGCCAGAGTGTGGCTCATATGTATTTTCAATGTTACCGGTGTGACACCTGAAAGCGCTGATCATCGCTACGTAGGAGTTGTCTCCCTTCCCCTAGTAAAATAGCTGTAAGATATTTTTACCTGGGTTTGGTTTCTTTTTACTCTTAACCCGTAAAGCGCCTTTCACGACTACAGTTGCATTTGCGGCCAGTGTAGATCAAGGTCAGGCTGCACAAAACGTGCAGTCTGACATTTGATCTGCACTGTCCGCTTAGATGAGTCACTGTAGACAAAAGCAACCATGAAATTGCAATTATTTGGGTAATATTTCTAGGGTTACAATGTCTGGCAGGTATATTCGGCGCTCTAAGGGTTAACAAGACGACGAAAATTTTTGACTGATCAACACTGAAAGCTTTATTTTTCAGACAACAAACTTAATGTTGTACAAAAGATGGATTTAACCGTGCATGTTATAGTCACGAGCATAGACTTCATTCTCGAAAGACACTAAAGGATCTATGTTATGTTTTCCTTAGAACTTTAGTCGTCAGTCTCTGTCAATTATAACGTATGTGTGTGTTTTTCATGGGCCGGTGGCCTAGATACAGCCTAAAAGAAAAATGTCCAAAAAATGTTTAAGTAAAAAAATGGCATCGCTTGATATAGGCTTAACCCTTTACCATTTGACAAAATTTTACACTTGTCCAAATTGAAAGCATTTGCAGACGACAAATTAGGTACGGATCATGTAATGAAATTTGTCTGTAAAAGGACAGAAAACATTGTGGGAAAAGGAGAAAATGCTGGTTATCAGCATTTTCTCCTTTTCCCACAATGTTTTCAAAAGGCCTCTTTCTCAGGGTCGTTAAAACTCGGGATTGTGTGGTAAAGGGTTAATCGCGATACTGTGTCACTTATGTCGGTCAGTTCTGTGCCGTTGTTTTCGATTAGTTTCTGTTCATGATAAACCAGTAACACAATGGCCAATCAACAGGATGGTTTATTACATGAATGCAGATGAAAAACGTCGTGACAAAACGAGAAATTTATCGTTACGGGCGTTTCTTTTTTTTTCTCTGTGTCCAACAGATTTCAATAAAACAGGCTGTGGCAAGACGACAGAACTATCATCTAGAAAAAGGCATTAGGCAGTTCGAAGCTTCACGACGGTTTCAAAAGCCGTGGAATTAACCCTTTTCTAAATAATCCTGAGTGTTGAGTGACACCAACGAATAAAGTTTTTGAAAAAGCTGTGGTCAAATAAGAAAACTACTGGTAACCAACATTTTTCTTCTTTACCCACTATATTTTCTAACCCACCATGTTTTCTAACCTCTCTATGACAAATCTCATCATTTGAAGCATATTTAACCTGTTTTACCGCACAATCCCGACTTTTAACGACCTTGAAGAAAATACCTTCTGAAAACATTGTGGGAAAAGGAGAAAATGCAGGTAACCTATTTTGGGAAAAGGAGAAAATGCTAGTGACCAGCATTTTCTCCTTTTCCCACAATGTTTTGTACCTTTCCCAAATCAAATTTCAATTTTTGAGCCACATTTGATTTGTCGTCTTCAAATGCTTTCAATTTGGACTAGTCTAAAATGTTGCCGTTTGGTAAAGAGTTAAATTGTTACTTTCAAATTGGACAAGTCTAAATCTATATTACCTGGTAAATAGTTAAACAGTTTGGACATTTTTGGGTACGTAATAGGTAGATAACGAATGCGCGGTCCTACAGAAGTCACGATGTTCATGACAGTTTATAAATGTACTACGAGAAGAAACATATTTCACAACACTTTTCGCTGTCTACGTTGACGGCCCCGGACAAAAAATACATGTATATTTCCAGCGAGAATGTCATCAGAGGCTATTACCGCGGTTAAGTAGCTGTCATCAATTTTGCATTTTACTTAATATTTGGACATGTACTGATTAATTGATCATTTTCCGTTTATATATGTACATTAACCCTTTCTGTACGGAATAAAGAATTAAGAACCAACTTGAGATATTGTTGAACGTCATGGCATAATTCTGGAAACCCTCAACACATATTTTCCGTTGCCATTCTTGGCAGGATAACGCAGGAAATGTACGGAATAAATGATGTAACAGTGAGTACGCAGGACTGCGTTTTCACCTTTTCAGCTTTCATTCTGTACATTTCTTTACGTTATCCCTGCTTTGTCATATTTCGGGATAACGCAAGAAATGTACGGAATGAATGATGTAATGGTGAATACGCAGGACTGCATATTCACAAATTAAACTTTCAATCATTTACATTTCGTGCGTTATTCCTGTTTTGCCACGTTTTAGCGATTACGCAAGAAATGTACAGTCCTGCGTATTCACCATTTTAACATTCATTCCGTACATTTCTTGCGTTATCTCATAAAAATGGCAAAGCAAAATTCATGGTGTGGAGTACCTTGGATTATGCCAGGTCAGTGTGGATCCAAGTCAAGACTGCTCGTGCTGTGCAGTCTGATCTCCATGTTCTCTGTTCGCAAATCTACATGAAGTTGCTTTTATGTTTACTTTTCATTCTTTAGTTTGATAAAATAAGATCTATCTATCTATCTATCTATCTATCTATCTATCTGAAAAAGAAAAAAAAAAAAAAAAAAGGAATCTACGTATAATCATCTACTAACTATTACCATCTCATCATATATGTTGAAAACCACGGTTGTTTCCCTTGATCGTTCAAACTCGTCAAGATACGAGTAAAGCCTCTACCACACAATTCCGTGTTTTAACGAATCTAAAGTAAAAGGTATTTTAAAGCATTTTGGCAAAAGGAGAAAAATCTTGTAACCAGCATATTCACCTTTTCCCAAAATGTTTCCTTTCCTTTCTGATACGCCAAGCCCCCGTAGCTCAGTCGGTAGCGTACAGGACTTGAGAACAGGAGGTCGTTGGTTCGATCCCCGGCTTGGCCAATTTCTTTCCGAGGATTGATGATAGTCATCGCGACAGCACTAATTCCTCTCTCACCGCTGATCATTGTTTCGACGATGGTTATGTGGGAAAGCAGCCAGTGGCTTGGAAAGAATATTGTGCGGGGTACTGGTAAATGAAACTCCAGGAAAGCATGGATAGGTGCACTGGCCGCCGCGATATAACTGAAATAATGTTGAAAACGGCGTTAAACACCATACAATCAGTCAATCAACCAACCTTTCTGATACAACGGTCATAATTTGAGTGTCACTTTTTTTTGTCGTCTGCAAATGCTTTGAATTTGGACTAGTCTAGAATTTTGTCGTGTGCTAAAGAGTTTTTGTGTAGCAAAGGAGAAATTGAAGGGTGCTAGAGAGGTACAGAGACATGGTAATGGTAAACAATCAATTGAGTTATGCTCTGTGAAAAGGGGACTCAATGCATCTGCAAAAAAGCATCGACCCATGTCAGCCTGCGTGGACTGCGCAGGCTGACATGGCTCGAGGCTTTTTTTCCATAAGTCGATTTCGTGCATGTTCGAGGACGAGTCTACCTCGGGATTCAGCCTGTTGTCAGACAAAATGGATTTTATGGATCCATAATTGTGTGATGACGGGCTTGGTATAATGTATCACGGAGATGAATAAAGTCCCCTTTTGCCAGAGCATGACTTAAATTATTATGTGGTTTCTACGAGCATAATTGTGGTCACCTGCGCAGCCGTGCGATGTTCAAAACAATTAATATTGTATTTGTTCAGTCTATTTATCGCAACGAGGGACCTACAGTTTTTGTCCCCTAG
Organism: Tridacna gigas; assembly: GCA_945859785.2. Lineage (NCBI taxonomy): Eukaryota > Metazoa > Mollusca > Bivalvia > Cardiida > Cardiidae > Tridacna > Tridacna gigas. The sequence goes on from OX244035.2 coordinate 64,459,154, forward strand.
AATAAAACTCATCACCTGTAATCATCAGGTATTCCAGTTCTTATTATCCACATGATGATCATCATTATCATCGTGGTCGTCGTCCTCATCATCATTATCATCGTTATTAGTATTATCAGCAGCGACAGCGGTAGCATCGCTCTTGTTGTTGTTGTTGATCTTCTTCTTTGGTTTCTTTTCCTTTTTCTTCACCACTACCATCATCATCATCATCGTCGTCAATCGTTATCATCATCTTTTTTATCATCAACAACGTAAACAACGTAAATATCATCTACGTCATCAACTTATCGTCTCTTTACTGAAGAAACTCGGAACCTAGAGAAGAATGCCTTTATCAGCGGTGTGGAAAAAGGAGAAATATTAGTAACCATCATTATGTCCTCTTCCACCATGTTTCTAGCCAATGGCACAGTCGGCTGCGTTCAGGACTTGAGACAATGGGGTCAAGGGTTCGAATCCCGTGCTCGGTGAATGTCTTTCCCATGATCTGAAGAGAGCTATTGCCACAAAATTGATTGCTCTCTCGTGGCTGATCGTCGTTGTGATATGGTTATGTGGGGAAGCAGCCAGTGGCTAGGGAAGAATATTGTGCGAGGTACTGGTGACAGATATTCCAAGACACCATCGATAGGTGCACTGGTCGCCGCGATATAACTGAATTAATGTATAAAATGGCGTTAAACACGGCAAAAACAAACAAACAAACGGACGAACGAACAAACTAAGTTTCTTTCCTCAAAAGCAAACTTCAGTTTTTGAATCGCCGTTTGCAAATGCTTTCATTTTCAAAAGTCTGACATTTTATTGTCTGGTAAAGAATTTAAGAACACAACAGACTATGCAAGTTAACTCTCCACAAGGTAACAAAATTCTGGACACGACGAAATGGAAAGCATTTAAAGACATCAAATTAAGCATAGCTCAAATGACGATTTATGCATATTATAGGGTATAAAACATTGTGGAAAAAGGAGAAAATGCTGGTTACCAGCATTTTTTCCTTTTCCCACGATGTTTTCAAAAGGCCTTCTCTTTCAACGGGTAGTTAAAAGTTGGGATTTTGTGGTAAAAGGATAGACAGTGGAGTGGAGCAGAGTTAGCTTTTCGGACAACAACAACAACAATCCAATTTCCGTCCATGAATTTCATTTATTTCAAACTAAAAAAATGTTGATAACCCCAAATGGTTCTTTTTACGATGTCCAGGATTTTTTATCGCCAACTTCAGAATGAGCGAACGTGTTTCTCTCTGTAACCACACAGTTTACTTTCGTCGGAGTTATGAATGAGTTCAAAGGCAATCGAACTTTTATGACAAAATCTTATTACAAATTAGCCATTTTAAATGAAACTTAATTCCTTTACTTAGTTACTATACGCTGCATAGATCAAAGGCAGGGCCTGTGTTTCAAAGTAACTTTAACCATTAATATAGTCATAGGCAGTTTTCATCTAAATAGAATTAAATTTAATTCATTTAGCTTCTCTTTAGTCCTTCTGTTTAATTCCAATTTCACGCCTCTGAATCGAAGATGTGTAAATTTATTTTGTGAAAACTTGAAAAACGGTTCTCATATACTTAAACTCATATAATTTTATGGGTTTTCAATCGTCCAGCCTCGTTTGAACTTTCAAAGCCTCGGTTTGAGCATCTCTCGGTGTTTTGTGATAATTAATAATCGCGTGAGAATTACTTTAAATAAAAAGCAATTAGACTCGTATAGAGAAACTTCCGTTGTCGATACATCGTTTTAGGTGAAAACGACCTCTTTACTCTCATGTTTAAATTCTTATTATATTAATTTGATATCAAAAGACGTTTCCCATCTTTGCGGGTGAAAAGATAAGAGATGATAGTTTCAGTAATTGTTCGAAAATTTTTCTGATAATTCTGAAATAATTTGCTACCTTTCACTCTTCTTCTTCTTCTCCAAAGGTTTAGTTGTGTAAACGCTGAAACTTTATATGAAATATGTAGAGTAGACCAAATCAATTTTTTTGAAATAAAATTTAACGATCTTCCTTCAGTTCTTTCGCCGATTAAATCAATTCGATTTTTTCCCAAAGTCAAAAATTACTGTAACACCGCAAACGTTCCGTGCAGTCTGCTCTTGATACATGCTGTCACGCTGTTGGCCAAAATGTAGGGAAGTGCCATTTACAGAGAGAGAGACAGAGAGAGAGAGAGAGAGAGAGAGAGAGAGCACACGCACTCTGTTAAAAAAAAAAGACACACGGGCATGCAAAAAGCACGAAAGACGGGTTTGCCAGATACATGTCCAGTTGCCCACTTGACCACAAGCTGCGACTTATTGTCAAATCCTAGCCGGTCACTTGAGGCTAATAAAATTTGGATAATAAAAGGTCTGTCTTTTACCATTATTGTTTTTTTTTTCAAATCTTTACCACACAATCCCGACTTTTAACGACCTTTGGGGGGGGGGGGAGCTTTTGAAAACATTGTGGGAAAAGGAGAAAATGCTGATAACCAGCATTTTCTCCTTTTCCCACTGCGCTTTTTTTTTCATCCCATGAAAGACAAGTTTCAACATTTTTTTTTATTGTCTGCAAATGCTTTCAGTTCGGACAAGTCTAAAATTTTGTCGTTTGGCATAGAAATAAATCGGATACTCGCATCTGTCGCAATTGCAACCAGCATTTTCTTCTTTTGCATGACGTTTTCTACCATATCAAACACAGGGATCATCTTTTAAGCAAGACCTAACTTGTCAACTTCAAATGCTTTCAATTTAGTCGAGTCTAAATTGGTTTTGTCGTCTGGTTTAGACTTAACTAATAGATGTACTAGATTAGATGAAAATTTACAGAAGTCTGTAAAAATCCAAAGTTTTTCAGTATGCTCGGTGAAAAGGGGGCTTACTGTACATGCATCTGCAAAAATTATCGACCCATGTCCGCGCAGGCTGGCCTGGTTCGATACTGTTTGCAGTTGATCGATTCTCTGCATATCAAAGGACTATTCTACCTTCAGATTCAGTCGGTTGTAAGATAAAATGGATTTTATGGATCCCCAATTATGTGATGACTTGCTTGGAATAATGCCTCGGGGAGGTGCATTAAAGTCCCTTCTGCCAGATCATAGCCCATTTACAGATAAAGCCTTTGTATATAATACGCGAGTCGATTAATTTTGTACTATATACACTATACGGAGGCAGAGAGTGAACGACGAAGATTAAATTGCACATTAACCCTTTCCCAAACGACAAATTTTGGACTGGTCCAAATTGACAGAGTTTGCAGACGACAATTTTAAATTTGATGAAAATGGCAGAAAGTTATCAAAAAGGGTAGAAAACACTGTGGGAAAAGGAGAAATTGCTCGTTACGAGCAATTTCTCCTTTTCCCACAGTGTTTTCAAAAGATTTGTACAAAAGACGTGAAAACCAGGGCTTGTTTGGGAAAGGGTTAATTGAGAAACTTATCTTCGATTACCCACTACAAAAAAAACACACACAAAAAAAAAGGGGGGATGACGAGCAACTAACTTCAAAATGCCAAACGCATTTGCGCAGTCGGTGAAGCACAGGGCTTGAAACCAACAGGTCGTTGGTTCGAATCCCCAACTAGGCGAATTTCTATCCGAGGATTGATGATAGTCATTGCTACAGGATATCACCGCTGATAATTGTTTTCGATTATGGATTATGGTTATCTCTTTACCATACGACAAAATTTTTGACTGGACCAAATTGAAAGCATTTGCAGACGACAAATTAAATGTTAAAATGATAATTTCTCTCTTCGATAGGGTAGAAAACATTGTGAGAAAAGGAGAAAATGCTGGTTTGGTAAAGGGATGAATTTTTTGTCTTCTGGTGTCCACTCTTTACCAGACGACAAAATGTTACACAAGTCCAAATTGAAAGCATTTGCAGACAACAAATTAATGCCGCTCAAATTGTGAAAATTGTCTTTGAAAGGGTAGAAAAGAATATGGGAATAGAGGGAAATGCTTGTCACCAGCATTTTCTCCTTTGCCCTCAATGTTTTGAAATATCTTCTTCCTTGGCGGTCATTAGAGACGGAATTGTTTGGTGAAGGGCTGAGAAGATTTCTTGACCACTCAATCTCAAGTTTTAACGACCGAAACGAAGAAGACGTTCAAAAACATTGTAGGAAAAGGAGAAAATGCTGGTAACCAGCAGTGTTTTCTACCCTTTCAAATAAAAATTGCCAAATGCGTACAACCTTTAGTTTGTCGTCTACAAATACTTCCAAATTGGATTGATTGATTGATTGATTGATTGATTGTATGATGTTTAACGCCGTTTTCAACATTATTTCAGTTATATCGCGGGGGCCAGTGCACCTATCCATGCTTTCCTGGAGTTTTTGTATACCAGTACTCCGCACAATGTTCTTTCCAAGCCATAGGCTGCTTTCCCACATAACCATCGTCGAAACACTGGTCAGCGGTGAGAGAGGAATAAATCCAGTCGCAATGACTATCATCAATCCTCGGAAAGAAATTGCCCAAGCCGGAGATCGAACCAGCGACCTCCTGTTCTCAAGTCCTGTATGCTACCGACTGAGCTACCGGGGCCTTTCAAAATGGACCAGTCTAAAATTTTGTCGTTTGTTAAAGAGTTAACCATAGTGCTTAAAAGATTCAATCGGTTAGATTCACTCTAGGAGGTCTTCCTTTTGTTAGATTTATCGTTTTATTGCACAAGGTGTCTGTAACGGGTGTTTTTGGCCGGCCGGATACTTAGAGTGCTTTGATGATGGGAACGATAAAAATTACGACCATCTAAATTAGGGGGTAATGGCCCCTAAAATGTATGTTTTCTTATTTTAGTCACATTAGGGGACCAAGTTGTAAAATTTTTATTGTCCTTATAAACTGACCGTCTGATGGGAAATGATTACTAGGTTTAAACTATCCGCTACATCCTGATTGAAAAGTTAGGTCATCAATATCGGGTGTTGTAAAATGGCGGCTGCTTTGAATTGAATCAAAGTACTGGCAGTATTGAGCGCAAAAACGGTTCCTAATGCTTTACCATTATCTTCCGATAGGTGGCATTTTTCAAATACATAATCTATCTGATCTGGGCATTCTGGGTACAGAACCGAACTATTTTTTCAAGGCGGGAATCAATGCAACGAATTTCAAAATATAATATACGTTTACCTTTCTAAAACCAACCTTGTACGATTCATCCAGCCATGGTTAGCTAGCATATAATCTATGCACCAGCCATTTATAAACATAAGCCCCTATAAGCTTGTGAAAAAGCCCCGGTATGAGCCCTACAAGGTAGAGACATTATTTTTGATGTCAGGCTGTTGCACGGATCCCGGTTTTCCCCATGTCTATATTTAGAAACTGTCTACAGAGATTTGCAGTAAACAGTTGGTATTTTGGAAAAAAAAAAAAGATGTTTTCCCCGTTTGAAATCATTTTGTTTTTTAAGAAATTTGTAGTAAAAAATGGCTTGATTTTTCCACAGGGCTCTATTTATTGCCGCCTGCACCTTTTAAGCGGCAATTTACGCACCGTGTATCAATATTTGTCCATTACTTTTCCAGTGATGCATCATAGCAGACAGGTCAAATCTTCAAAGAATATGACATGCGCAGACAACGAACGCTCTACCAAGGGACACCATGTTAGACACGTCTACATTCAAACCATTTGCAGACATAAACTTTAACTGTAGTTTAATTATAATGGTTTGTCTTTTAGAGGATTGAAAACACTTTGGGAAAAGGAGAAAAAAAATACGTTTACCAGCTTTTTCTTCTTTTCCTGTAATGTTTTTTTTTTTACCTCTTTCCTTGGGGTCGTTAACTCATGGGACTGTGTTGTACAGAGTTGAGTCGTTAGGTACCACGGACATGTTTTTTTACTTTATGGTCGACGTTTGAAACTATTGTGTCAGATGGAATATATCTAAAAATAGCTTGGAACGAGTAATCTCTCTATTTAACCCTTTACCACACAATCCTGGTTTTTAACAACCCCGCGGAAGAAGCCTTTTGAAAACATTGTGGGAAAAGGAGAAAATGCTGGTAACCAGCATTTTCTCCTTTTCCCACAATGTTTCCTATGATTCCAAAAACAAAGTGCAATTTTTGCGTCACTTTTATTTCAACGTCTGCAAATGCTTTCAATTTTGGGCAGGCCTAAAATTTTGCCGTTTGGTAAAGAGTTAAAAAAGTATCTAAATGCTGACTATCCAAAACATGCGAACATAAACGAAATTTTGACATATGAATAAAAGTGCTGGTAAATCATTTTGGCAAGAGGAGAAATTGCTCGTTTCGAATAATTTCTTCTGTTGTCACAGTATTTTCAAAAGTGATCTGCTTCTTGTCGCATAAGTTGTCAGCTGAAGGGCAATGGGTTATGGATAAGTAGAACAAACCCCAAATCGGTGGCAACAGAGAAACAGAGCAACAGTTATCAATCCACGAACTGTTTTGTCATTTAACCCTTAAACTGTAAAAAAAAAAATGAAAAGAAAACTTCTAAAAAAAACTAAACGAAAATTCCCAAAAATTTGCTGTCTCAAAGTTGATTTTACCGAAGAAAAAATACCGTATCGGACAGTGTAGATTAAAGATCAGACTGCACATTTTGTGCAGTCTGATCTTGATCTGCACTGTCCGCAAAAGCGTCCCGCGTCGCGCTTAGCAACATAAGGGTTAAATTTACAACTACAAAATCGGTGTTATGTTTCTAAGATGATAACAATGTTTTTCTACTGTTGTACTCGAGATTGGACATACCGCACGCATGTTAAAACTAATATCTTTAGACAAGTTACACGTTTTTCGGACACGTATAAAAACCGGGGTTCGTCACATTTTCCAGATGAAGTTCTATTTCGCTGTAACCTAATGAATCTTTTTCCTTCAAACTTATCCTTTAAAGGGGCCAAATATGATTTTAATTATAGGACTAAACTTCAGTGATATTTCATCACTAAATTTAATAAGGTTATAGACTGCAAACCGTCGATAAGAAAGGAAAAGAATTGTAAAAAGGAACAGGAAATATGTTTAAAAAAAGAAGATAGACGGCGTAAATTTGCCCGCAAATAGGTAAGGGCCCTTAAAATAAACATGTCTACATTTTTTACCAATCGCAAATTTCTGTTTATTCATTTGTTATCAGAACCAAAAATATTTGTCAAAGCCAGGACATTCAGCTACGCCGAAAAAAAAAGTTATTTTCTAATAGAGATGTGTAGCCTCTTCAGGTATTTTTTGATTTCGCGCCAGAATTTTGCAAAGCCCAGTGGCAATGTCAAATGATCAATAACATGCGTCGATTATGCGGGATCATGTTCAAAAAGGTACACTGATGTCATATCCGGTCTCTTAAAAAAAAAAATAGACGGTCTTCCGTCTTGCGAAACGACCTTCGCGTTATATAAAGCCCAAACCTGTTCTTTATAACTGAAGTAAGTAGTCCAATATATATGAGCCATGCTCTGTGAAAAGGGGGCTTAATACATCTGTGAAAAGTATCGACCAGGGTCAGCATGCGCAGTCCGCGCAGGCAGACCTGGGCCGAAACTTTTCGCTGTAGGTCAATTTTCTGAATTGCTTGTTAAAAAAGGTGGACCCATAATTATACGCTGGCTTGATTGGTACAATGCAAGGGGCATCGCATTGAGCCCCCCTTTTGCCAGAGCGTGGCTGAATTATTCAGACGTACTTATCAGTGTTTTACACTGAATTTTGATTCACGTCAGGGCAAAAGATCTAAAGCCCCTTTAGGAATCAGATACATATATATGCAGTTAGCCAAGACAATTCACTGTGTTCCGATGTCATTGCTGCTGTGGTCATACTGCCGTGGCTCCAGTGGTTAACGTGTTGCTGTTGTATTCAAGGAATACCGTATTCTGGAAACCCAGGTTATATCCTAAATGACCTGTCGAGTCATATTGAAGTGTAGTCTGATCTTGGATCTTTACCATCTACTTTTTTAGTCAAGCCTATAACCCCCTGGTTTCTGAGAATTGTATTTCCAACCGAAAAACCAACAATCAAAATCGAAAATTGAAGGCCGACGATGCCTTTTGCTGCAACTGAAAGGCTGCTTCATGACAAATGATCTGTGCTGTTAGCAAAATTACCAAAGGGTTTTTTTTTTTTGCCAATTCACGGTTCAGGTAAAACACAGTTCGTAGCTGATATAGATCTTTAAAGAAACCACAAAAATCAACCACAAATTACTTGCTTTCTGATCACACAAAAAGCACACATTACTACTTTCAACCCGTATCCATGTGAATATAGGCCGTTATTGGTTGGGCTTGTTTGAACTCTGCACCATGCAGACAGCAAAATGTTATCCTCGTCCAAGTTAAAAGTACTTGCTGACGAAGAATTCATGTAGCTCAAATGATTGGATTCATTTTTGAAAGGGTAGAAAACATTGTTTGGAAATGGAGAAAATGCTGGTTACCAGCATTTTCTCCCTTTTCAAACAATGTTTCCAAAAGCTTTCTATCTGAAGGGTCGTTAAAACTCGGGATTGTGTGTTAACAGGTATAGAGGTAATGGATGGATGGTTCGATCGATGTTTGATCGATGGAATCGAATCGAATCAAATTGTGTTTTACACATGAAAGATTTTTTTATAATTTTTTTTTTTTCAACATTTTTTCATTTAGTTATGTCACGGCTACAGCTCAATAATTTATGTGTTCCCCTTGTCTCACCATCACAAGGCTAGGTTTCTGAAGTGTCTTGCCTAAAAGCACTCCCTTGTAAAAGTCTGGAACTCTGATGAGGATCGAGCACGGGACCTACTTATCCAACACCAGAACCTCTTTAGGGTCCAGATTTGTCTAGGATATACTTGAATTTTTGTGTACATTGATGGGAAACAAAAGTGTCCGGATAAAGGAGGCTCGATTGTACTTAGTATATGAATAATCAGTGTTTTTTAATAAGCGGATAAAATGATAATAATATAATATACTTGATCAAGTCCCTTTACTTCAGTTCTTCGAGCGAACTTCATTGGCTTTTTTCCGCTGGTCACCGACATTTTTTCCCTTTTCCCCCAAAGCTTTCTAGCCCATTTATCGACGAATTCTTTCATGTGGGCCAAAATTCAATTCGTTGTCCGGTAATGCCGTTAAACCTTTTAATCCTTAGGCTGCTAAGGGCGACCCACTGACCTTTTGCGGACAGCGTAGATTAAGATCAGACTGCAGAGAACGTGCAGTCTGATCTTGGATCTACACTGTCCGATGCGGTGAGATTTCTCCGACGAGCACATTTTTGAAATCTTAAACTATTGGTTTTCATTACTGGCTGAAATTTTTTAGTACAATCTATTTAGCAGTTTAAGGGTTACCACACAATCTGAGTTTGAATAAACAAGAGGAAGACACTTTATGGAAACATTGTTGTAAAAGGAGAGAATGCTGGTAGCCAGAATTTTCTACTTTTTCCACAATGCTTTCTACACTTTGGGAGACAAATCCCAAAATTTCAGCCACATTTATTTTGTCGTCTGCAAGTGCTTTGGATTTAGACGAGTTCAACATTTTGTCGTTTGGTACGGAGTGAATTCAGACAATTTTTTTTTTTGAATATCTGGAGAGTTAGATTTCTTAATACTACAGAATATGTGGCATGCTCTGTGAAAAGGGGCTAAATTCATCTACTAAAAGTATCGACCCAGGTTAGCCTGCTCAATCACTCGTCACAAATCGGCCGATTCCGTACCTACATCTAACCTCGTCTGTATAAAGGAGGCTTCCATTTTGAACTACCAATCACATGATCTTAAACATGGCGGCGCCCCTGTAGATCGCCTAGCAACGACATGAACAACCACGGTGAAGTTATTCACTTCTATCGATCTGTCGATGAAAGCTCCCAACGGAATTGATAAACCACGCTAAAAATTGAATGTACAAACTGTTTGCCGACTGAAATATTCCTAGAAAGATAGAAAGATAACGACAGAAAATTTACTCATGTTTTCATTTTTAAGAGGAGCCTTACAATTTCAATAACGGTAAAGGGGCGTGCTTCCGGAGATGTGCGAAATGTACCGTGTAGGTGCATATCAAGCTACGTGATACAGCCGAGGGATTTGATCACCAGATCACCCGAGGTATGCCGAATGCCTGCGCAATCCGCGCAGGTTAACCTGGGTCGATACTTTTTGCTACTGTTGAATTTTCTGCATGCCAAAGGACCAGTCTAACTCATGATTCAGTCGTTTATTAGACTAAATGAATTTTATGGATCCATAATCATGTGACAACTTGCCTGGTATACTGCATCACGGAGATGAATATATAGTGAAAAACATACATACATACATACATACATACATACATTGATTGGTTAAAATGTATATGTATATTCTGCGGCACCAAATTGATATTGAAGTAATAAAATCCCCGCGTAAAGGATTTTCTTTTCCCTAGATTACTAATTTAATGATTGAACAGATATATTTATTTCAATCCCCGTTGTTTTATATGATAATTTTTGTACATATGTAGTTTTTGGATGACAATGTACTGTGTACAAGTCTTTCAATAAAATGTTCTGTCTGTCTGTCTGTCATATCTTTATTTGCATAGAATACAAACATATTCATAGCACAATGGTTAACCCTTTCCCACACAAGCCCTGGTTTTCACGTGTCTGCAGTACAAGTCTTTTGAAAACACTGTGGGAAAAGGAGAAATTGCTCGTAACGAGCAATTTCTCCTTTTCCCACAGTGTTTTCTACCCTTTTTGACAACTTTCTGCCATTTTCATCAAATTTAAAATTGTCGTCTGCAAACTCTTTGAATTTAGACCAGTCCGAAATTTGTCGTTTTGGAAAGGGTTAACAGAAATATATATTACACAAAGTAAGTAGGACAAGAAATATATATTACACAAAGTAAGTAGGACAAGAAATATACATGTATATTACACAAAGTAAGTAGGACAAGAAATATGTATTACACAAAGTAAGTAGGACAAGAAATATATATTACACAAAGTAAATAGGACAGGAAATATATATTACACAAAGTAAGTAGGACAAGAAATATATATTACACAAAGTAAGTAGGACAAGAAATATACATGTATATTACACAAAGTAAGTAGGACAAGAAATATGTATTACACAAAGTAAGTAGGACAAGAAATATATATTACACAAAGTTAGTAGGACAAAAAATATATATTACACAAAGTAAATAGGACAAGGAAGATTTAATAGGGAAAAAATGGGAGAAAAAGATGTTAACAGAGAAGGTATGTTGTTTACTCTTTCTGAATAAAGTGCGGGTAGATAACACTGGGATCAATTTTGCATGTACATGCATGTTGATCACAGTCCACACTTCCAGCCAAAGAACAAAAGGTATCGGACATTTCTATTTTATAGTAAGCAAGGTATCGTATCAGACATCTCAGATTTATAGAAAGTAAGGTAAAATGACAAGATTTGGCTATTAAAATACAATAATATAGCAAAGTAACTCTGACGAGAAAATTAGACAATTTCAAACTGAAAGCATTTTGCAAACGATATGAACAGTGAAAATATGAATTCGACAGGAAGAAAATAAGTATTTACTACATTTATAACCCCAGTGCCGGCTAGCAAAGATCACAGAGATCGATAGTTCGATAATTGATAACAATACCGATTAACATACATGTACATGTAAATTTTGTCCAATTATTGTAACAAGCGTGTTGTAATTCATTTTAGATAGATAAAAGATCAAGTAAAGCTCTTTGTAATTACAACAAGATGCCGACAAATTTTGTCTGCGGGGTAGTTTTAAAACACCCTTGTAAAAATAATTAACGGAAACTCTTCGTGTTTTACAAGTCTCACCCTTTATCAACAAAATCCTAATTTTAAAGGACTCTTACAAAAAAGGCCTTTTGAAAACATTGTGGGAAAAGGAGAAAATGCTGGTAACCAGCATTTTCTCCTTTTCCCACAATGTTTTCACTATTTTCCCCAAGCAAATTCAATCATTTTAGTGATATATAATTTGTCATCTGCAAATGCTTTCAAGATGGGCAAGTCTGAAATTTTGTCTTCTGCTAAAAAGTGAACCCTTAACGAAACAATTCCAAGTTTTAACTCATCACTTAACAACAAAATATTGGACGCTATCAGACGAAAGCATTTGCAGAAGACAAATCATTTGTAGCGCCAATAATGATTTTTGTCTTTGACAGAGAGAAAAAAAAAACATTATCAGAAAATCCTAGTTAACAATCCTGAGAGAAAAGACTATTGCAAACCTTGTAAGAAAAGGAGAAAATGCTGGTAGCCAGCTGAATTATTTCTTCCTTGTCAAAGACGAATTCCGTCATTTGAGCGATTTTAACTTTTTACCGCACAATGCAGACTTTTTACGACCCTGAGAAAGAGGGCTTTTTGAAACATTGTGGGAAAAGGAGATGTTGGTAGACAGCATTTTCTCCTTTCCCTGCTGTGTTTCTACCCTATGAAAGACGAATAATGTGTTTAGAGTAACTCTATATTTGTCGTCTGCAAATACTTACAATTTACATAATGGTAAAATTTTGTCGTCTGTTGTTTAAAAAGTTAAATCAGTCGTCTTGAAGTGCTTTCAATTTAGAATAAGGCGAATTTCTGTCTTCTGGTTAAAAAAATAGCAATTTGCCAGACGACAAAGTTTTAGGCTAGTCCAAATTCAAGCACTTGCAGACGACAAATCAAAAGTGGCTCAAATGATGAAACCTGCCCTTAATTTTGAGTAGAAAACATTATGGGAAAAGGAGAAAATGCTGGTTACATTGTCTCCTTTTCCCCAAATTTTTTGTTTGTTTTCAAAAAAAAAGCTTTCTATCTCAGGGTCGTTAAACCTCAATAATGTGTACTCGTAATTATAAAAGAGTTGAAATTACTTTCCATTGTTTGTTTACCCCTTTTCTACACAATTCCGAATTCAAACGAACCCGAGTGAAAAGACTTGAAAACAATGAGGAAAAAGGAGAAAATGCTGGTAACCAGTATTTACTACTTTTCTCACAATGTTTTTTTCTATCCTTCCAAACACAAAATTCAATTTTTGAGACATATTTGTTTGTCGTCTGCAAGTGGTTTCAATTCAGAACGGCCTTTTTTTTTTTCTTAGGAAAAGAGTTAAGTATATTTTCTCAAAATTCCAGAAATCAGAAATGAATTTGTATAAATTCTGATGCACAATTTTTCCTTCTTTTCACCATTATTCGTCAAACCATTCCCCATCTCTGATGTTCTCGGATGATTTTAAACGGACGAACTGTTAACCCTTAACTGCTGAATGAATGACACGAAAATTTCTATTCAATTGTAAAGACCCGAATATTGCGATTTCAAGTAAATACCGTATCGGACAGTGTAGATCAAAGATCAGACTGCACAGAATGTGCAGTCTGATCTTTGATCTACATTGTCCGCAAAATGTCAAAGAGTCGCGCTTAGCAGCCTAAGGTTTAAGAAATATTTCTTATGAGTTGTCGTAATCGTCTAATCTGGAAATTTATTAATACAACAATTATAGAAAAAAACTAGGATAGAAAAAGAATCATAGTTATATTTAAACAAAAAAAGAACAACATTTTTTTTTTTTTTTTTTAGAAAAAAATAAAAGAGAATAATAAAAGTGAAAAAGCCCGATGTTTTACCAAAGGCAGAAGGCAAAAAAGTCAGAATATACACAAAGTTTAAACTCATAGGGCTTTTATCCGTATTTCTGTTCAGTGCAAGGGGCTTTTGTCCTACGGGGCTTTTGTCCGTACCCCGTAACCGACGGAGTTACAAGGCTCGGCAGGACACAAATCTTCTCAAGCCGGTGATGTCTGATCTTATTCTGCAAGCTTCATACAGTGAAAAAGATGTTTAAGCGCTATAGGCGAATATAGGCACTTTTGCGGACGGCATAGATCAAGATCAGACTGCACAGAACGTGCAGTCTGATCTTGAATCTATACCGCCCGCTTGCTGAATCAAGAACAGTAAGAGATAAAAATCTGCTTGAGTTTTAGTGGATTATATATATATATATATATATATATATATATATATATATATATATATTCATCTTTGAATTCAGATCTATATACTTGGCACTGAAATAGATAAATGTATTAAAGGAAAAGCACCCCCAACAAAAAATGGCCGCCTGAAAAAAAGGCATACCTGCTCAAACGCAGGCCGATGTTATGCATGTTTTCGTAAGAAATTGTTAAAAAAGAAAAATCAAACAGAAGGAGAAAAGGCGGGAAAAATAGAAGTTGTAAAATGCGCCGGCCTGTTTTAATCGAAGATGTTTCACATCAGCATTGTGTTCTATCACTGTGACCTGTTTGCATCGGCAATTAACACACAGATGCTTATATTTAATTAATGAAGACAGTAAAACACAATTAACCTTCATTACCTTCCTGCTATCATCAAGCCGCTCTAACAAACACAAGACAAGATAACCGACCGCCCCCTCCAGGCGATACGCCAATATTATTGGTGCATCATTATTCAAATGACAAGCACTGATTGGATGATTATTGGCCCGAAGCTGTGTGTATCATTTGTCATGCGCACTAGAGCCCGCCCCGATTTTTGCATAAAAATGACACCACAGGACAGTTGATATCTTCATTTACAAATTAATCTGTTATGAATGCATCCGTGAATCAAAAGGACAATATTACTTGAAACTGTGCTGGTAGCATATTGTTTGTGAAATTGTGACAGTTCTTTTTTGTGTGTGATACGTTGCATGACTTTTCGAAGGGTTTTGTATTTATAGGAGTGTTTTTGATTAAATGTTGAAACAATTCGCTATAAACATGCTGACTATGAACAGTGATATTCGTACGGACGCACACTCGGACGCCGGAAGTGATATCGAGAACACATCCAACGTTGCTGATTATAGGTTAGATCCAAACTTATCACTTACGATGTCTACGCCAAACCATCACGGACAGAGACATTTCGGAATTCCAGACTCGGATGATTCGTCCTGTGACGGTGACTTGGAGCTTAGCCCGGTGCCAAAAGACAAACTGAAGCTCGAACCGCACACCGATGAGTCTCAGGTGCTGCGGTCCAGTTCGCGAGGTATGCATTGTTTTTTTTTGTCCAATTAGCAAACCATGTTGAATAGCCTTTTACCACACAATCCCGACTTTTAACGACACTGAGAAAGAAGCCTTTTGAAAACATTGTGGGAAAAGGAGAAAATGCTGATAACCAGCATTTTCTCCTTTGCCCACAATGTTTTCTAACTTTCAGAAACAAATGAAATTCTTTTAGCCACATTTAATTTGTCGCATGCAAATGATTTCAATTTGGACTATTCCGAAATACTGTCGTTTGGTAAAGAGATAGTGTCCATGCAGTTGTTCATTTCTTTAGTTTTTCAGTCTAATTATGACAACTGACAAGCAATTTTTAGAAAGAAAACATCTAATGAGCGAGCGCGTTTATTTTTTAAAGAAACTGGAAAATCTATATGCACCTATAGGGAAGAGTTACATCCCTTTAACAATGATGATTGAAAAGGAAATATTCTCTCTTCCATTCATCATATTGAAAGCTACATATCTTGTATTTCGCTAGCATTGACTATTTCTTTTGGGGTTTGTCAATAAGTAATTTATGTTGTGAAATTTTGACAAAAATCAAAGATACGTCATTTGCTGGACAAGTGAAACATTTAATGGTCCAACAGCTAGACTGATGTTGCAATCATTTGCGAAAAAAGAGACCACTGCTTCTTAATTAATTCTCAAGGAGAGAGATTCCTTACTGCAGTACGAAAATAGATCTATCTTCGAATATTGAGTTTAACTGCATACGAACTTTCCTTCTTTTTGGGATAATTGTGTTCTCTGAGAAACTGAATAATAATAATAATGAAAAAAAAAATGGCTGGTGTAACTTGCATCGCATGAATACCATCCATATGAGCATCTTTATTTGGCATATCTGGCCATTCTAGTGCTACACAATCCAGTATTTTAACCTTGAACCCTTTCCCAAACGACAAATTTTGGACTGGTCCAAATTGAAAGAGTTTGCAGACGACAATTTTAAATTTGATGAAAATGGCAGAAAGGTCTCAAAAAGGGTAGAAAACACTGTGGGAAAAGGAGAAATTGCTCGTTACGAGCAACTTCTCCTTTTCCCACAGTGTTTTCAAAAGACTTGTACTGCAGACACGTGAAAACCAGGGCTTGTTTGGGAAAGGGTTAAAAGGGGGGAGGCTTTTGAAAACATGTTGAAAAAAAAAAGGGAGAAAAGGCTGGTAATCAGCATTTTCTCCTTTTTCTACAATATTTTCTATCTTTTCAAAGATAATTTGAATCATCTTTATTTTCTCGTCTGCAATAGCTTTCAGTTTGTCGTTTGGTGTAAGCGGTAAGCGCCAACAATGAAATTTGTAATAAAGTTTTACCTACACATCGTAGAATAGAATAAATCTTACGTACCCCGTACATTGCCTGTCTAGAAAGTTCAATTTTTCTTTTGTCAAGCATTCCAAACAAAGCAGACAGCGTAGATAAGCAACCAGACTGCACGTTCGATGCAGTCTGATCGTGATCTACACAAGGGGAACTTGTTGTGAAAGCGTGTTTTAGGGGTAAAAAAGGCATTTTACGGATTGATGATTTAACCTCCAATGGGGACTCACCGACCTTGTGCGGACAGTGTAGATGAAGATCAGACTGCACAGAACGTGCAGTCTGCTCTTGGATCTTCACTGTCCGAAACGGAGACATCCACCCCCCCCCCCCCCCCCAAAAAAAAAATAAATAAATAAATTTGAAATAACATTATTCGGAGCTCTACTGTCGGCTTGAACATTTTATTTAACTTATTTAGCAAGGGTTAAATTAATAAGTCAATAAAATACAATGGGGGCTCATTCTTAACAACAAGATATACATAGGATCTGACATTTGAAAGCGCTCCAAATAAAATTTTATAAACAGAGACTTAAAAAAAAAAAAAATTAGCAAGCGAGCTTTTGGTGAGCTAAGAAATATTTTTTTTCTTGGCGAGTTCTATAAAATTGATGTCAAACGCCATCGAATGTAAGACTATTTTTAGCACATAACTGTATCTCAATAATTTAGACCTACTTGAAAGAACTTTAGACCTTTATGAGAAACCTATAGGTTTCTCATAAAGGTCTTAAGTTCTTTCAAGTAAATTATTCAGAAAAACTGATTCAAATCTTAGCTTTAGCACAATCAGCAATTTCAGAGTTGAATACTGCTTGGGAAATTTGTGTCGGACTTTTTTTTTTTCTAAAATAACAGGCAAGAATACAATGCGTTAGAAATGACGTCACATAGCGCTTGTATGTGACGTCAGAAAATCTTATCTCACACGTGTGTAAAATAAGAAAATTTGTAATGGCTATATTGCGCCGAAAACAAGGAAGGTTATGTGATAAATTACGGTAATACTGTCGAATATAATTATGCAAATTTAAAACTCTGTTCTGCCAAAAAACAAAATATAAGAATCCACTTATTCTCTTGAATACATACAGTCCATTTTGTAAGGATGCATGTTCAAAAAAGAAAAGCAGACGGCGGAAAGTGTGTAGACCTTGCCAAGTTAATACTTTACGAATTTGCATGCTGATATTGGTCTACACAGTCCGCGATCGAGGATTATGGTCTCCCTCGGCAGAATACAGGTTACGGTGTTGCACTGGTAATGGGAAACTGCAAGTCTGTTGCAATGGCTTCCCCAAGAATTTGACATGATTACATAAACGTAACCGATCCGCAGTTTTGACACTAGATATCTCGGAATTATTATTGATTTCTCGAAACTATCAATTTTATAAATATAAAGAAAAAAAAAAAAACGCTTTTTTTTTTTTAAATCGGAAATAGGTAATCTGGAATAACTTCCCTTTGATGAAAATTTAGATCTACGACACATAAAAATAATAAGCCAACCTTTTACCAAACAATCCCTTGTCTTAACGACCCCATGGAAAATGGCTTTTGAAAACATTGAGGGAAAAGGAGAAAATGCTGGTAACCAGCGTTTTCTTCTTTTCCCGTAATGTTTTCTGCTCTATTAAAGACACAATTCTTAGGTTGAGCAACAATTTGATGTGTCGCCTTCAATTGCTTTTTAATTTGGGCACGTCTAATTTTTCGTTGTTTGTGCAAATAATTAAAATGACCCCACTCCCCCCACAAAAAAAGTAGATGTTTGCCGTTTTTTCTGTTTATTTATATGATAAAATATATTTTTGAACTTTTCTTTCAAAACAGTTCATAAAGCATTACTCACGCTTCGGACCCTTCATGCTTTACATCAGTCAAAAATCTCAGAAATACATATGAGTTACGCTCTGTGAAAAGGGCGTTGAATCCATCTGCAAAAAGTTTCGACCCATGTCAGCCTGCGCAGTCCGCGCAGGCTAACATGGGTCGAAACTTTTTTGCTTTGGGTAAAATTTTCTCCACGTCAAAGGACCAAGATACCGCAGGATTCAGCCATTTGTTGGACAAAATGGATTTCGTGGATACATAATTAAATGCTGACTTGCTTGGTTTTTTTTTTTTTTTGCATCACGGAAATGCATTAAGCCCTCTTTTTGCTAGAGCATGGATCATACGTTTGCCTGTTTCTGTTCACTGATGTAATACATTTTTTTTCCAAAACACTGCTTAGAGCATTACCCATGCCGTTCCTATGTTAATTTTTTAACCCTTTACCGCACAATGCCGCCTTTTGACGCCCCTGGGAAAAAAGCCTTTTGCAAACATTGTGGGAAAAGGAGAAAATGCTGGTAAACCAGCATTTTCTCCTTTTCCCACAATGTTTTCTACCCCATCAAAGAAAAGTTGCGCCATTTGAGCAACATTGAAATTGTCGTCTGCAAATACTTTCAATTTGGACAAGGCTAAAACTTTGCCGTCTGGTAAATGGTTAAAACTATGAAATACATAAAAGAATAAAGACATTGTGGGTCGCTAAGTTACGAAATAAAAACTTGATTCATTTTTAATTCGAGTAATAAGTTTCCCATCATTCGTCCCGGTCATTCTCTTTCTCCAGCCAATTTTCCTAGTCATCGTCGGTCATAATTTTATAATTCGTTATAGATTTTTACTTTCGAATTAGCGCCCCATTGCGAGGTTTCGAAGGTCTAATTCCCAGGCTTTTCCCCCGGTTATCCTGGTCTATTGGGAATTAAAGGTGAAAATTACCCCTCCACAAAATATTCCTTTAATTATGGGATTTTTGCCTACCTGCGAGATTGGGCCATAGGGCAATTTGACAATGGATCCAAATATTGGCCGATGAATAATTAAGGCATCAAAAATTTCTCACTTCGGATAATGGGTCGAGGTTTCCTTTACTCTCAAACAGGCACAAAAATGAAACAGAAATATCCAAGCAGGAATATATATAAAAAAAAAGGGGGGGGGAACATTTTTACTTTGTTTTAATCCGAATTATATAATCGACTTTTTCACAGTGTAGATTCAAGATCAGGCTGCACGTTCTGCGCAGTCTGATCTTTAACTTACTCGGTAAAAAGCAACTAAAAATAGAACTTTTTATATTCAAAATATATTTATACTGTTTGCTGGCATTTAATAAGTCTGTTTTGTATTGATCACTACAAATCTTATTATATATTTTTTTTACACCGGTGATATTTTTTTTCTAGCAGTTTTACAGTCATTTACTGAAAGAATTGTTTATTCTAGCTCTGCAATGTCTTCCGCATGTTTTAGCAGCGGAATCTAGTAATATGTTTGCTATTTCGCTACAAATATCATTAATAAAAAGTTTTCTCTCTCTATAAATGTATACTGGGCGATCTAAGAGCTTCGATTCGTTTTCAAGTGAAATTGCAATTAGATCGAGAATTACTAGTATTACTTATAATACCAACCCTTTGGGCTGTTTACCACTGACCTGATAAATAAGTGAAATGGATTATTTTAACACTTTAGCTGCTGAATAAATGAAACACAGATTTTTGAGTCAATACCAAAAGCCCAAACATTGCAGTTTCAAAGTTGATTTCACCGGAAAGAAAATACCGTATCGGACAATGTAGATCAAAGATCAGACTGCACGTTCTGTGCAGTCTGATCTTGATCTACACTGTCCGCAAAAGGTCAGTGGGTCAGCTTAAGGGTTAAACGGGTAGTAAAAACCCCGTATAATGCTATTTAAACCTATTTCTTGGTGAAAAAAAAAATCTCCTTATCGGACAGCGTAGATCCAAGATCAGACTGCACATTCTGTGCAGTCTGATCTTGATCTACACTGCCCGAAAAAGGTCAGTGAGTGGCGCTTAGCAGCCAAAGGTTAATTGAGATTTTTTGGGGGCTGTACCAGACAGTGCAGATCAAAGATCAGACTGCACAAAAGAGAGCAACCTGATCCTTGGTCTTTTATATTCAATAAGGTGATATATGTATTTCCCTGGGGTAGAAATGTAATATTTTGGTTCCATCAACGATTAAAAATCTGAAATCTTTTAGCAGTTTAACTTTTTACCTACCAAGCAATCCAGAGTTGTAATTATCCAGAGGGAGAAGGGGTTTGAAAACAGTGTGGGAAAAGAAGAAAATGCTGGTTACTAGCATTTTCTTCTTTTCCAACGGTGTTTTATTTTTCCCTGTCAAATACAAGGCTTTTCATTGGAGTCTGCATTGGAGTCTTCTTATTTAGACTTTATTATTTTTTATTATTTCTTCTTATTTTATTTTTTACTAGGTGATAACAGTGTACATTTGCCCAAACTGAAAGCATTTTCAGATAACTAATTCAATAATAGGGTTCAATTAATTGGATTTATTTCTTAAAGATAAGAAAATATTGTTGTTGGTAAAGGAGAAAATGTTGGTTGCCAGTGTTTTATCCTTTTACCACAATGTTTTCAAAAGTTTTCTTTTATAATATCGTTACAACTCGGGGCTGCGTGGTAAAGGATTTGAACAAAAGAAAATATTTCTGCTCTTCTTTAACACAGAGTCGTAATTGAATTTTAAAGTCAAGTATTTATTTACATTAAACACTTTTATACCTGATATGGACGATATTTGATGTGTAAGGAGAAGTTGATTGATTGATTGATTGATTGATTGATTGATTGATTGCACGTCCTGGGTTTCACAAGAACGAGGCTGGGGCTCTGAGGTGTCTTGCCCAAGGACGACCGCACTAAAGACTAGAGCTTTCAGTGAAATTCGAACTCGGGGCCTCCAGGTAACGAGTCGTAAACTTTGCCACTGAGCCAAGCAGGACCCCTGTGTTCGGAAAGATGTTATTCACATGAAAGTTAATTTTGACAAAACTGGCATTTTTTTTTTTTTCGTAGTAACAGATAGTTTTTAATCCCTTACCTAACACTTCCATGTTTTGACGACTCCCGGGAAGAACTCTTTTCGAAAACATTGCGGGATAAGGAGAAAATGCTAGTTACCTAGCATTTTCTCCTTTTCCCACGATGTTTTCGTCCCATTTGAAGACATGTTCAAGCATTTTAGCCACGTCTGTTTGACTGTTTGCAAGTGCTATCAGTATAGACGATTCATTTTTTTCTTTCGTTTGGTAAAGAGCTGAAGAAATAATGGGGTTCAAAGATAATTGGAGTAGAATTGATTGATCCCTGATTTTTCTCAATGTCTCTTCACTATCTGATGCGTGAATGAAGACACTTTTCAGACGCAGACGACATTAAAAAAAGGAACGCTATCAAACGATACAAAAAGGGCGCGTGCTAATGTTTTCTATGACAACAATAAATGGTCATATAACATGGGATCAAGAGTTTAAAAGTGCTAATTTTCTTAAAGGCTCTCTAATCCTATTGTCGCTTCCTCCTGTTTAACCCTTAACTCTTTACCAGACGACAAAAATGTAGACTTGTCCAAATTGAAAGCATTTGCGGACGACAATTTTAATGTGGCCCAAAATGGTGCAATTTTTCTCTGATGGGTGGAAAACATTGTGGGAAAAGGAGAAAATGCTGGTTGCCAGCATTTTCTCCTTTTCCCACATTGTTTTCAAAAAGGTTTCTTCCTCAAGGGCGTTAAAAATCGGAATTGTGCGGTAAAGGGTTAAACTGCTAAATAAAAGAAATGAAACCTTCAAGCCGATAGCAAAAAATCCAAATTTTGCTATATTCAAAGTTATTTATTTATCTTTTTTTTTTTTGAGGAAAATATCTCCATATCGAACAGTGTAGCGTCAATATCAGACTGCACGTTCTGTGCAGCCTGATCTTGGATCTACACATGTCCGCGAAAGGTGCTTCAGTCGGGCTTAGCTGCCTTAGGGTTAAACCTTTACCGCGCAATGCTTCCTTTTAACGCCCCTGGCAAAGAAGTCTTTTTGAAAACATTGTGGGAAAAGGAGAATGCTGGTGACCAGCATTTTCCCCTTTTCCCACAATGTTTTCTACCCTAACACAGCAAAATTACATCATTTGAGCCACAGTTGAATTGTCGTCTGCAAATTGCTTTCAATTTGGACAAGGCTAAATTTTTGTCGTCTGGTAAAGGGTTAAACGTTTAAGGAATACTTGACTTAACTCTTCACCAAACAACAAAAATTTCAGACTTTTCCAAATTGGAAGCATTTGCACACGACAAATAATATGAGTCTCAAATGATTGGATTTCTCTTTGAAAGGGGCCAGAAACATCGTTAGCAGCATTTTCACCTTTTCCCACAATATTTCATAAGCCTATTCCTCAGGGTAGTTGAATCGAGGATTTTTTTTTTTGGTAAAAAGTACAATATTTAAGGAATTATTAAATTATGACTATGCATATATAATGCTATGATCACTGTTTTTAAAATCAAAAGAGAGAGAGAGAGAGAGAAAACTATATATGAATAAATGAACAGAAATACATGTAGATAATTTATATTTTTATACATTATTTTATTATTTTCAGTCGCTGAATTCTTTTTAATTCATTCAACAAATTATTTTTCTTTGTCTTAATAAATCCTTGCCACTTTCGTCATGGAAATAGATTGGTTCTGTTGAAGAGAAACAGAGTACATGTATTTATTTTTTCGATTATTTTCAACCGCAAAATTCCTTTAAAATTCATTCCTAATAATTATTCTTATTAGTTTGTTATTTATCTCAAAAGGGAGGTAATTCCTCACCGTAACTTCTTATGTTATGTTACGGGGAATATAGCCTGGGTTTCAGGCCGATCATTTTTCCTTTTTTTTTTTCTTTATATTCGGACTTTAACTTGCTTTTTAAAAAAATGAAGTCATTTTTGACAAAATAGAGTCCGAATATAGAAAAGGAAAAAAAAAAAAGCTCGGACTTGAACCCAGGCTATTGGTCGGGAAAAAAGTCACAGGAAAAAAAGTCATGGAAAAAAAGTCATGGAAAAAAGTCATGGAAAAAAAGTCACAGGAAAAAATAGTCATGGAAAGAGAGTCACAGTTTTTGGTAGGAAAAAAAGTCACAGGAAAACTTCTGATGTTTTTTGGAAAACACTGTAGGAAAAGTAGAAATAGCTCGTAACAAGGACCATGATATAACTCCTAAAGTATATGAGCTATAACCTTGTCACTTCATAATCAGATACATCTAATTTGGGACAGTGCAATGAACAAGAACAAATCCTATTATCATTATTTTCAGAATTATTTCAATATAATTTATACTCCAATCTGAATAATTAATCACCCTGAATAATACCCTCAACCTTGATTTTTTTCCCCTTTTTAATCTATCTCGATTATCTTTAAAAAAAATCAGAATTGTGACTTTTTTTCCCGTGACTTTTTTTCCTACCAAAAACTGACTTTTTTTCCAGTGACTTTTTTTTTGCCTACATTCCAATTGGGAATAGTGCAATAGACGGGACGGCCGGTTCTTTAACTTGCTCGCCGTTTCATCCGAGCGAATATATTTGTAACGTAAGAAGTAATTTTGCATTTGGCAAGCCTTGGGAATCGAACTCACACCTCAAGTGTCCTGAGATTTGTCGCTTACAAGTCTCAAGCCACACCGACACACACTCTACGATTTCAAAGGAAGACGTAATATAAATCACGTTTACGGGTTACTCTACAAAGATATGAAAACTCTAAACTCAAGAACATGAAAGAAAGAATTTAAGGAAAAAAGAACTGAACACTTCAAAGATTTCTTTTGTACCGTTCCGTTTCGCAACATTTCGCGTGGCTGTATTTTGCCTTTTTACGGTCTTTTAGACATTCGATTGAATACGTTATAGAGTTATTTTTTGAGGCATTGTTAACCCTTGATCTACTGCATGAAACTCAGTGCGCTTTTGCGGACAGTGTAGATCAAGATCAGACTGCACAAAACGTGCAGTTCGATCATCGTTATGGCGAGATTTATCTCGCTGAAAAAATAGCTTTGGAATCGCGACATTTTGGCTTTTAATATTGGCTGGAAATGTCGATTTAATTCATTTACCAGTTTAACTCTTTACCAAACGACAAAATTTTCGACTGTACCAAACTGAAAGCATTTGCAGCCGACAAATTAAATATTGCTTAAATGGTGATTTCAGTATCTGATAGGCTAGAAAACATTGTGGCAAAAGGAGAAAATGCTGGTTACCAGCATTTTCTCCTTTTCCCATAATGTTTTCAGATGGTGTCTCCCTCAGCGTCGCTAAAACCCGGGATTGTGTGGTCAAGGGTCAAAGGGTTCAGTCGCGAGACCTCTGTCGCCTTTACAAGCATTTAAGATTAAGCCTACTTCAGTTTATATTATACATTGCCTTTGTCAAGCTCCGGTGTCTTTGTGGCTTTGGTTTCCTGAGCAGCTCAGTGGTGAGGATATAGGATATAAAGCTTGGAGGCCTCGGGTTCGATTCCCACTTGAAGTATTGAGTATTTTTGTGGGAAAGCACTTCAGAGCACTAGACTAGCGCCTACTGAAGCTTATGACATACATAAATAAGTGAGCTGTCGCCATAATATGACTGCAATAATGTTAAAAACGGCGTAAAACACCATTTAGTCAATCTTGTTCTTCCTGTTCAGGATTTCTCCTTCTCCAACAATGTTTTCTACCCCCTCTGATACAAATCTCATCATTTGAGTATCATTTATTTTGTCGTCTGCAAATGCATTGAATTTGGACCAGTCGAAGATTTTGTTGTATGGTAGAGTTAATCAACCCTTTCGGCGCCATAGGCGAAAACAGGGACTTTTGCGGATGGCATAGATCAAGATCAGACTGCACAGAACGTGCAGTCTGATCTCGGATCTATACCGTCCGCTTGTTCCATTCAGCCTATAAGATAAAAATGTTTCTAAGTATGAGTGGATTGTATTTTCAACCGTCTGAAGAGGTCAAGTAAATATATTTGGCGCTGAAAGGGTTAGTAATGCCACAAACTTAACATTTCTTACTTCTTACGTCTTAACAGTCATACAGATGCACGAAAAAAAAAAAAAAAAAAAACTACGAGTCATGCTCTGTGAAAAGGGGTATAATGCATTTGAAAAAGGATCGACCCATGTCAGCCTGCAAAGTCCGCGCAGACTGCCCTGAATTAAAACTGTTTGATATCGGTCAATTTTCTGCATGTCAAAGGACCATTTGAACTTAGGACACGGCTAAATGCTAGACAAAAATAGATCTTAAGGATCTATAACAATGTAATGACTTGCTTGGTATAACAGAACAGAACAGAACAGAACATTTTATTTTACGACAAGTACACGGTTGTACTTAGTCATACAGAAAAGATATATTAACATGAAAATCACTAGATCTTGGGCGAGCATGACGGCGAGACTGACATATATACATTTTTAGTACTCTCCAGCAAAGTCATAAAACACGTCTCATATAATTTGACTTTACTTATAACGCATCACGGAGATGCATTGAACCCCCTTTTGCCAGAGCATGCCTCATATCTTTGTGGATTTCCTGATTATACAATTATCTTAATTAGAATGACCTTTATCAACGTAATGACCCACTGAGCATCACTGATTAAGTCATTCTCAACCTGTTTCCGCCGCACCGTTTCTTTTAATCTTCCCGCCGTGATGGCATTGTAATAGAGCGTGGCGTAAGGAGCATGTAATCCAGAATAGAAAACTATTAACCCAAATTACCTCCCCTGTTGCCAGGGCGCCGCGTGAGGTTAATTCTTAGTTACGGTTCAGCGTCTGATGTGAAGGCAGCCGAAGATACAGATGAAGTAATGATTGTCAATAAACGCCCCCTAGAGGAATGGATCGGCGATGAAAAAGTCCGTTCAAGAGCAGTTTATAGCTATTAAATAGGGCGCACTTGAGCCCCGGCGCAATCGTATTAGTTCTCCTCATTTAACAAACGGAGCTCGGCAGATTTTCCATCGGCCTTGTGAGATAAGCGTATTAGATTATGCTTCGTTGATTGATAAACGGGCCTTTTAAAACCCCCTCTTCTGTAAAAAGGGTCTCTTACTAAGGAGTGAAAACATACTTTGTTTAAACTTAAAAATTCAAACACTTATCAATTTTGTTTAACACATTACAAAAATAATCACGGATTTTAACGATCCTAAATCAGAAACCTTATGAAAACATCGTTGGAAAAAGGAGAAAATGCTGGTAACCAGCATTTTCTCCTTTTCCAACAATGTTTTCTACTAATTCACCGACAAATTGCATCGTTTGAGCCGCATTTTGATTGTTCGTCTCTTAATGTTTTCTATAATAATTACTACAATAGGAATATTTCTGTTGTATCCTTCTATCGCATTCATATCTACAATTTATCGATATTTCGAGGCGAATGAAATGTGAATGGAATTCAAATGTACTCTGGACTATTTTTAAAACTGACTACCCTGGCCTTTGACCCAAATCTTGGCAATGATAAACATGCACTGGAATGACAAAAAAGTAATTTGCGATTGGTCAAAATTTGGACATGTTTATTCTGCTGTCCCCTTCGTGCCTATTACCGGATAATTTTATGATAACAATATACAAGATGTTGCTACCACTGATATGTTTTTTCTTTTAATTCGCCCTATACGCCATAAATGTGAATCTACATGTTTTTTCGACATCAGTCATAGCAGTAATTTATCCCTTTCCAAGGATGGTTTAATGATTGAATGATTGTATGGTGTTTAACGCCGTTTACAACATTATTTCAGTTATATCGCGGCGTCCAATGCACCTATCCATGCTTTCCTGGAATTTCTTTTACCAGTACTCGGCACAATATTCTTTCCAAGCCACTGGCTGCTTTCTCACATAGCCATTGTCGAAACAATGGTCAGCGGTGGGCGAGGAATGAATCCTGTCGCAATGACTATCATCAATCCTCGCGAAAAAAATTGGCCAAGCCGGAGATCGAACCAGCGATCTCCTGTTCTCAAGTCCTGTACGCTACCGACTGAGCTACGGGGCTCACCCCAAGGATGGTTTAAACTAATATCTTATTTTGAAAAATACATACGTGTATATATGCTGCCCTCTGACAAAAGCGGGTTTAATGCATCGCCGAGATGCATTGTACCAAGCAAGCCCCAAAATATCTATGGATCCATAAAATCCATTTTGTCTGACAGAATGGCCCTTGGATATACATAAACTTGACCGATTGCGAATAGTTTCGACACAGGTTAGCAGGCGCGAACTGCGCAGGCGCACCTGGGCCGATACTTTTTGCAGATGCACTAAACCCCATTTCACAAAACACGGCACATATCTTATTGAAAAAAAAAATAAATAAATATGCAAAACAAATGGGGAAAATAGGCAATTGGTTGTGAGGTCACTTTTCAGTATTTCCTTTCATAGTGAACCAAAAAAAAAAAAAAGGTTTCAAAGCATATACTATATTTCAGTAGCTCTTATGCCATCTGTCTTTTGTTAAAGATATTTCCTTTTTTTCTGCCAATATCGCCTTGGTTAACTTTTTGCAGACAGCGCAGATCAAGATCAGACTGCACAAAACGTGCAGTCTGATCTTGGATCTACCATGACTGTCCGCCACCTGATGCTTATCTTTGACCAAAATCAGCGTCAAATATAACGTAAATATACTTTTATGCCTCGAGAAAAGTAGGTTCCTTTTATTCATCAGAGAAAGAAAGCAAAGACTAGCCTGGATCGAGGCGTCAGTAAATGTCTTAGCCACTCACTTGTCGCGGTCTCCATTAATTTTTTTTTTTTTATAGATTTTTGGCAGTAATTCGTAAAACTGCAATTGATTAATCCGATATTTTATCATTTGTCATTTTTTAAACAAAGAAACGACAATATAAGAAAGAAGAAATATCAGACTGGAGCCCCGACTGGAATAAAACAGGAAGAACGAAATTTCCTGTAAGATTCATTCAAACTTGAAAATATATATGAAGGTTCAAAGCAAGCGCCCAGGGGACACTAAAACTACGCTTTCTTAACCCTTAAAGCGCCTTTCACAACTATAGTTGCCTTTGCGGCCAGTGTAGATCAAGATCAGGCTGCACAAACCGTGCAGCCTGATCTTTGATCTACATTGTCCGCTTTGCTGGTATACTGTAGACAAGAGCACCCATAAAATTGGAATTATTGGGTCTTATTTCTAGGACTGAAATTTCTGTTTGGTTTATTCGGCGCTTTAAGGGTTAAGACAGGTACTTGCTTATTACAGGTACATTTCAACATGTTGTCTTCTGTGGGCGAACAAAATATGACTGTTAAATACAGGTTGTTTGCTTAACAGAGGTCGCCAAGTAAGACAGTTTCTATTGTAGTAGTTCATATGATGAATTTCATCCTACATTTTTTAGCCAAGCATCTACAAATTAAATTATGCTTTATCTTTAAAAATGAATCATTGTTTCGAATTTCAGACTGCACGATAGACGAAAATGGCGTCCGTAGGTATCGAACCGCGTTCACACGGGAGCAGATCGCTCGGCTCGAGAAAGAATTCTTCAAAGAGAACTATGTGTCCAGACCGAGACGTTGCGAGCTTGCCCAGCAGCTCAACTTGCCGGAGAACACTATAAAGGTAAATACTGCTTTTTGTTGTCATGCAGTGGAGGACTATTACTAAAAACATTGTTGCAAATGGAGAGGTTGTTCTTTGAGGCAACCTTCTCAACTTGCGGCAATGAAATCTCACTTACGAATTTGTAAAGGTAATGTTTATCATGTATTAACCCTTAAGCTGCTGATCGCGACCCACTGACCCTTTGCGGACAGTGTAGATCAAGATCAGACTGCACAGAACGTGCAGTCTGATCTTTGATCTACACTGTCCGATACGGTATTTTCTTTCCGCTGAAATCAACTTTGAAACCGCAATGTTTGGGCTTTTAGTATTGAGCAGAAATTTGCGTTCCATTTATTCAGCAGCTTAAGTGTTAACTCTTTACCAAACGACAAAATTTTAGACTGATCCAAATTGAAAGGATTTGCAGACGACAGTTTAAATGTAGCTCAAATGATGATTTCTGTTATGGATAGGGTAGAAAACATTGTGGGAAAAGGAGAAAATGCTAGTTACCAGCATTTTCTCCTTTTCCCACAATGTTTTCAGAAGGCTTCTTTCTTAGGGTCGGGATTGTGTGGTAAAGAGTTAATTGGAAAAAACTAGAATCATGGCCCAATAGACACCTTACGTATAGGAAAAAAAATAAAGCAGCGAATAAACTTTCTAGTATTGGTTCCGAAGAGAAAGACAGAAAAAAAAAAACAGACGATTTTAACCCTCTACCACACAGTCTCGAGTTTTAACGATCCTGAGAAAGAAGGCTTTTGAAAACATTGTGGGAAAAAGAGAAAATGCTGTAACCGGCATTTTCTCCTTTTTCCACAATGATTTCTAGTATTTTAGAGACACATCCTAACATTTTATCCATATCTAATTAATTGTCTTTCAGTTTAGGCCAGTCTTAAATTCTGACTTTAAGTAAAGACTAAATTTCCCCCATCACCGTCTCTGTCTTTCGTCTTTCTCTCCCCGTCTCTCTTTCTCCCTCTGTCTTCAATCCTTCCCTCTATTTTTCTGTCTCTGTCTGTTTCTCTCTCCCCGTCACTGTCTCTTTCACTGTCTGACTAGCTGGCTGACTGACTTGCAGGCCGGCCGGCTGGCTGGCTGGCTGGCTGGCTGGCTGGGCTGGCCCGCTCTGGCTCTTTCTCACTTCATATCTTCTGTTTTACCCTTTCAATCAGCGTTCCCCCCCCCCCCACTTACTCCCCCCATCATGTCCTGAGAAAAACAGTGAAAAGATTTCAAAGTTAGCTCTTATCAGTAAAAATCAATGAATATAGCGGTAAATATCCCTAATCACACACATCAATATAAACGTTTAACAATTTGAAAGAACCCTTTAAAGCGAAATTAGAAAGATCACTAAAATTTTCAAAAAAAAAATTGAGCAAGAATTTCAAAGAAAAGATAAATGCAGACTCCATATCCATGGGAAAATTTTTTTTTACACAAATCCGGCAAACGATTTCAAAGCGGTCCCTGGCGTCTCTTAAAATCCGCATCAGACGGACAATATATTGGACCTGTCAAAATTGAGAGCATTAGTGAGCAATGCTCTGTGAAAAAGGGGGCTTTTTTCTAGCAGGCTGACCTGGGCCGAAACTTTTCGCCATTGGTCGATTTTCTGTATGTCAAAGGATCAGTCTACTTTGTGATATGGTAGGTTGTTAGACATAAATGGATTTTATGGATCCCTAATTATGTGATGTCTTGCTTGGTACGATGCATCACGGAGATGTATTAAGCCCCCTTCTGCCAGAGCATGGCACGTTTGTAGACGATGGATTAAATGTGGCTTGACTTATTTCTTTGAGAGGGCGAAAAACATTGAGAGAAAAAAAAAGCTTTTCCTCAAATGTTTCCAAAAGCCATCTAAAGTAAGACGAGAGCACTTGGTATAGAGTACACTAAATTATTTTACAGGGCTACCATTAATTTATTAACCCTTTCCCAAACGACAAATTTTGGACTGGTCCAAACGGAAAGAGTTTGCAGACGACAATTTTAAATTTGATGAAAATGGCAGAAAGTTATCAAAATGGGTAGAAAACACTGTGGGAAAAGGAGAAATTGCTCGTTACGAGCAATTTCTCCTTTTCCCACAGTGTTTTCAAAAGACTTGTACTGCAGACACGTAAAAACCAGTCTTTTGAAAACACTGTGGGAAAAGGAGAAATTGATTGTAACAAGTAATTTCTCCTTTTCCCACAGTGTTTTCTACCCGTTTTGAGAACTTTCTGTCATTTTCATCAAATTTAAAATTGTCGTCTGCAAACTCTTTCAATTTGGACCAGTCCAAAATTTGTCGTTTGGGAAAGGGTTAAGTCACCAACGACCATGCGTGAAAAAAAGAAGTACAATATTATATTGTATAGAACTTAGTTAAGTTTTTTGGTCGCAAAATAAAAAGAAATGGTGCTTCCATTCACTAACAAAGAAGCAGACATTGAAGTTTCTATTTCTTTTTTTTTCCTTCCAAGATCAGAGTATCTCATGAAACAATAGTAAAAAAAAAATATAGCCAAGATCAGACTGTACAGAATCTGCAAACTGATCCAAGATTCACTGTATCAACATCAGGTACGAAAATCTCCGGCGGCGCCTACAGGGCTAATTTTCGCTAATTTGGTATTTGACGCTTTTGATGAGAGTTTGAACACAACGTTTTACAATTGTTTGAGATGAAAACACACGAACTTTTTGTTTGTATTTGAACTTTTAGGCCGTCGAGTGTTTAACCCTTTACCACACAATCCCGAGTTTTAACAAAGAAAAAGCCTTTTGAAAACATTGTGGGAAAAGGAGAAAATGCTGGTACGGAGAAAATGGTGGTAACCAGCATTTTCTCCATTTCCCACAATGTTCTCTACCAATCACAGAACAAATTTCAATTTTTTGAGTCACATTTATTTTGTCGTCTGCAAATCCTTTGAATTTGGACCAGTCTAAAATTTTGTCGGTTGGTAAAGAGTTCACAGTGCATTTTTGTGGTCAGTGTAGATCAAAATAAGACTGTGCAGAACGTAAAGCCTGATCTTGAACCAATCTTGCCCGATAAGATGAGATCTTTTCGAAGACAAAAAAAAAGAGAGAATTGAAATCGCTCTGTTTGGTTGGTTTTTCTTCTTTTAGTTGGTTAGATTTTTTTTTTTGTAAAGTCTATTGGTATTTTCCCACAAGATCCTGTGTTTTAACCCTGTAACAGGCCTACGAAAACCTTGTGGGAAAAGGAGAAAATGCTGGTAACCAGCATTTTCTCCTTTTCCCACAATGTTTTGTATCATTTCAATGACAGATCCAATCATTTGAGCCCAATTTAAATTGTCGTCTGCAAATGCTTTTAACTCTTTACCACACAATTCCGACTTTTAACGACCATAAAAAGGAAGCCTTTTGAAAAAATTGTGGGAAAAGGAGGAAATGCTGGTAACCAGAATTTTCTCCTTTTCCTACAATATTTTCTACCCATCCCATAGCAAATTTCAATTCTTAGGTCACATTTTATTTGTCGTCTGCAAATGCTTTCGATTTGGACTAGTCTAAAATTTTGTCGTTTGGTAAAGAGTTAATCTGGAAAAGTAGACAATTTTGTCGTTTGGGAAGGAATTAAACGGTCAAAGGGTTACAGACGAATTTACCTCTGTGTTGTTTTATTCTCCAACTTCTAAAAAAGATAACATCTTGCAATAATAGCTCCAAAACGAGGCGGAAATGATGCGGATAATCTATTTATAGCTTTCATAATTGGGAAACCCCGTTTGGTGTGATTTTTTTTCGTCAGCTTGATTTTTTTCCATCATTTATTTATTTTTTTCTCTCACCCATTGTTGATAACCCTTTAAGCCTTTACCAGACGACAAAATTTTAGCCTTGCCCAAATTGAAAACATTTGCAGACGACAATTTCAATGTGGCTCAAATGGTGCAATTTGTCTTTGATAGGTTGGAAAACATTGTAGGAAAAGGAGAAAATGCTGTTCTCCTTTTCCCAAAATGTTTTCAAAAGGCTTCTTTCTCAGGGTCGTTAAAAGGCGGCATTGTGCCGCAAATGGTTAATAACCCTTTACTAAAGAATACTGTGTTGTTGGTACTCTGACGAAATAGCTTTTGAAAATATTGTGAGAAAAGGACAAAATATTTGTAAACCGACATGACTGTTGCTTCCTTTCTCACCCTGTTTTTTTTTTCAAAAAAGAAATCCTTTCATTTAAACTACGTTTAATTTGTCGTCTGCGAAGTTAATGCGTTCATTTTTTTTTTCGTCGGGTAAAAAGATAACGCACTTGAAACGTTTTTCTTAATCGATATCCTAATAAGATAATGAACGTTTTACTTCAAAACTGGGTATTATTATCGGAGATAAAATGGAATTAAGTGAAAAGGAAAATTTGTAATAAATACATAATTTAACATGGGGAACATATTGGGAAGGCATTGTTGAGAAATTGACTCCCGCGTGTGTCTAGTCGGCTTAACATTTCACATCATTAGCAATATTTTTACCTTTTTACCACACAATCACGACTTTTAACGACCCCGGGGAAGAAGCCTTTTGAAAACATTGTGGGAAAAGGAGAAAATGCTGCATTTTCTCCCTTTACCACAATGTTTTCTAACCTTTTAAATATAAAATTTAAATTTTTTTAGCCACGTTTATTTTGTCGTCTGCTTTCAATTTAGATAAGTCTAAATTTTTGTCGTTTGGTAAAGAGTTAAATAAACATGATTATAAGTTACCCCCTAGACTGCAAAGCGCCAATCAATTACCTTTTGCGGACAGTGTAGATTAAGATCAGACTGCACAGAAAAAAAAAAAACCAACTTTGACATAGCAAATTTTGGGTTTATGCTATTGGCTTCAAAGTTTTATTTTACTTATTTAGCAGGATAAGATTTAACGAAATAGTCATTGAATTGATATGACGGAAACGGTCGGTTTAACCCTTTACCACACAATCCCGAGTTTTAACGACCCTGAGGTAGGAGCCTTTTGAAAACATCGTGGGAAAAGGAGAAAATGCTGGTAACCAGCATTTTCTCCTTTTCCCACAATGTTTTCCACTCTATAAAAAAACAAATTAGATCATTTGAGACACATTTGATTTGTCGTCTGCAGAAGCTTTCAATTTGGACATGTCTCTATTTTTGTCGTCTGGAACGCCATTAGTACCAAATGAAAAACTGTCACGTGTGTTATAATTTTTAAGCTGTATAACATCTGGATAAAATATGTTTAAATTAAACTCGGCCAATATCTCTTGATTAAAGCTCCTATGTGTACATCTATACTAGTTTTCAGCCAATTTTTGACTCATTTCAACTTTATTTTTATTTTTAACCCATTTTAACTTTATTTTATGAAACTATAATCATTCTTGTATCTTCATGCCAAATGTTGCCCCTGACGGTTGCAAGGTTTCACACATTACGACGGATAGAAAATGCATTTCATTTTCTGGAGGCCCTCAAAGAAATCACCGTTGTTGTTTCCGATTTTAAATGACATATCTCTTGAAATTCTTTATCTCTTACACCATATACTAGTATATTAGTAATTAATCAATGTGTACGCAACTGACTAAATTCTGAGCCATTAAACACACAATCAAGTTTCAACATCCTTGTTTTGTTTTCGCTCTAGCTGTAAGGTTGTTTCTTTAATACAATATTAGTAAATTCACAGAGAAGACGTAAAAAATGACTGGCCTGACATACTATTGACAAGAGCGAAAATACCATACAAACATAAACAAACAAATAAACAAACGACTAACATTGAGATTGCCAACTTTACGGAATTATTTCGTTGTGCCGTTAACTTAAAAATATTCGCTTTCTCTTGTAGGTTTGGTTCCAGAACCGACGGATGAAAGACAAACGCCAAAGAATGGCCATGGCTTGGCCATACGGTATCGCCGATCCACACCTGTACGCCTACCTTGCCGCTGCTGCCGCGTCCTATCCATACGGCTTGCCACAATCATCCCCGATCAACTATTACACCTCGCTCGGCATGCATCGTTCACCAGTCCCACAAGTTACCTCCCCTGTTTCAACTCAATCCATTGGAACACTTGGACAATATCCATTCCCGAATCCACTTCGGCCGAGACCGGAAGCTTTACCGGGAATTTCTACATCATTTCTTGGAGGATCACCCAGCATGCATCATCAACTTCCGCTACACAGTACCCCGCTAGGTGGCGGTCACGGCTCGACGACATTCGACCCTTCATCGTCCCTGACGTCAAACAACACCTTGAATTCAAGCGGGGGTTCCGTATCGCCGTCTCTTGAAGACACATCTTCGTTCAGCAACTCTCTAACAAACTCTCGGCTAAGTTCGAGCTCCAAACACGGATCAAGTATTTCCCAGTCAAATCCATCGCCACCAGCAAATTCCAGTCCGCAGTCGGCGCCTGCCAAATCACATGTCTCGAACTCCACACCCCAGGGACTTTTCAGACCATTTCAAACGGACATTGAACGTACTTGAACGAGTATATAAGGAAAAGAAAATATACATAAGCGTGTTCTTAACTTGTTGTAGCATTATGATTATGTTTGGCGGTCATTTCCACCTTTTAGCGCTGAATTTATGAAACTGTCCTTTTAAATTGGACAAAAGCAGCCAGAATACATGTATTTCAATACCAAATATTTTAAGGCCATTTATGTTACGAAATGGCGGACAGCGTGGATCCAAGATCAGACTGAACATTCTATGGGACTGATATTGGTGTACACTGTCCGCAAATGCAACTTAAGTAAGTAGGTTCCAGTGTTTTCAGGGTTCCATAAATGAGAGACTCAAAACGAACTCTTTATTCCCTGAAACAGATTTGCGCATGACTTGAAAACTGTCCTTCTGGATTTCGAAAAATCAACATACGTGTAAACTGAGGTTTGATATGTAAACGAGACTTGCTTTAGGAAAAGGGGTTTTAATGCATATGCGAAAAGTGTCGACCAAGGTCAGCCTGCGCAGACCGCGCAGGCTGACCTGGGTCGGAACTTTTTACTATCAGTCAATTTTCCATATGTTCAAGGACCAGTCTACCCCCAGGATTCGTTCGGTTGTTTAACCCTATCCCAAACGACAGATTTTGGACTGGTCCAAATTGAAAGAGTTTGCAGACAACAGTTTTAAAGTTCTCAAAAAGGGTAGAAAACACTGTTGGAAAAGGAGAAATTGCTCGTTTTACGAGCAATTTCTCCTTTTCCAACAGTGTTTTCAAAAGACTTGTACTGCAGACACGTGAAAACCAGGGCTTGTTTGGGAAATGGTTAACAAAATAGATTTTTTTTTTGATACATAATTATGTAATGACTTGCATAGAATAATGGATAATGTGGAGGCATTAAACCCCCTTTTTTGGGAGCATGATTCAAATATAAGTTAAAAGAAAGAGGGAAAATGGAGACATTGATTGTTAGTTACAATTTCTTCCTTCGCCACAATGTTTTCAAAAGAAGTCTGCTCTAGGATGTGAAGAGTTAATAATCTGAATGGACATAGCCAGAAAGACGATGGAGATTTTTAACCCATAGGCTGCTAAGCGCGACTAACTGACCTTTTGCGGACAGTGTAGATCAAGATCAGATTGCACAGAACGTGCAGTCTGATCTTTGATCTACACTGTCCGATAAGGAGATATTTTTCTCCAAAAAATAAGTTTCAAATAGCATTATTCGGGTTTCTACTATCGGTTTGAACATTTTATGTTAGTTATTTAGCAAGATAAGGGGTACGGGTCAAAATCGTTAGATTCAGTCAGACTAATTTAGCTGTTCTTGATTTCGTTTTCGCACTAACAGCTTCTTTTTTGGTCATCATACTTCGTTTATGTTTTTGATCTTCAAAATCCGTCACAATTTTTCAAGTTTTATTTCATTTTTTTTCAGAAGGTCATGTGTAACGTCATTATTCTGAATTTACTAAAGGAAAAACAGCATTCTTTCTCTTTTAGGTTGATAAAACAATGTTCTGTAGGCTTTATTATGAAGATCGTTATACACCAATATATTCACCCATGTCGGGGGCGCTGTTCTTTAGTTTATTTTCGAAAGAACGATTCTTTGCATGTAACACGATGAAAAATAAAGTTTGGACTAAGTTCTTCGAAAGAGGCGACCCTTTAGTTTAACTCTTTACAAAACGACAAAACTTAAAAAAAAACTTGTCCAAATTCAAAGTATTTGCAGACGAAAAATAAAATGATACTCAAATGATGAGATTTGTATCAGAAAGGATAGAAAACATTGTGGGAAAAGGAGAAAATGCTGGTAACCAGCATTTTCTCCTTTTCCCACAATGTTTTCAAATAATCCTGCATTTTAGCTTCAGGGTCGTTAAAACTCGGGATTGTATGTAAAATGCTAAATCGTCATTTTACAAAGATGTGTGTTTGGTTTTCAATTTTCTTTATCATCTTTGGTAGTTTTCGACGACCTGAAATGATATAGTGTTCGGACGTCGTTCTTATTTTTGTTTCGAAAGAACAAGTCTTGACCTATAGAGTCCTGGAAACCGACTTAAGTTGCTTAAGCCGACAGTGTAGATCTAAGATCAGACTGCACAGAACGTGCAGTCTGATCTTAGATCTACACTGTCTGCTTCTATGTTAACCCTTATCCTGCCAAATAAAAGAAATGAAACTTTCAAGCCGATAGTAAAAACCCAAAATTTCCTATTTCAAAGAAACCTTTTTGGAGAAAAGATATCTCTTTATCGGACAGCGTAGATCCAAGATCAGACTGCACATTCTGTGCAGTCTGATCTTGAGCTACGCTGTCCGCAAAAGGTCAGTTAGTCGTGCTTAGCAGCCTAGGGGTTAGATATTATAACGGTAACAACCTTGAAATAGCAATTTTATGCCTGTTTCTCCTAATTAACTCTCTACCAAAAGACAGAATTTTAGACTGGTCCAAATTGAAAGGATTTGCAGACGACAAAATAAATGTGACTGAAAAATTGAAATTTGTTTTGGAAAGGGTAGAAAACATTGTGGGAAAAGGAAAAAATGCTGGTTACCAGCATTTTCTCCTTTTCCTACAATGTTTTCAAAAGGCATCTTTCACAGGGTCGTTAAAAGTCGGGATTGTGTGGTAAAGGGTTAAAAAGGTCCAAATTATAAAAAAGAAAAAGCGCTTTAAGGGCATAGAACCGTTATCTCGTTTCAGAATAGACATTACAACACTCACAAAATTGTAGAAAGTAATAAAATTTTGATAGCGCGATATCTACAGGTTACAGCCTGGGTCCGTATTCATCCACCATTCTTAAGAATTCTCTTCTCCGAATTCTCAAGAATTTTCTACATTCGAAAGTAAGACAACTTCTGATTGGCTAAACCAAATGGGTTAGCCAATCAGAAGTTGTGTTAATGTCAAATTTAGAAAATTCTCTAGCATAAGTCTAAGAATATTCTTAAGAATGGTTGGTGAATATCGCACACCCAAACAGTGCTGAATGAACGATAGGAAAAACTCCATCTAATAGTAAACCCTAGGAATCCATTTTCAAAAGTATTTTCCCTGTAAAAATATTTAACTTAGAATTAGCATATCACGTAGAATGTCAGTTAGAATACTTGCTAAGCACGACCTTAAGAATGAAGAGCTAACGAACAAGAAAAAGACATTTGGGTTCAAATGTCAGGTTAGAGCCCAGCTGAAAAAGCAGACTCCCCTTGCCACAAACAAACAAAAAATGGACAATAGCGTAAACATAATTTGTTGTAATGATTTTTTCTATTGTAGACCATTTCTTAAACCATTGCGGCAAAGGGAAGAATTGATTGTAAAACAATTTAGTTTTTGCTATAGATTTCTCCTTTTATCCATCTTGTTTTTATTCGTATTCATGTAAGACGCCATTTTTTAAGTTTAACACTTTATCACACAATTCCGACTTTTAACAACCCTGAGAAAGAAGCATTTTGAAAAAAATGCGAGAAAAGGAGAAAATGCTGGTAACCAGCATTTTCTCCTTTTCTCACAATGTTTTCAACCTTTCCTATAACAAATTTCAATTTTTGAGTCACATTATTTTTGTCGTCTGCAAACACTTTCAGTTTGGATAAGTCTTATAATTTTGTCGTTTGGTAAAGAGTTAAAAGAAAACAGCGTTAATACAAATAACTGTTGTTATGTTTTTTTATTCACTTACAATTTTTGACTGCTTGTTTCTTACGTTTTGTCTGTAAATAAATGTTAGATAATTGCACACACTTCTCGTTGGTATTTTCCTTTGACTCGTGCTCGATAAAAACGCGGTTTAACCCTTTACCAGAAAACAAAATTTTAGCCTTGTCCAAATTGAAAGCATTTGCAGATGACAATTTCAGTGTGGATCAAATGGTGCAATTTTTTTTTGATAGGATAGAAAACATAGTGGGAATAGGAGAAAATGCTGGGTACCAGCATTTTCTCCTTTTCTCACAATGTTTTCAAAAGGCCTCTCTCCCAGGGGCGTTAAAAGGCGTCATTGTGTGGTAAAGGGTTAATGCATGCACCTGTCAAAAGTATCGACTGATGTCAGCCTGCACAGTCGACATGGGTCTACATCTTGTGCTATTTGCAAGCTTTATAAATGTCCAAGGTCCCTTGTACCTCGAGATTCAGTCAGCCCTTCAGACAAAATGGATTTTACACATCCCTGATTATGTGATGACTTGCTTGGTATAATATATTTAATCACGGACATGCATTAAGCACCTTTTGCCGGAGTGCAGCTCGTTTTTATTTGTTCCTCTTTCCCAGAGCATATAATTAACGATTCGTCAAAATTGGAATCGTTTGTAAATGACAAATGAGATATCGCTCAAATGACGTGGATACAAAATTTGAATTTGTCAAGAATGAAATATCGCGGGAATAGGAGAAATTGTTGGTTATGGGCGTTTTCTTCTTTTCCTATAATGTTTAAAAAATACTCTTCCGCAGAGCCATATGAACACGATTGGTTTGGTTTCTTAGATTTAACGACCTTGCAGAAGAATGCTGTTGAAAACATTGTTGTAAAAAGACAAAATACTTGTAAACAAAGTTTTTCTTCCTTTTCTCAAAGATACTGTCCATCATTTGATCCCCATTTGTCTTCTACAAATGCTTTGAATTTAGAAAGGCGCACAACTGTCGTTCGGTGAGGTCTAGATCTTTACCAGATAAACTGGTACCCGTTGTATCTCCCCTAACGGGCCGATAGATACGACTAGCCTAATACTAGTGAAACCCAGGAAATACATGAATATGTGAACTGTTGCCGTGATATGACTGAAATCATGTTGAAAGCGATCATAAGCCTATACCAGACGACAAAGTTTTAGCTTTGTCAAAACTGAAAGCATTTGCTGACGACTATTTCAGTGTGGCTCAAATGGTGCAATTTTTCTTTGATAGGGTAGAAAACATTGTGGGAAGAGGAGAAAATGCTGGTTACCAGCATTTTCTCCTTTTCCCACAATGTTTTCAAAAGGCTTCTTTCCCATGATCGTTAAAAGTCGGCATTGCGCGTTAAAGGGTTAAACATCAATCAATCAATCAATCAATCAATCAATCAATCAATCGACCGATAGATACGAACATCGATAACAGACAGCCAGTTTAGTGACACGATAGCTAAATTTTCTTTTGCCCAAATCAAAAACGTTTTTAGTCGACAGATTAAAAGTACCTAAAACGTTGCGACTTGTCTTTGATAGGGTACAAAACATTATGGGAAAATAAGAAAAAACTGTTCACCGGCTTTTTCACCTTTTCCCACAATTTTTTTTTTTTCTGCCTTTTCAAAGACAAAAGCCATCATTTGAGTCACATTTATGTCGTCTGCAAATGCTTTCATTTGATCAAGTCTAACATTTTGTAGTCTGGAATTCCTAGTCCGACTCCGTCTGTAACTTTTATGCCTGTACACCAGAGTTCAATTTAGATTGGTTACCTCCCCTGATACAGCAAGGGTATAGCTACTAAAAACGGGCGGAATTCTGCCCGTCTATTTTGAGAACAGCCATGACGCAAGACTAATTAGAGATTCATGGGATGTCACTCTCATATCCAAAGCAGAGGATTTTCCGATATTTTCGACCTCACGAATAAGTGAATTGTATTTTTGGTATCACCTTTTATGTTTACATCTGCTAATATTCTTTTTAGTTTCGATACCTATTTCAAATTGTGCAAAAAATCGCAATGTTACCTCTACAGCCAAACTGGAAATGTGTATGCTGCTCTGATTGGCTATTCTGTGATATACATGTAGCCCAATGAAAAGCAACAACACAATAGCCTGTGCCAGTTGTAATATGTATATCTACAACGGGACCAGTTCAAGCCCACTTGGCTGTACTTTTAGTGCTTTGATTTTCGCTCTGGATCCAGTACCTTTGTCACGCTGTACCCCTGTAGGCAACAGTGGTAAATTTCAGCGCTAGAAGGAGTTGTGAGTTCGAATCTTGGCTCCGTAACCCTTTACTCCATAATTCCGAGTTTTATCGACCTTGAGATAGAAGACTTGAAAACATTGTGGGAAAAGGAGAAAATGCTGGTAACCAGCATTTTCTCCTTTTCTCACAATGTTTTCTAACTTTCCAAAGACAAATTTCAATTTTTGAGTCACATTTATTTTGTCGTCTGCAAATGCTTTCAATTTGGACAAGCCTAAAAATTTTGTCGTTTGGTAAAGAGTTAAGCAAGTCCGCAATGCGACAGAATGTGTTCCTATGTTACCAACTGGATTTCTTTCGACGACGTAACTTATGTCGTGAAGTAGTCAATGGCTGGGAGACAAAACATATCCTAGTACTGATAAAAGACATATAAGGAAAACAAATATAGGAGCATTGACCGTCGTGATAAACTAAAATACGTTTGAAAAGAGCTTTAACTCAAAACCACACAATGCCAAATTTTAACGACCCCGAAAGAGAACACTTTTGAAAACGTTGTGAGAAAAGTAGAAGATGCTGGTAACCAGCATTTTTCTCCTTTTCCCACAACGTTTTCTACCCTGTCAAAGACACAAATCATCATTTGAGTCACATTTTAATTCGTCGTCAGTAAATGCTTTTAATTTGGTCTTGTCCAAAGTTTTGTCGTTTGATAAAGG
Source organism: Tridacna gigas (assembly GCA_945859785.2). Taxonomy (NCBI): domain Eukaryota; kingdom Metazoa; phylum Mollusca; class Bivalvia; order Cardiida; family Cardiidae; genus Tridacna; species Tridacna gigas. Next base: position 64,501,264 of record OX244035.2, read on the forward strand.
ATTACACAAAAAACAAATAAACACGGCAAAAAACAAACCTTAGTTACAAAACTTTATAGAATGAAGGAACAATGGGTTAATAGGATTACACAGTATTTTGGCCATCCCTTTGATGGTGGTCATCTTGACCAATAATACGAGATAATTACCATTGTTACCACTGACCAATAAATGCTTTGGTGTCCACTTAACATCGGACCATCAATATTGCGGCCTTTGTTGACCACCAGCCTAATGCGTAATTGATAGTTAGTAAATTTTACAACCCTGACTTTTAAATTACACATTCTAGGAATGTTGAACGTATGTGTTTATATCAAAGCGCATAATAGATAAGATCGGTCTCCTTTGATCTTGTCCGCTTAGTGAAGGTAATAACAATGATTCGACCATCATTTGAGCTATGATGAGACACTGATATAAAAATGATTCTTTCTATAATTGACGCCTTTTTTTTCGCCGAAGGGTGTTATAAAATCCTACAAAGTCACAATATGTTTTGATTTTGTAATCAGTGAATAAATCATTGTCGATTCGACGTGTTAACAAATTGTTTAGATATCTACAAAGATAATCTTCGAAATTATCTTGTCCCCGTCATGGTGGTCACTTTGCGACCTAAGAGCATCTCGCGCTAGATGTTGTGAAATCTTAGATATCGAAGTCGCGTATCACTTTCTGCTAGTATGGCCTTTATTATATATTTATCCTGCTAAATGAGTTAGATAAAACTTTCAATTCCATAGTAAAAAACCAGAATAAAGTTATTTCAAACTTATTTTTTTGGAGAACATTATCTCCTTATCGAGTTCTGTGTAGTCTGATCTTGATCTACACTGTCCTCAAAAGATCAGTGAGTCGTGCTTAGCAGTTTAACACTTAAGCTGCTGAATAAATGAAACGCAAATTTCTACTCAATACTAAAAGCCCAAACATTGCGGTTTCAAAGTTGATTTCACCGGAAAGAAAATACCGTATCGGATAGTGTCGATCAACGATCAGACTGCACTTTCTGTGCAATCTGATCTTGATCTACACTGTCCGTAAAAGGTCAGCGGGTCGCGATTAGCAGCTTTAGAGTTAAGGGTTAACTCTTTACCAGGTTGCAAAATTTTGGACTCTTCTGAATTCAAACCAATTTCAGACCAAGTAAACGTACTAAAACAGTGTAGGGATATAAGGGCGTGGGAAAAGGAGAACATGCTAGTACGAAAAGGTGAGCCACCTCAGCGATATGACTGAAATTACATTAACCCTTAGGCTGCCAAGCTCGACTCACTGACCTCTTGCGGACAGTGTAGATCAAGATCAGACTGCACAGAACGTGCAGTCTGATCTTGGATCTACACTGTCCGATAAGGAGATATCTTTCTAAAAAAAAAAAAAATTGAAACAGCATCATTCGGATTTTTACTATCGGCTTGAAAGTTTCATTTAACTTATTTAGTACGATAAGGGTTAAAAGTGGCAGAAAATAAAAAAAAAATCCATGTAAACGTTAGGTCTCCTCTCCCCTACAGGTGAGAAAAAAAAGTGACAGATTTCATAAAAAAAAAAAAAGTAATTAAGACTAAAACAATTCGCTTCATTGCAAAGTCTTCAGAAATATGAAACCTTCTCGAAGTACTGAGAGTACTTTTTGCTTCACCGTTCCATTCTAAGTGCTCTAGAAGAAACCTTGATTTTTGCAATATTTGGATTTCCCCCCGGGAGGAAAAAAGATCCCTTTTGTTTTTAGAATAGTGCATGGATTGATCGTACATAGGACAGGTCATTTCCAGGTTAACCCAAAAAGTATACTGTTACATAATGGACAATGGACAAATATTTTGTTCTTTGTCCATAGTGTAACAGTGTACTTTTTGCCTAAATCTTGAAATGACCTGTCCATGTTCAAACGAATCTAAAGAAAAACTGGTAACTTGTTAGACTTCAGAAATATGAAAGTTCTCGAAGTACTGAGAGCACGATTTGCTTCACCATTCCATTCGAAGTGGTCTGAAAGAAACCTTTTACATGGGACACGTCATTTCCAGGTTTACCAAAAAGTACACTGTTACACAATGGGCATTCGACAAATATTTTGTTCTTTGTCCATGCTGTAATAGTATACTTTTTGCCTAATCTTCAAATGACCTGTCCATTTTCAAACGAATTTGACGAATAACTGGTAAATGAAATTTGTCTGCGCTTATGGAAACACCTGGAAAACAGGCGGGATTGTTTTCTTCGGCATACCTGAATGAGCTAGCTTTTGATTTGCTTTTTGATACTGATAAAAATGAATAAATAGTGATTTGTGATTGGTCAAAAAATGTAGATATGTTTATTCTAAGGGTCACTGTGGTAAAAAAAATGTAGACATGTTTATTCTAAGGGCCTCTGCCTATTTGCAGGGAAATTTACGTTGTCTGTCATATTTTTTTTCACAGATATTTCTTGTTTTTAGGTAATCTCCCTTCCTGACATTCCTTTTTCATACACGACCGTCAACTACACTGGCAAGTGATTGTTAATGTAATTTCTTTGCTATGAGTTCAGACATGGGTATCGTGAAACCCGTTCAACTAAGTCCCATCCATGGCAGGTTGATTGAACACTTGGCTTGAAGATAAGCTGCTAGTAGCAAGTGAAGAATCATTTCAAAACAATACGGATGATAGCTAATTATTCAAATATTTTGTAATGAATCATTTCATTGATTTTCCGGTGACATCATCAAACATCACTGTTAATAATTTAATCAAGTCATTATGATTCCTTCATGTTGATCATTATTTTGATGAGGGTCATGCGAGAAAGCAGTCAGTACTTGGGGTAGAATACTTTGTCAAAAACTGGGAAAAAAACTCCAGGAAACCGTGGATAAGTTCAATGGGCGCCGAGATACACATTGAGTAACATGTCGAAAACGACATAAAGTCATACAAACAACCAAATCATTCTTCTCAATTCATACAGGTCCCGCCATTAACCTTTCAGCTCCATAGGCGAAAACAGGAGCTTTGGAAGGCGGCATGGATCAAGATCAGACTGCACAGAACGTGTCGTCTGATCTTGGATCTGTGTTGTCCGGTTGTTAGGTCAAGCATATAAGATAAAAGATCTGTCTGAATTTCAGTGAATCATACTGTTCAGCCGAAGGAAGAGGTCGAGTTATACTCTACACTTGTATTTGCTTGCTAACTTTGCTCGCCGAGTTCTTGATTGCAGGCCCTCGGTCTTAACGCTTATCTTGCTATATAACTGAAATAAAACTTTCTAGCCGATAGTTAAAACCGAATCCTGCTATTGCTGGGGTTGGGAGTCCAACTGCAGACCACCCTGTTTTCAAGCCTCGTACGTTATCAGTTGAGCTATCGTGCCGGGTTCGGCTGTTTTGCAATCGAAACCACATATAGCACACACATTAGTAGAAAAGAAGAGATATTTTATTTGACGAGTAAGAACGTACATTGTCAAAATCACATGACGTAAACAAAAAAACATCCTTCCTTCCTTCCTGTCTTCCTTCCTTCCTTCCTTCCTTCCTGTCTTCCTTCCTTCCTTCATTCCTCTTTTCCTTCCTTCCTTCCTTCCTTCTCTGTCTGTCTGTCTGTCTGTCTGTCTGTCTCAATTTAAAATTTGTAAGAAAGCTGGATCAAATTATGGGCAATAAGTTCCTTACACTGAAAAACTATTTTTTTTATCTGCAAATGATATAGTTCTAACCAATGAAGAAAATGGAAAAAAAGAACAAAACGTTACCAGAAAAGGAAGAAATTATTAATAGCTGGTAATCAAAGTCGCACTAAAGAGGATTTTTCTCCATTTGCAGCAATGTTTTCTTTTAAAAGCACCAATTATTGCCGCCATATAGTACAGTCACATGGGTAGAAACAGGCCAAATGAGTGTAAATGCCAATTTTGTATTTTAGCTATTCATTATAATAAACTTTTTTTGTTTAACCCTTAACCATATCATCCCGAGTTTTATCGACCTTTGAAAACATTGTGGGAAAAGGAGAAAATGCTGGTAACCAGCATTTTCTCCTTTTTCAACAATGTTTTCTATCCTTTCGAAAACATATTTTATTTTAGCCTTATTTTTGTTTGTCGTCTGCAAATGCTTTCGATTTGGGCATGTCTAAAATTTTGTCGCCTGGTGAAGCGGTTAATTAATACCGCTCATTCTTCATTATGTCGACTTTAAAACGCTGAAAACGCTTCCTCGTTCAATTATATTGTCATCATACGAGTTAAACCCAATACCACACTATCCCGTGTTTCAACACTTCGAAAGAAGAATACTTTTGAAAACATTGTGAGAAAAGTAGAAAATGCTGGTGTCCAGCATTTTCTGCTGTTCCCACAATGTTTTCTACCATTTGTGAAAAGAAAGAAAGATTTTTTCCCTATTAGAAACATTCGTGTTATCGTTTGAAAATGCTTCATAATGCTGGTTACATTGAGCACTTTCTCCTTTTCCCGCAACATTAAAAAAAAAAACATTCTTCGGGGTCGGTAAAACTCGAAAATTTTTTCGTAAATGGTTAAAATCAAATTGGACTTTGCTTGGTCTGGTTTTCCAGAGAAGAAGAAGAAGAAGAAGAAAAAGAGAGCGAGAGAGAGAAAGTGAGACAGACAGACAGACAGACAGACAGGCAGGCATGCAGGCAGGCAGACAGACAGACACTTAAGGAGGCAGAGAGAGTATAAAAGAAGGGGAATGAGACAGAAAGAGAGCGAAGATGGCCAAAAAGTCAGACAGGGTGAGCGAGGGACACATTTCCTGCTGCTATCACTTTCATCACAAGTAGGTCCGACCGAGGTGAGAATCGAACTTACAACCTATGGATTACCAGCCATATACGTTATCGAGTGAACCTCGGAACTATTTACTTTTTTGTTTTCGACCATGTAGAGAATTAATAAAAGAAAACCTTGTGTCAGTTAATAACAACCACAATGAAATATACACCTATAAAACCCTTCGCAAGGTCTGAAGTCTGTTTGCTTTCACATACATGCCAAAAAGTGGATCTATTTAATTATCGCGTGTTCTTTCTTTGGCCCTTCCAACTCAATATAGACAAAACCGGAGGCTTTCGCGGACAGTAAAGATCAAGATCAGACTGCACTTTTCGTGCAGTCTGATCATGATCTTTACCGTCCGCAAAAGCCTCCAGTTTTTCTAGATTTTGGATCTACACTGTCAGCTTGTTTAGTCAAGCCCACAAGTTAAAAAAAATCTTTGTTACTTTCAGAGGACTGTATAATAGTGTATAGCTTATTTATTCATTTATGTCCTGGGTTTCTCTTATGATTATGATCAGTTTGCCTGCAACAAAATCGAAATTCTAAACTGAATGAGACACAAGATCGACGCATTGTTTTACCTTTTACCAGTCAGTCCCGAGCTTTAATTATCATTAGGAAGAGCGTGGTAAAAGGAGGTGGCTGATTACCACCATTTTGTCCTTTTCAAACAATGTTTTCAATCTTTTCAATGGCAATTTCCATCAAGAGAGCCATATTTAAATTGTGATGTGCAAATGCTTTCAATTTGAACAGGTCTAAAGTTTTGTCATTTGGTAAAGGGTTAATTCTTATGGCAATGTAAAAGACTGTAGTTCGCAACTATAGTGATTCTTTTCCCAGAAACGCGACCGAGTTCAGCACATTTTCCCTATTTGAAAACTGCAAAGTATACCAATAAAGCATGGCGACGACGCACAAGAGAGCCATTAGACCTAAAGCGCTCACCTGAGTAAAATCATATAAGTCTGCTAAAGTCGAAGAGATCCTGGAGGTGATTATGTAAAATACCTACACAATATACGAGCCAGGCTCTGTAAAAAAGGGGGCTAAATGCATCTGCGAAAAGTATCGAACTAGGTCAGCCTGCGCAGTCCGCGCAGGCTGACCTGGGCCGAAACTTTTTGCCACTGGTCAATTTTCTATATGTCCAAGGACCAATCTAACCTCACGATTAAGTCAATTGTTAAAAAAAAAAAAAAAAGTGGCTATTATGGATCCATAATTATGCGATGGCTTGATTTGAATATAGAGGTCAAGGAGATACATTAAGCCCCCTTTTGCTAGAGCATGGTTCATATACAATGTGCATATTAGTGATTAAGTTTTTTTCTCAACTATAACATTTTTGTTTGTTAGATTAATTGAGTGCAGCCTCAACTTTCATGAGAACCTGACAAAAATAGGCCTGCCATAATGCACACAACGTGTTTTTTTTTTTAAGGTTTGTCCTAGTGGCCTACTTTTTGACCTTATGTGACCCATTTTCAAACACGTCCAAGATATTATCTAGACAAACGTTCTGACCAACGATCATGAAAATTGGACAGAAATTGTGGTCTCTATAGTGTGCAAAAGGTTTGTCTTAGATTCGTCCAAGTGACTTTATTTGTGTTTCTAGTTCCTTTGAGATTTACAACAAAACAACCTACAGACCAATTTTCATGAGTAATCGAATGAAATGTGTTTTTAGAGTACACAATAGTTTTTCTGATATTTGTCCCAGTGACCTTATTTTTTTTTTTTTTTTTTTTCATGATGTGACCCATTTTCTACATAGTCCGAGATATTATCAAGAAAAACATTCTTTCATAGGTATCGGACTGAAAATGAGGCCGGTATAGTGCACACAAAGCAATTGTTGACACCCGAATGACGCCCGACGGACGACGGGCGACGGACACACCACGTTTTCAAAATGTCCACCTCATCACTTCGTGTTCAGGTGAGCTAAAATGAACACATCAACGACACACATATTACTTTCAATTGCCTATTTTAAAACCACATTGTACTTGGCTAATGATCACGCGATTTTAATTTAAAAAAATACTTTCTTTCTTTAAATTATTTCTCAAACGATCACCATTACTCATCGAAATACCGCCTACGAACTTTGAAGAGAGCCCAGCCAAGTTTTATACTTTGCCCACTGCAGACGGTTATATCCGTCTTTACTATGGCTGAAATTGGAAGGACTGCAAGCTCGGAATGAGTAAACTGTCTTTTGGCACAGTGTCTTTACGTTTATTGGAGAATTAAAACTGAAGCTGCATCCTTAAAAGGATGTTCTAAGGAAATAATGAGTTTAATTAACCCATTACCAAATAAATGCGTATTTTAACAACCCGAGGAAGAAAGCTTTCAACATTGTGGGAAAAGGAGAAAATGCTTGTTACTTTCAACATTGTGAGAAAAGCAGAAAATGCTGGTTACCAGCTTTTCTACTTTTACGACATTGTATCCTACATTTTTAAAGACCAATACAATCTTTTTAATTCCAGTTACTGTGTCGTCTACAAATGCTTTCAATACGGATGAACCAGTGTAAAATTTTGTCGTCGTGTCTAGGGTAAACAAGAATAATGATTATCTTTTGTTTCCGATGTATTTTATCTTATGACGACCAGACAAAAGTGTTGGATTATTGGTAATTATCATAAGCATGTATCTGAAATTATTCGCAAGGTAAAATTTATATATGAGCAATGCTATGTGAAAAGGGGGCTTAAATGCATCTCTGTAATGCACTATACGTAGAAAATTATCACCAAATTATGGATCCATAAATTCCATTTTGTCTTACTACTGACTGCATCATCGGGTCGACAGACTGGTCCTTTGACATGCAAAAAATTGACTAATAGCAAAAAGTTTCGGCCCAGGTCAGCCTGCGCGTCTAACTTGATGTTCGCCGTCCCCAAACGCTATTTAAGTCGCCACTTGCAGTGTGGTAAACAATCAACTCTTTCGGCGCCAAATAAATCAACTCGACCTCTTTGGACGGCTGTTGATACAACCCATTGAGACTCAGAATTTTTTTATCATATAGGCTTGACTAAACAAGCGGATGGTATAGATCAAAGATCAGACTGCACGTTCTGTGCAGTCTGATCTTGATCTATGCCATCCGCAAAAGCCCCTGTTTTCGCCTATGGCGCTGAAAGGGTTAAAACAGTTAAATATGGTAGAAAAAATTGTGGGAAATGAAGAAAATGCTGCATCCAAAAGGCTTCTTCATCTTCTTTTCCAGGGGATAATAATAATAATAATAATAATAACTTTATTTAGAGAAGGTAACATGTTAAGATATATATGTACAAATCTTATTTTCAACATGGCCTTCTTAAAAAACAACTACAATAACACTCTCTCTCTCTCTCACACACACACACACACACACACACACACATGTATATCACTTTACATCCAGAGCACACAGCCATAAATTTGCAATATAACTCATACAACAATTTAACATCATTTCAAAGACATACACAGACAATATAATATTAGTTGTAAATGAACAATGTATATTCATTTGATATATAATAGTAGAAGAGTGTAGGCATTTAATTAGAAGTCTAATGACATAAGAAAGCTTTTTAGCTTTTGTTTAAAATAACCTATATTATTAATAGTTCTTATATCTATGGGGATCGAATTCCAATATTGCATCCCAATATAGGAAAAGGTGCGCTTTCCAAAATCTGTTCTAGGTATGCTTTGGCTTGTACACATAACATCATTATTTACCTCAGATCTTAGCATGTAACATTGATTTCTACTATAATTTATAAGGTTAGACATGTAAGGTGGCGCTAGACCATGAAGCGTTTTATAAACCATTAGGATTGTAAAATATTTGCGGCGACCTTTAATGCTAAGCCATTTTAATGAGGTGAAATTTGACTTAGAGCATGTTTTTCTAGGTTTTTTCAAAATTATACATGCAGCTCGTTTTTGTAACTTGATAATTCTGTTTATAAAAGCTGTTTTACAGTGACTCCATGAAATACAACCATAGTCAAAATAAGGAGCAATGTATGAATTATAAAACAGTTGTTTCATATCCAGTGTGAGAAAACTATTTATTCTCTTGAGTAAATACACTTTTGATGATACCTTTGAACAGACCTTGTCAACATGAGTCTTCCAACATAGCGAATTGTCAATATATAAACCAAGAACCCTTTGAACACTTACGTTCTCGATTTTATTATTTGAAACTTTTAATTGAAGTTCTGGTAGATTCTTAAGTCTCCTTTCACATCCTATAATCATACAAGTAGTTTTCTTTGGATTTAAAATCATATTGTTATTTTTAGACCAAGTATCAATTTTAGATAAGTCATTTTGTAATAATTCATTAATTTCTGATAGAGATTTACTTGATTTATAAAGAGTAGCATCATCTGCATACATGTCTATGTTTGATAGAAGGTTTAAAGGTAAGTCATTCACGTATAGTAAAAATAAGATGGGCCCTAAAATCGAGCCTTGAGGTACACCAGATGATAGTGGTTGCATTTCCGATACCACAGGGCCATTTTTGATAACTTGAAATCTACCATTTAAATAAGAATTAAAAAGTGTACAAGCTTTGTCTGTGAAATGATGTAATTTAAGCTTATATAATAATATTTCATGATCAACAAGATCGAATGCTTTTTTAAAATCAAGAAAGACCGATCCAATAATTTTACCATCGTCCACGTCCATTAACCACGAGTCTATTAGTCTTATGAGAGAAGTCTGGCAAGAATGATTTTCTCTAAAGCCCGATTGATATGCGAACAGAACATCGATAGTTTTTAAAAAGATTTTAAGTTGATTTGCAATATGTCTCTCAAATATTTTTGAAATTGTAGGTAAAACTGAAATCGGCCGATAGTTATTTGGATCCGATTTATCGCCGCCTTTGAAAAGAGGCTTTACACTTGCTTTTTTGAGATCAGCTGGGAACATTCCCGTTGATATGAGTAGTAAAGGTAACTAGACTAGGGACTGGTCCCTAGTCTAGTTACCCTGAGGGAAAATTTGTCCCCAGAGTGCTTCCCCGGGTAAGCTCTCTGGGGACTATTCCGGTCAATTTGGAAAATTTTTGGTCGATTTGGGTAAAAAATGGCATTTTCTGGCATTTTTGCTTCCCCCCCTCCGTCCCCAGTCTGCTTACCCTGAGTCCCCAGAGTGCTTCCCCGGGTAAGCACTCTGGGGACTAATCCGGTTATTTGGAAAATTTTCGGGTGACAATTTGAAAAGATAGATCTTTCATGGTAGATGGTTAGCCCTGAAAAGGGCTGTTTTGTTTGGAGACTGTGTTTTTTCTCTCTACTGACAGCTTTTCTTTGTTCTTCTTGGGATTTTCGGGATTTTGAAGTCATTGAAATTATCAATGTTTTTCCCGTATCTGCCCTGCCCTGCCAGTGTCGGTATGTTTTTCCCGTATTTGCCCTGACCTGTCAGTGTCGGTGAAGATCTCTTTTGGTCAACATGTCGCTTGTGGAGATGGCTAACGTCTTCCTCTGATTTTCGTTTTGTTGTTCTTCTCGGTTGATTTTGTTTTGGTTGTTTTTCTTTCTTCACAACAGTTACGATAGAGTCCACTAACTTGTGAAGATTTGTCTTATCGAAGTCAAACTCCACAGGAATCTTTACTGGAACTGCTGAAATGCTCTGTCTTTGATAGCGTAGTGTCTCAATGTTTTTCCATAACCGTTCGGTGTTTGTGTTTAAAGTTTTAATCTCCTCCAAATGTTTGTTGAATGTTTCCAGTTCTTTCAAGATCCGAGTCAACATAGAGTCTTGTTGCGAATTTAACTGTTTCGTCTCTTCGTAAATGTTATCCAATACAGTCGTCGGAATGATGTTTGCTGAATTCATAGCCGATGAGAGAATGTCTCCATTGTTTTCCACTGGTAGGAAAGCATCTAAGTTGAAATCGTTTAAGTCGAATTCCATATTGATTTTTAACTTCCGAAATGTTCGAAAGCTATGAGTCAAAATGATGAATATATGGGAAAAAATCGGTGTTTTTATAGCTTGATAGAGGGATTGACCTACTTTGACTTGGAATTAACAGAATTAACGTTAACCAATCGTTAGTTTCGTTACATTTTTTTGGATTTGATACTCTTAGACGTTGTAGATAGATCATATAGTACGTTATGTTCTATCTACATATTCTCGCCCACGTTCGCGCTTTTAATTCTGTTAATTCTGTATCAAAGTAGGTCAATCCCCCTATCATACTATAAAAGCACCGATTTTTATTCTTTTATTAACTCATTTCACGATGAAGTTTTCGAAATTTTGCTGTGGGTTGTTTGGTGGCAGGAAGAATAAGAAAGAAATGGAGGAGAAATGGGAGCAAGAGCCCATGGAAAAGAAAGAAGACGAAGTAGAAGAAAGAAAGAGAGTAAAGCATAAAGCTCTTCGGGAGTTCTTCGCCAGGAGAGGGTATGAGTTTTATACTCGTACCCCAATCGTTAAGATGGGTAATATTTATCCGGACCTGTCAGAGTTGATACCGCCAACAGAACATCGCGGTTGGCAAAATAAATTAATGAGAATGTATCCTTCATTGAAATGGTAAAGTATACGTTCTCTTTAATTTTAAAACAGCCCTTTTCAGGGCTACCCAATACCAAGAAAGAACTTTTTCAAATTGTCAAAAAACAAACAAAGTCAAGTCCTATATATGCTTTTCATATTTTTATTTTAGAACTTTTTATTTTAGAACAATTTGTACAATATTCATTACAATGAAACTTTGAACTGTAAAAACAAAATGAATGAAAAAAACTTTTTTCTTCGGAATGTCATAGAACTTTGAACTGTAAAAAAAAGACAGAATGAATGAAAAAACTTTTTTTCACTTAGGCTGTTTTTCTTTTTTTCTTTGGAATGTCAGATTCACATTTACTCTTACGTTTTTTTCCTCTTTCATTGTTTTTTAATACCATATCTGGACACATTTCATTCCCATGTTTTGTCGATTTGCAAAAGAAACAGTTGTTTTTTTTGCTTTGTCGTTTTTTCTTCTTTTCGTTATTTTGACGTTTTCCCTCGCTTTCACTGTCACTTTCTTCTTTCAACGCTACAGTTTTTTTCTTTTTTGGTGGAAATGACTCGTCGTCACTTTCACTTTTTTCTATCAACAGTAAATCTTTTGGTTCTTCCTTCCCGTTTGAACAATCCGACTCTGCAGAAAATTCGTTTTTTGTGCAATCTATGAGATTTTGTTTGTCCAGATTTTTCCGTAAAGTCTCTAATTTATCTGCTATTTTGCAGATCTCTGAATCCTTGATAGCTGTGTTGTCAGTCTGCATGTCTATGGTCTGAGTTTCAACGGATGATGTATCCTGTGGTGAACTTTTTTTCCATTTATTTTCATCGGTGAATGATTTGCAGAATGAATTTACTACCCCGACGTATTTCATATGTTGGAGGTTGACAACTGTTGGTGAAATTTTGATGTCATGGTTGAGTGGATCCACATAGACAAAAACATTTTCTCCAGTCTGCTTTTCTTTTTCTGGACATTGTTTGGCCCAATGCCCTGTTTTGTTGCACGTAAAACAAATATTTGTTCTCACACCATTCATCCCATATCGTTTGTCGATCGTTGTTTGATCCAAAACTCTGTAGCTGGTCATACGGTAAACATCTTTTTCTGCAGAATGTTGGTGGGATAAAAATGATCCCACGTAGACGCCATTATGTTTAACTTGATACTTTGACGGAATATTGCTGATCTCATAATCGTGGGTGTATGGATTAACATACAATGCCATCCTCTTTCTAAGTGGTGATGTATTTTGCAGCTTGAACTCGCTCATTTTCTTTTATCGACTGGTCTGTTTGAGGTTGGTCAGAGAAATAATGAGATTTTCACAGTCGACGTCTCTATTTATACACTACTGCAAGGAAAGAGTCTATAAATTGTTAGATTTTTCTTGCTTGCTTCATTTTGTCTTCTCAACCAGAGCTGAAACGATGGGTAAAAGAAAAAGAATAGTAGTTTATTCAGACAGTGAAAGTGACGACGAGTCATTTCCACCAAAAAAGAAAAAAACTGTACCGTTGAAAGAAGAAAGTGACAGTGACGACGAGTCATTTCCACCAAAAAAGAAAAAAACTATACCATTGAAAGAAGAAAGTGACAGTGAAAGCGATGAAAAATCTTTGAAAGAAGAAAACAGCAGCTCTACTTTGGATATGAAAAGTCTGTATGACTTAATAGAAAGAGGAAAAAAGAAGTCGAGAAAATTTAGAACAGAATCACATGTATTGTCAGTGAGTTTTAAGAAATTTGAAGAATTATCACCCCAGAGACTGCTTGGATTATTTGACGATGTTACCCATGAAATCATTCGAAAGTTAGATGCAAACCCGACAGATATGATTAGAATTAGCATCGATCATCCTTCATTGGAGATGGGGATTCATATTCCCTTTTTAGCTACAGAACAGTTGCAAGGTGAAACTATATTGAATGAAATTGAACGAGTTTTACAGTCAAATACAGATTTTGTCTTGAACGACGGATCCATGACATTTGACATTACACATACAATACCTCCATGTGGTAGCGGAAAAGTGAAATATAATTCATCGGAATTGGATTCAAAGGTTTTTGCCAAGAAGAAACAATCGATTATTCAAATTAACAACCATGACCAATTATGTTTTGCAAGAGCCGTTGTTGTGGGAATTTGCCACCATGAACGTGAAAACAACGAAGTGTGGAATCGGAGATGGGATTACATCAAAAGATCAAACAAATCACTTCAAAAGATTGAAGCCGAGAAATTGATGAATGAAGCTGGAGTTTTACCAACACAAACTGTAGGCCTTGAAGAATTCAAAAAAATTCAATTGTTTTTGTATGAAAAAGACTATGTCATTAAAGTTCACGACCAGCATTCCAAAACGAGGAAAATATTCGAACATCCAGAAGTGAAAGACAATAGTAAGATCATACATTTATACTTTCATCAAAACCATTATGACTACATCAAGTCCATCACAGGTTTTTTTAGTTGTACAAATTATTGTGAGTTCTGTGATGTGGGTTATAACGCTCGGGAAAATCATGCTTGCTCAAAGATCTGCAAAGGTTGTTATCGTGCTGGAAAATGTCCATCAGAATCCAAAGAGTATGTCTGTTCCAAGTGTCATAGGCGATTTTTTAGTGTTTTATGCTTGAAAAATCACAAAACACTTCAAGGCAAAGAAAAGAAATCCATTTGTGAATTAGTGAAACTTTGTTCAAAATGTGGTGCACAGTATCTTACCAGAAAGGGAAATCATATCTGCAATGGAAAGAAAAAGTGTCATCTCTGCAAGAAGATAGTTGACTTTTCTCATCGGTGTTATATTCAGCCTTACCAGAGTAAGATGAAACACGATAGCGATGATGAGACGAGTTCTTCTCTAGTCAAAAAACCACAGTTCATTTTCTTTGATTTTGAATGCAAACAAGATACAGGGGTGCACATCCCAAATTATTGTATAGCACATAGAGCGTGTGATGATTGTATCGATAAACCACTTGATTTTCATTGTTCTACATGCAGTGAATTTGAAGAGGGTAGGGAAGTTATTTTTCAAGGAGAAGAAACTTTGAGTCAATTTTGCAAGTGGCTCTTTTCAAAACATCACAAAGGAGTCACAGCTATGGCTCATAATCTCAAAGGTTATGATGGACAGTTCATTCTTAACTATATTGTCAAAGTTGGGTTAAAACTTCCAAAATTGATCATGAATGGAAACAATATTATGAAGTTAGAATTGAATGGTGTACGTCTGATCGACTCCTTCAATTTCATGAACTTTGGGTTGGCGAAATTTCAAGCCACATTTGGTCTTCAAGAAATGAAAAAAGGTTACTTTCCTCACTGGGCAAATACAGATGATTTTTGGAGTTATATTGGTCCATACCTGGATATGTCTTATTACAAACCCGACTCAATGTCTGAAGAGGGTAGGTCGAAATTCATAGTCTGGTATAATGACAAAGTTCGAAAGGGTGAGGAATTCAATTTTCAAAAAGAGATGGAATCATACTGTAGGTCAGATGTCGATATCCTAAGACGGGGATGTGCTGAATTCAGAAAGCTGTTTATCGAACAGGGTGGCATTTGTCCATTTTTAGAGGCAATTACCATCGCCGATGCCTGTAACAAAGTCTGGCGAAGCAAATATTTACCAAAAGATCAGATAGCCATCATTTCAAGTAAAGATTCGTCCAGACGTCGTTTTTCTATGAAAGCGATACGCTGGATTCAAAGCGTAGCTCGGGAAAAAGGTATTCATATTCGCCATGCAAAAAATGGTGGGGAAGTTCAAATCGGAAGATATACTGTAGATGGTTTTCACCGTCAATCAAATACTGTCTATGAATTCCTTGGGGATTTGTATCATGGTTGTCCTGTATGTTATACAGATCGAAAACAGATCAACCCCATCAATGGGAGACCCATGGGTGAATTGTACGATCATACTTTTAAACGTATAGGAGATATCATAGAAATGGGGTATAATGTAGTGACCATTTGGGAGCACGAATTCGATGCTAAGATGAAGGATAAAGAGTACAAAAAACTCATTGAAAAGTTATATCCACATTTGGATCCCATCGATCCGAGGGAGGGGTTGTCTGGGGGAAGATGTAATGCCATAAAAATTAGCTATGATGTTGATGAAAAAAGCAAGAAGGAAATCAAGTACATTGATATCTGTTCTCTGTACCCTTATGTTTGTAAACATAAATCCTATCCTGTGGGCCAACCAGAAATTTTGACTAGTGAGAATATTGATATGAACAATATTCGTCAGTATGAGGGGTTAATCAAATGCAAAGTTTTACCTCCAACTGATTTGTTTCACCCCGTTCTCCCAGTTCACTGTAACAATAAAATGATGTTTCCACTCTGTATGAAATGTGCAGAAGAAAGTTCAAACATTTGTATCCACGGTGAAGAAGAGAGAGCTTTGGTCGGAACTTGGGTTACCTTTGAATTATTCAAAGCTCTTGACTGTGGCTATCGGCTAATACAAGTGTATGAAATCTGGCATTTCAAATCTGTTTCGGATCAGTTCTTTAAAGGCTATGTGGATAATTTCTTGAAAATTAAGCAAGAAGCCAGTGGTTACCCAAATTGGTGTCAATCAGACTCGGAAAAAGATCAATTCGTTTGTGAATATGAGAAAGCAGAAGGGGTTCGTCTCGATCCAAGTTGTATTCAAAAAAATCCTGGGAGAAGATCGTTTGCTAAGATTATGTTGAACTGTCTTTGGGGAAAATTAGCCCAGCGTGAAAAATTGACTCAGACGGAATACATCAGTGATCCGTCTAAATATTTCGAATTAGTCACCAACCCCAATTTCATTGTAAAGCATGTAGAAATCTTTGACGAGGACTGTCCATTCATCTTGGTTAACTATGAATCAAAATTGGAACATATTGATACCCACGCTACAGCCAACGTGATAGTAGGGTCTTACGTAACAGCTTATGCAAGGTTGGAATTGTACGCCGTTCTTGAAAAGTTAAAAGATAGAGTTCTGTATTTCGATACAGATAGTTGTATGTACATTCATGATCCTGCATTATGGAATCCTGACTGTAAAATTACCCAATTCAGAGGGCTCGGGCCTAAAAATTATGCTTACAAAATGAAAACAAAAGATGGAGAAGAGATAAGTAAATGTAAAGTGAAGGGAATTACTTTGGATTACAATACCAAGCAGGTGGTGAATTTCGATACCTATTCAAAATGTGCTTTGGATCGTACGATAGAAATCAAAATTCAGTATGATTGTAAAATTAAAAGACATAGAGATAGAACAGTGACCAGCGAACCGCAGACAAAAACGTTTCGCTCTGTCTATACCAAAAGAGTCATTGTAAACGCTACTGACACTGTGCCCTATGGTTATAAAAGTCTGAGAAAATAAATTTCTATAGCGCATTGTTTTGTGGTAAACAGATAAAGTAAGACGGAAAAAATATTAGGCGTTTGGTGAAAAATGGCAACTATGTTACCGTTACCCATAGAGCTACGTGAAAAAGTTTATGGAGAATTTGTTCGACAACACACGCTCGATGAAGGAACACAGTTTAAGCTTAAATTCAGATGTGTGCAATTTTGGATAGATAAATTGCACAAGGGAGTTGCAAAAGGAGAGACATCTTGTAAATTGTATAGCATGCACGACTTTATTACAATGCTGATAACTGAGTCAAACTTTGATACCCCTATCAAAGGCTATTTGACAGCTTGTTTGTGGAAAAGTGACTATTTCACTAAGCAGTTACAAGCCACAAGTCGATGGCGATTCATTATCATAGGAAGACCAGAAGAAAGTTATTTGAATCTACTGAAAATGAAATCAGTCCTGTTTAACTTTTACTTACGGTATACAAAATCAAGAGATAATGCAGAAGGAGTGGATATCATGGAAGGGTATCTCCTATTTGATCGAGATGTCACAGAAAAAATCGTACTTTCAACTCTTTCGTCAAAAGCAGTATTCAAAAACGTCTTTGAAATTAGAGGAACGTGTGAATATAGTGGTTTGGACAGTGTATATAGTTTGTTTTTGGGCAATGAACAATTGCACAAAACTGTTGTGGAACATGAAGACAAGTGGAAAAATCGAGGCATTTGCGAATTTGCATTGTAAGAAATGTTTATTGTAAAAAAATGTTTATTGTAAAAAATGTTTTTCATTGTTCACCTCTGCTCAATACAAAATGTTTTTTAATGTTCAATAAAAATGTTCACCTCTGTTCAATAAAAATGCTTTTATTTTCATTGATATTGTCATTTTATCAATAGCCTTTAACGAGAAAAGTAAAAAATATGGATGTACAATCCATATTATTTCAACACCCTTGTAATATTTTCATCACAGGCCCGAGTGGATGCGGGAAAACAGAGTTCGTTCATAAATTAATTGACTATCGAGAAGACTTGTTCAACATCGTTCCTGAAAGAGTTGTTTGGTGTTACAAAGAATGGCAGCATGCTTACAATCTTATGCAAGAAAAGTTCAATTCACAGTTCAAATTGATAAAATTCGTGGAGGGAATTCCTGACGATGAAAACGAAATTGTCAGTGATGTATCTATTCCACATTTAATTGTCTTTGATGATATGTTGGGTGAAAAAGATGAGGAAAAAATTAAACTTTGGTTTACAAGAAAAGGACACCATCGTAATGCAAGTGTGATTTACATCACGCAAAATATGTTTCAGCAATCGAAATCGAGTCGAACCATTAGTCTTAATTCCAGATATATGATTTTATTTCGAAATGAACGAGATAAGAATCAGATTAAAACACTAGCTCACCAAATGCAAGCCCCACATTTGTTACCTGCTTATGAAGATGCTACAGCGACGGATCATGGTTATTTAGTCATAGATTTTCATTCACAAACAAAAAAAGAATTAAGACTACGAGCAGATATATTTCATCGTTGGCGTACACAAGGAACTGAAAGAGGACCCATTATTTATTCTCCTGCTTAAAAAACTTTATGCAAAATTCTTGCTTAAAAGGGAATAACATTTTGAACATAAATCATTTTTATGATTCACACCCGTGAGTAAACATGGCTTTACCATCCACACCGAGTTCAGTTTTAGCTGCTTTGCGAAATTTAAGCCAACAAACCGATAGACATGAAAGAGAAGCTGTGTTAAAAGCAGGATTGAAAGAAATTTTAAAATGGTTTACGTTGGCTGCGCAAAACATCATTGAAAATAAAATCAAATTACCAAAACAAACCACAATGTACATGACAAAACATAGAACAGATATTGAACGGTTAGCAGATCCATCCATAGACGAGGAAAGTAAACGTAAAATCATTTTAAAACCTGGAGGGGGAGGGTTTCTAGGTGGTGTTATTATCAGAAGCTTACTGAGATGGGATGGAGTAAAAACCGTCAGAAAATTTGGAGTTGAAAGACAAACTCGAAAACGTGTTCCACGAAAACGTGCACCGCAAAAGAAAAAATCTCCAAAAAAGAAAAAATCTCCAAGAAAGCGTGCTCCGCAAAAGAAGAAATCTCCTAAGAAAAAATCTCCAAAGAAAAAGCGTGCTCCACCAAAGAAGCATGCTCCAATTACGATTGATGAAAGATTTGTTACTACCCGAAAACGAAGCCCTGTAGCAAGTACCATTTCAGAACATCAACAATATCCAAAATCTAGAGAGGAAATACTTGGTGAAAGAATGCGGAATTACCAAAGAAAGTATTCAAGATTTATATTACCAGGCAAAAAAATAGCGTTTCAAAGAATTCCATCCGTAGCTTGGTCTCCAAATACATTGGCTAAACATAAAAAAGGATTAAGAAAATATAGACGGATGATAGAAGATATGCTACGATATAACCTCGGTACAGGAAGATATAAACTTGACGAAAAAAAGCAGATGCTTGACCTTGGGAAAGGAAGAACCGTTCCCGTGGATTCGTCCATGGCCAGCGCTGATATATTGGTTGACGCTCTCTATTCACAGTTTTCTTAAAAAAGTAATTCTGACTGTAAAAGACAGTATGTTAAAAAGTTTTCTTTTGAAAAACAGTATGTTAAAAAACATCAGGTATAAATGATAGCTGCATGGACGTTGTATTATCATTTAATCCGATATCGAGTTAAAGTCAACATGAAAAGGAAAACACCTCTGATAAAAAAACATGGTTCAATGGTTATGGCCATGATGCAGGCTACACCAAAAATACGTAAAAAACTTGTAAAAGATTCATCGCCAGAAGTGATAAGATGTATATCGGAATGTTGTCATAACGTTTTAAAAGGCAATGTACATTTATCATCAGCTCAGAAGAAGAAATTGTATTCAAGCCGACAACATATCAGACGTTTAGCTTCGAAATCGGCTTCTGTAAAAAATAAAAAACAAATATTAAATCAAAAAGGTGGATTTCTTTCATTACTTGCACCTGCATTATTACCATTGTTAGGAAAAGCCGTTATCGGAGGAATAGGAGGGGCACTTAAAGCCTTATAGATAAAAATCATGTCTGTTAAAAAAATGGTTATCGTGCCTTATCAGGTTTTAGAAAATATGAATCGTTGGAAAGACGAGCAATATCATAAACCTCGTTTACCACCCAATCCGCAAGTTGTGGATGCAGCACATCTTCGGCAGGATATGGGTCATATTTTACAAAGCACTGATTTGTCAGAAACAGAAAAGGCTCAAAGGTATGGTGAAACTTTGTTTAAGTTACAAAATTCGCTTCAAAAAGCAAGACCTACTTTGTTCAACTCACTTCCAACGACAAAAAATGATGACAGTATACAGAAATCAGCATCTGTTACCTTGCATGATCAAATTTTGCAAAGCGTACCAAAAACCATGAAAAGAAAAGCTGAGTTACTTTTGAGTATGATAAAAGATAACAATAATTTAACTTGGGACGAACAAGGAGTCGTGTCATACAAAGGTGTACGCATTCATGGTTCCAATATCATCGATCTTATCAATGATACAATTCGTCAGAGAAAAGGTACTGAACCTAGAGGATGGAAAACTTTTTCAAAGGCATTACATGAAAGCAATATACCGCGAGAAGTTATTGGTAACTCAAATAGATGGAGATGGATGCAAAAAGCTCAAGATAAATCGCTGACTAAATCACTGAGTAAATCAGTGAGTGAAGATGAAGAATCCTACGGCGAATCCGATCACTTATTTCACACGCCAAAAAGCGTACAAAAAAGTGCAAGGAAATCGCTTACAAGAAGTGTTAAAAAATCTGCAAAAAGAATAAAAGATTCATCTCCATACATGAAACCCGAAGAAAGAGAAAGACTGAGGCAATTCTATACTAAAGAGTTGTTAACTCCACCAAAATCTATAAAAAAGTCCCCTACCCGTAAAACGCTTCAGTCATGGGAATCCTGGTAAAGCCTAAACTTGGTTACAAACTTGATTACGTGTTAAGAAAATTGTTTTATGATCCTAAAAGTACTGTCGCATTTACTGGAATAAAGCAATTGTATCACGCTGCAAAATCTGTTTTGAAAGGAATAAGATACAAAGATGTTCAAGAGTGGTTACGAGGTGAATCCACCTATACCTTACATAAACCAATTCGTCGTCGTTTCAAAAGACGAAAAACTATTGTAAGTGGTATAGACTATCAATGGCAGGCTGATTTGGCTAACATGCAACATTTAGCAAGACAAAATGATAACAAGAAATATTTACTTTGTATAATTGACGTGTTTTCAAGATTTTCATGGGTTATCCCTATTCCAAATAAGATGGGAAAAACTTTGATTCGAGCATTTCAATCTATTGTTCAGAAATCAAATCGGAAACCTTTATCACTTCAAACAGATAAAGGTTCGGAATTCAAAAACAGACAGTTTCAGCAATACTTGAAAAAGAATCAGATTCATTTCTTTACCACCGAAAATCCAGAGACGAAAGCAAGTATTGTTGAAAGATTTCAACGCACTTTAAAAACGAGAATGTGGAAATACTTTACGTACAAGAAAACAAGACGTTACATTGACGTGTTGAATTCTTTAGTTAAGAATTACAATCATACTTTTCACAGAAGTATCAAAACATCTCCTGCAATGGTAACAAAATCAAATGAGGCAGAGATTTCGAAAAATCTGTATCCACGTTTATCGACAATTGCAATGACGAAAAAACCAAAATTCAAAATTGGAGATCGTGTTCGTATCAATAAAACGAAACGTACATTTGATAAAGGTTATTTACCAAATTGGACTCAAGAAATATTTGAAATCACTCATGTTAACAAGACATTTTCACCTATCACCTATAAAATAAAAGATTTAGAGGGTGAACAAATTTTGGGGACCTATTATGAATACGAACTTCAATTGATAAAAGATGATGAAATTTATGAAATTGATTCAGTTCTTGATAGACGTACAAGACGTGAGGGTAAAAAAATAATCAAAGAAATAAAAGTCAATTGGAAAGGTTATCCAAAAAAATTTCAAAGTTGGATACCAGAATCGCATTTGGTATCTTGATCGGGAAAAATCTTATCTACAAGATTTTTATAAATAAAAAGACAATACAATTATGATAAATTCGCAGTCAAACATTGAGACTGGGACAGAAAGTGTCGATAGTGTTAGTACTAAAAATTACAACTGCTGTGGAAATCGTGTTCCAAAGAATCAGTTTACGTATATTTCACAGATATTAGTCATTTACGCAATTATTGCAACCTCGATAGTACATTTAAGTATTCAAAGTCAAGATCGTGAATTGTGGTTGATACTGTTAAGCAGTTCACTCGGGTATATTCTCCCATCTCCAGGGCTAAAATTCACAAAGTCTGGACAAAAAACAACTAGCGGGGTTGATTTCGTTGACAGTAAAAAAATTTAAAAAATTTAAAAAATGAATTCGTTTTATCTTACTCTACCTAGCGATAGTTCCATAGAACTTTATCCAAACACACAGTGCTGTTTTAAAGTTCATCTACCAAAAACAATTCATATTGACAGGGAAAATTGGGAAGTTGCATTAGTTCATCTTATTACCCCCTCTCAGTTTTTAAACATAACTGAAGAAGAAGCGAAGTTCGAAATTATAACTGCAGATGTTAACTTATACAATGCAGCAGCAGCGGCAGATAGAAGAAGAGATAATATGAAGATAATTCCAATAAAACGAGACGCAAAAGGTGAAGCAGTAAAATGGTCAATTGGATTTAATTTTCCACCGGGTAGTTACACTTCACCAAAACATGTTATAGAGGTAATGGAAGAATTGGTTCAAAATAACCTAAGTGAAATCTTTCAGAAGCATTCAATCGGGGTGTCTATTAGCTATTCAACCTCAAGCAAACGTCCGAAATTGGCATTCACAAATATAACAAGAACCGGAATCAAATTTCATCCACAGCTGTTTTTAAAACTGGGAGGATCACCAGAATTCAAAAATGAGATAATTCATTCGAATAGAAATATTTTAGATGTATTTAAATACAGTCCTAACATTGATGCTGGGTACAATCATCTGTTTGTTTATTCAGATATTGCTGAATACACTATAGTGGGTGATACATTGGCTCCCATACTTCGTGTTCTTCCGTTCAAACCAAGCATATCAGATGAAAATAATTATGAAAGCCAACATATCAACCATGAAATTACATTACCGCATTACGTCCCCGTTTCGAAATCTGATTTCGATACTATTCACATTCAAATAACAGGGGATTCTGGTATACCGTTTCATTTTATTATTGGTAAGACAATCGTCAAGTTACATTTCAGACAGAAAAATAAAAATATTTGACAAATAAATATTTAAATATTTAAATAAATATTTGACCAAAAAATGCTACCAGTTTATCGCGGCGAAAAACATCAGTATGGCTACGGACTAGGTTCTCTATTTAGATCAGCACTTAAAACAGTGACTCCATTGCTTAAACCCTTGGTCAAATCTGGGCTGAATGCTGTAAAAAAAGAAGGACTCAGACAAGGATTAGGGGCGGCAAGAGATATCCTTTTACGTGGTGAAAACCCTAAAAAAGTTGTAATTTCAAGGGGAAAACAAGCTATTCATGATCTAGCACAACAGCTAATACCGGGGATAAATAAAAGAAAATCACAAAAGACACGTCATTCATCTTCTCGATCTCGCAAGGGCAAGATCATTAATAAAAGACAAAGAAATCATTACAGTAGATCAAGGACTCTCGATATATTTGATTGAATATATTATATATTATATATATTATATATATTATATAAAAATGATGCAAAACGGATCTTGTGAATGCAGTAAATCAGAACTCAATGTTCTTTCTGTACCACCTACAATGACAACGATGCAAGAAAGTCAATGGGTTGAACATTTTCCAATAGCATCCTTGACAAGCAATTCGCCGATAGAATTCATCATACCACCTCAAACCGAACATTGGACAGATTTGTCACAATCGTATTTGTATATCAAATTCAAAATCGTTAAAGCTGACGGTACTAATTTAGAAGTCGGTTCAAATGTGGCACCTGTAAACAATTTCCTGCATAGTATGTTTAGCAGCGTCGATTTGTATCTAAATAATAAACTAATCAGCAGTAATTCAGATACCTATCCGTACAGAGCATATATCGAAAATCTTTTGTCCTATAATGCTGACAGCAAAACTACGCATTTGAAAGCTGGTGCACTTTGGATTGAAGACACCAGTGGACAATTTGAAACACTCAACCATGATGCGGGAAATACCGGACTAGTAAACAGAATCGGTGTAATCGGTCTAAGCAGAACTGCAGAGCTTTTCGGACGATTGCATCTTGATCTATTTCAGCAAGAAAAATATTTACCTAATGGGGTTGAAATCAGACTTAGATTAAACAGATCCTCATCAAACTTTTGTCTTACAGGAGGTACTGCTGCGCCAGATGCAAAAATTGTAATGGAAACAGTCAGTCTTCATGTACGAAATATTGAATTGTTGCCTGTTGTTGCAAATGATCTAAATCATCTCATAGCTCAGCAAAACATGAAAATCCCTATCCGTAGGGTAGAAGTAAAGACGTTTACTATCGGTAATGGACTTCAGTCTAAAATTGAAGATCATTTGTTTCAAGGACAGCTTCCAAAACGTGTTTTCATTGCAATGGTAACAAATGCTGCTTATAATGGGGCTTATGACAGAAATCCATTTTTCTTTCAACACTTTAATCTGTCAAAAATAGATGTATCATGTAATGGACACAGTATTCATAACAGACCCTTTGAGCCTGACTTTGAAAATGGGTTGTATTTGAAATCATATTTGTCTATGTATCAGGCTGTCTCAGCCTTAGGACTCAATAAATCATTTGATATTGCTAAAGAAGACTATATCGGCGGATACTGTTTGTGGGGGTACGATTTGACAGCTGATCAAGGCAGTGAAGAAGGACAACTTCATCCTATAAAAACTGGAAGTCTTCGCATTGAGCTTCAATTCGCACAAGCCTTGGCAACAGTGATCAACGTTATTGTCTTTGCTGAATTTGACAATCAGATTGAAATCAACAGTTTGAGAGAAATCATCACAGATTATTAATCTTGAAAAATCAACAGAAACTCTCTGATCGAAAAAAGTTAGCTTTCACAAAAAAACAGTCCTTATCAGGACTAATCAACTATTGAAAGATAGATCGAAAACAGTCCTTATCAGGACTAATTAACTTTTGAACGACATATCAGAAAAAACAGTCCTTTTCAGGACTAATAAAACAATGTCGGGAGTTAGATTTGCTATTTCACTGAGAAAAGAAGCAGAAAAAGTGAAATATTCCACCTCAGAGTGTCTTTCTACTCGGAAAAATGACATTCACAACAGCTTTGAAAAACATATGATTAAAGAACTACAAAATCTAATAGTCAGTGAAGTTCGCAACGAGTGTTACGGATGTCAAGTGGATCATCCCAGTCAAATACAGCATGAACTATGTTTATTCAAGGATAGACAAGAACATACAGATATGTTCATAGAACAAGCCATGAAGGAATTAAATCCATACAGAATCATGAAAAAATGGTATCCTGAGCTCGTAGAAATGAAACTCAATGAAACTGACTATGCGGAAGCCTACAGATTTTGGCGAAATATAAAACAAAACATTCTATCTGATATCACGGAGTCGTTCTTAAAATATTGGTGTGACAAAGTAAAACAAGCCTGGAAAAGTGATTAGAAAAAATGTATACTTCTGAAATTCAATACATATTGGATCATGGAACATGGATAAAAAATCTACAGGCAAAAGTCTGTGCAAAAGATCAGTTGCCTCGACAAAAACCCATTCATGTGAAAGCCTACATTGTGAACACAGAGAAATCAACCGGTTCAGGAGAACACTGGGTGGCCGTGATATTTGATAATAATGGCCATGTACTATACTTTGATCCCTACGGCCTACCACCACTTGAGCCGGAAATTATTAACTTTTTAGACAATCATTCTTATTCGTGGAGATACAATCGACAAACCCTTCAGAGCCTACAGGGTAAAGTTTGCGGAATTTACTGTATCTTCGCATTGGATGCTGTTGCTAGAGGATATAATATACAGAAATATCTTCAACAGAAATTTCTCTCAACGGAACACCATCGCAACGATCGAAATGTATCATCGTGGTTTAATCAACACTATGGAAATCTATACAAGAAAATTTCAGAGACTTCTCCCCACAAACAGTGAAAAAACATTTTCAAAAATGATTTTTTATTGTTAACAGTTTATTGATATTATGTTCATTTTTTGTCTTTTTAAGTTTTATTGTAAATATGTTCATTGTTTCAGTTCATTGTTTCAGTTCATTGTTTCAGTTCTGTTCAATAAAAAAGTTCAAAAAAAGCAGTCGAGTTTTTCATTCTTTTTTCCCAAAAAGACTCCAATCTGCTTACATTTTTCCCCATGCTACGAGTCATAACTTTTTTACTATATTAGCATGAAAACGTAGTTTGGGAAAAAATGTATATGCTTTCCGCCAGGTCCGCGCTCTTATTTTTCAATCCTCCTGCTATCGTATAAAGAAAGGCTGATATTTCCCAATACATTCATCATTCGACTCTCAGCTCTCGACCAGTTCGGAAGTTAAAAATCAATATGGAGCAGAACAATATGGAGGAAATCAACCATCAATTGCGTGAGGCTCTCAAAGACTATCTAGATGCCGGACAACAGATATTGCTGCTAAACACTCAACCCGTACAACTACACCGTATATCACAACCGTTCAAAGATCTCGGTGAAAGAATAGTTCAACTATTCTTAAAGACAACACCTGATATTATTTTAGTTGATGTCAAATTTGGGAGAAAGATAACTTTCAATAACGGAGTAATGACGATCACAAAAAGAGTTGGAGTATGCCCCATCTGTCAGGCGAATTTCGGTTGCTGTCATTAGAAGTTGAAAAAATCACAACCACTAAAAAACAAAACAGTCCTTTTCAGGGCTAACCATGTACCAAGAAAAGAACTTTTTCGAATTTGTCAATTCTTTCTCTCAGAAGAATTAAAACTCGGAAAAAGTCATAGTCAGAAAAAACACAAGATAGTCAAACTCTATTTTTCTATCCCGAACAAGAAATTGTAACAAAGCTATGCATTGGTCAACGTTAATTCGGAGTTAAAAACATGAGGCAAGTAGGTCAATCCATGCTGTGAACTATATAAGCGCGATGTTTTTTTCTCACAAAAACATAAATACTTCAGCATGGTTCAGATTCTTCTCTGTCCTCACTGTGCGAGCAGATGCCAGATAGAGTGTGGAAAATGCTTTACACTCCTGGACTATCTTGGCCAGAAGCATAATTGTCCAGATCCAGACGAAGGATTTTTTGATGATGATGAGGGATCTACAGTTTGCTGTGAATTCTGCGGATGTGAAATCACCCCAGTAATTCAACCAGAAGAATTGTAGGTCTTGACAGTTCATTAAATCTTTCTAAAAAGTCCTTTTCAGGGCTAACCATTTACCATGAAAAGATCTTTCTTTCAAAATTGTCAACTAAAACTCAAAACACTAAAGAAAAATGTAACAAAATATGCATTGGCCAACATTTTACCAAATGTAAACACTAAGAAACTCCCATTTACTACTCAACTATCGTAGAGATAAGGCGATATTCACAATGTTTGGATTGACAATTATCCTCGCATTCCTATATTGGTTAGAAGAAAGAAAACGTATCAGATGTATCAAACATGAAGTGGACCGTCTGATACAGATCCCATATCCAGCGGAAAATATGGATAGAGAAAAGAGAGGTTAAAAAGTGTATTTTACACAAAAAACAGCCCTTTTCAGGGCTAACCAATACCATGAAAAGATTTTTTCAAATTGTCAAACAAACAAAGTCAAGCCATAGTCAGAAAAAACACAAGATAATCAAACTCAAGTTTTTTCTGTCCCGAACAAGAAATTGTAACAAAGCTATGGATTGGTCAACGTTAATTCGGAGTCAAAAAAAACATGAAACGCTGAAGCGGGAAAATATAGGAGAAAATGACGTCATGAGACAACTCAATCCTCCTGAAAAGCTATAAAAGCCGACTCTATTTTATCATTTTCATTTCACGATGGAAGATCTTAGAAAGTCCGTGAAGAACCTGATGAGAGTGGCTGAGACCCTCCATCTGAAATTAGAAAAGATAGATAGACAGCTGGATGAGATGACAAGAGAGAAGAAGGAGTTTGTCATTCCGACAACAGAATGTTGGGATGATGATAACGAACCGCCGTTCTCGTTGAACTTCGAGTTGGGTGAAAAGCAAATAAGAAGGATTAGAAGACGAGCGGCGAGCAGCTGTCCAGCCTGCAGGAAAGTTGGAGGTTGTGCATAAAAACACAGTCTCCAAACAAAACAGCCCTTTTCAGGGCTAACCATCTACCATGAAAGATCTATCTTTTCAAATTGTCACCCGAAAATTTTCCAAATAACCGGATTAGTCCCCAGAGTGCTTACCCGGGGAAGCACTCTGGGGACTCAGGGTAAGCAGACTGGGGACGGAGGGGGGGAAGCAAAAATGCCAGAAAATGCCATTTTTTACCCAAATCGACCAAAAATTTTCCAAATTGACCGGAATAGTCCCCAGAGAGCTTACCCGGGGAAGCACTCTGGGGACAAATTTTCCCTCAGGGTAACTAGACTAGGGACCAGTCCCTAGTCTAGTTACCTTTACTACTGATATGCAACTATTTATTATTACTGATATAGGTTTTGATATAAAATCTTTACACAATTTTAATGGGATGGGGATGGGGATCGTTAAAACTCGGGATTGTTTGGTAAGGAGTTAAACAGTGTACAGTATACTGGTTATCGATCAAAATAGAGCCAAGCCTGGTGGCGCAATCGGTAACGTACAGATGTGGAAACAAGATAGTCGCTGGTGTTCGAATCTCTAGCTCGGCAAATTTCTTTCCGTAGTATCAATGACAATCATTGATGACAGTCACGCCTGATCATTGTTTCGACGATGGCTATATGAGAATTACTGTGCGAGATCTGGTAATAAGAAATTCCAGGAAAGCATAGATGTATGTAGGTGCACTGGTAGCCGCGACATCACTGATATAATGTTTGAGACGGGGTTTAACATCCTACAAACAAATAAACAGCATCAAGATAGAGACTGTGGCTGTCAGCCTGCAATCAAACTGACATTTCATTAAATTGGCTTCGATTTTTGACGTCCAGACGATTTCAATTTGTTAATCATGTCATTTCGTTTTATCATTTTGTTTTCTTTTGTAGCCTTTTCATCGTCAAAATCGACATAAATAGCTTTTTGCGGATGGCGTAGATTACGAGCAGACTGCATTGGCAAATGAAAAAAGAGATTTTAGTAAACTTAGAGGCGCTCCCTTCTCCTCCTCCTCGACTTCATCATCATCATCATCATCATCATCGTCATCATAATCATCGTCGTCGTCATCGTCATCATCATCTTCAGAGCGTCCATATTCAAAACATAGCCTGGTTTCAAGAAGTGTATGGTTGCCTTAGGCTGGCTTTGAGGAATGGATGGTTAGTAATGCTTCTATGTCGGACATCTCTCCCATTTTACAAAGATTGTGATATACACAACATTTAACGGGGAGCAATGAATTGATCTGCCACCAAGTCGAAAATTTCCAGACAGTAGCGTTCTTTTAGGTCAATTCCACTCTTTTTTTTCACGAACAAGTTTAAAACGTTAGACGCTGAAATTCCATTTCGAGGAGAAAAAGTGTCTTCTAAAGTCAACCCCCTCCCCCTCGCTTTCTAAGTTAAATATTAGTCATGCTCTGCAAAAAGGGGGATTATTAAATCTGCAAAAGGTATCGACCCAGGTCAGCCTGCGCAGTCCGCGCAGGATGACCTGAGTCGAAACTTTTTGCTATCGGGTCTATTTTCGACACGTCCAAGCGCCAGTGTATGTAGTGATTCAGTCGGTTCTTATACAAAGTGGAATTTCTGAATCTCTGATCATATGATGACTTGCTTGGTATAATGCATCACAGAGATGCATTAAGCCCCCTTTTGCCAGAACATGGCTTGTATGTAAATTACACTTTCGATGGATAATCTATAATGTGGCAGATCGCTAAGGCCCTGACATCCAGACGATTTCAATTAGTTTTGTGTCACTCATTTTTTTTTTGTCAAACAAAAGCCCAAAACTACATGTCGAAGTACGGAGGGAAAAAGCTTCTTTTTCAAACTTTTCCACTCTGATTTTTTTTCTTTTTCCAATGAAAAATAGATCAATTACAGTAATGATCGATGATCAATAATAAAGGCAGGCAAGGAAGTCCCGTACATCCAGACGATTTCAATTTGTTAGGTCCCTGTCATGCTATTTTTCAAACTGACGAAATGTAGAGACTGGGTCATCGTCTAGACGTCTTACATATGAGGCTGCATTTCAAAACAAAGGCTACAACCTAAGAACCTTTTACCACACAATCAGGAGTTTTAACAGCCTTGACGAAGAAAGCTTTTAAAAACATGGTGGGAAAAGGAGAAAATGCTGCTAGCCAGCATTTTCTCCTTTTCCCACAATGTTTCCTATCTTATTAAGGTCAAACCCTATTGTTTTAGACACGTTATCGTCTACAAATGCTCTCAATTTGGACTAGTCTACAAATTTTTGCTATGTGGTAATGGGTTAACTCTTTACCAGACCACAATATGATGGGACCTATCTCTGCAAGGATAGAAAACATTGCGAAAAAAAATGATGGTCACCAGCATTTACGCCTTTTCTCCTTTTCTCACGATGTTTTCCAATCTTGGCACAGCCAGATGATTTGTCATTATTCCATTCACATTTTACCAATAGCCTGCATTTGCTTTCGTTCTGAAAAAAAAAGTTTAAAATTTTGTCGTTTGGTCAACAACTTAATAATGAATAATCAATATAATCAATAGTACAATACAGGAATACAAGTGAAAACATTGTGACATAAGAATAAATTGTTCGCTACGGGCAACTTCTCCTTTTGCCTCATTCAACCCCCGCCCCCACTCCCCCTCCCCCCCCGCGCCGCACCCCGCAAAAAAAGTCTGCTACCAGTGTCAAAAGGTCGTCTGCAATTTGCCTCTAATTGGTCCTTATCTAGAAACTTTGACATAGACCTTCATGGGATCTGCTCCGGCAGTAACATATATGGCTTAAAATCAAAGGGTTGCTGGTTTGAGTTCCCAGCCCAACCGACTAGTCCATCTGAGGACTGGTGATGGTCACTGCTGCAGGATTCATTCCTTTCTCACCATTGTGCATTCTTTCGACGATATTTACGTGGGAAAGAAACCAACAGCTTGGAAAGAATGACGTCTCAGGTAATGATAAAGGAAACTCGAGGAATTTATGGAAAGTTGTACCGGCCACAGCAATATAAGTGAAATAATCTTTGAAAACGGCTTTAACCCTTTCCCAAACAAGCCCTGGTTTTCACGTGTCTGCAGTACAAGTCTTTTGAAAACACTGTGGGAAAAGGAGAAATTGCTCGTAACGAGCTCTAACGAGCAATTTCTCCTTTTCCCAGTGTTTTCTACCCTTTTTGAGAACTTCCCACCATTTTCATCAAATTTAAAATTGACGTCTGCAAACTCTTTCAGTTTGGACCGGTCCAAAATTTGTCGTTTGGGAAAGGGTTAAACACCATACAAAAAAAAAAACCCTAGCTGACCCTTTTACCATTCTATAACGTGTTATAGCGACCCTGAAGTGAAAGGCTTTAGACTGCGGACTGCGCAGGCTGACCTGGATCGATACTTTTCGCAGATGTATTAAGCCCCCTTTTCACAGAGCATGCCACACACACACACACACACACACACACACACACACATATATATGTGTGTGTGTGTGTGTGTGTGTGTGTGTCCAATCTACTAAAGAATTATAAGAGACTAGCATTTAAATATTACATAAAAAGTATATGTAAGAAACACTATTTACGATCAAATTTTACACGTTAAACAGGGTTGCCTAGTTCTTAAAACAAAAAACAAAACGATGGCGAAAGGATGTTCATCTTTTTGACCTAGATAATGACACGTCTGGGAAGCAGACGAAAGCAATCAGACGGTGTCAAAATATTGATAAACGAAAATACAACAAAATGTCTGCCGATAGAAAAGTTAGTGCACAGTGATTAATGGCGTTTTAAATATATGTATCATTGAAATTCTTTCACTCTGTACCAAACGACATTTCGAGCCAGTGTCCCGGGAAGAATATTCTGCGAAGTACTGGTAAAGAAAATCCAGGAAAGCATAGGTTGGTGCCCTGGCTGTAACGATGTAACTGAAATAATGTTAACTGAAAGCATTGACAGACGGGAATTCAAAGATGGCAAATATTGTTTAGATTTGTTTCTCGAAGGTTAGAAAACAATTGTGGGAAGAGGAGAAAATTTAATGCTGGTTAAAAGGATTTTCTCTCTTTTCCCCGCAATGTTTTGAAATACTCTTTTCATAACGGTCGTTAAAAATCGGGATGGTTTGGTAAAGGGCAAATGTGCTACTTTAAGTCAAAATTATACCTAGTCATCACAAAATAGGCCTGGGCTTTTTCTTTGGAGTGTCTTTGAGCAAGACACTTCAGAAACCTAGCCTCGTACTGGAGAAACCTAGTGCATACATGAATATGTGAGCTACCGCTGTGATATGACTGTAACGTTATTAATAGCCACGTAAAACGCCATTCAATCAATCAATCAATCAATCAATCAATCACGAATTTAACCACAAATATCGTTGTAGAAAATACAAAATTGTAGATATTGTGACAGTATATAAGGCTCGAAAAACAAAGCCGACGTTAAAACAACGCATAACGATAGTAAACACAAATAAATACCGGTAATTAGATTGTCTGCTCTCCAGACGAACACTATCAGACATTGTCAAAACAGCAATTAACAACCACTTCAACTTTGACTAAATACGAGATGATCCTTTAATTATTACCAAGGTAAAAAAAAAATGAAAAATTTGAATAGACCTAGATTGAAGCTGTCATGACTGCCAGGCAACGTGACATTGATGTGACGTG
This sequence comes from Tridacna gigas, assembly GCA_945859785.2. Lineage (NCBI taxonomy): Eukaryota > Metazoa > Mollusca > Bivalvia > Cardiida > Cardiidae > Tridacna > Tridacna gigas. Next base: position 64,534,169 of record OX244035.2, read on the forward strand.
GATAGTTCCGTCGATCACGCGTCAGAAACTCGAAGCCCTGCCGACATTTTTGCGACCTCGCTCGATAAACTTGTCGTCTGCTATCGCGAAATGAATATTGATAAGACGCGATAGATTGCAATGCGCAGTTGCAGACGTAATTTATGTATGTTCAGCTGCAAAAATCAGTGACATGAAAAGATGAAATGAATAACTCTTTACCAAACGACAAAATTTTAGACCGGTCGAAATTCAAAGCATTTGCAGACGACAAATAAAATGATACTGAAATAACAGAATTTGTATAAGAAAGGGTAGAAAACAACGTGGGAAAAAGGAGAAAACGCTGGTTACCACAATTATCTCCTTTTTCCACAATATTTTCAAAAGGCTAAAGTTTCTGGGTCGTTAAAACTCTGGAAAGTGTGGTAAATTGATAATGCTTTAGTTGTTTATTAAACTATCCCGCATTTTAACGACAATGGAAAAAAAGCACTTAAAGACATTTTGGGAAAAGGAGAAAATGATGGTGGTAACTGCATTTTCTCCTTTTTCCACACCGTTTTCAAAGGCCAATCCTATCATTATGCCACATTTTATTTGTCGTCTGCAAGTGCTTTCGTCTTGACGGTTGTAACATTTTGTCAAGGGTTTGTAAAGGGTTTGTGTTTACCACACAATCCCGAGTTTTAACGACCCTGAACAAGAAGCCTTTTGAAAACATTGTGGGAAAAGGAGAAAATGCTGGTAACCAGCATTTTCTCCTTTTCCCACAATGTTTTCTACCCTTCCCAAAACAGATTTCAATTTTTCAATCACATTTATTTTGTCGTCTGCAAATGCTTTCAATTTGGACCAGTCTAAAATTTTTTTGTTTGGTAAAAGGTTAAAGCCATGTCCTCATTGCAGTTTTGTGGGAGATTTGTTTGCACCGTTAAAGGGGCATTAAACCAGATTTTGACCCCCTGTTTGAACCCTCATCCTGCTAAATTAGTTGAATAAGACCTTCAATCCGATAGTAAACCGCCGAATAATGCAACTTCAAACTTTTTTCTCTGTTTAGAAGAAATATCTCCTTATCGGACAGTGTAGATCAAAGATCAGACTGCACGTTCTGTGCAGTCTGATCTTGATCTACACTGGCTGCAAAAGGTCAGTGAATCGCGCTTAGCAGCTTAAGGGGGGGCAGATGAGAGGCGGAGAAAGTTGATATTTTGTAAGGAAACTATCACAAGGACGTGATTCTTTACCCTTAGTTCGGCAAAAATCAAAGATGTTGGAAAAGAAAATGCCGCCGATGAAACTCGAACCTTCTACCTTCAAAACGGTATTTGGCGACTCTACCACCGAACCATGGAGCCATCTTGCATTTTATCAGTGTTAAAAATGTATTCACCTCTTGTTATGCAGTAACACCTATACCGTTACTAACGGAATAGGCAATTCTAGAGTAAAAATGCAGAAAACTCGGTTACTTCAAGTGTTTTCTTCAGGTATTTCTATCCACGTTTTAATTCTAAAGTCACTTTGCAGGTGAATGAAAGTTAGCAGTCACTGTTGAGATTTTCCGAAAAGAAAGAAAAACTTGCAAAATCAAGCTTAAAGTCCCTTTAATGTATCCATTGAGTAGTGTAGTAGCGTTGGTGAAGTACTTTTCGTCTAGCGGCGGATTATTTTCAAAGTATAATGCATAAAAAAAAAAAAAAATTGCTCGTTTCGAGCAATATTATCTCACGTCCTTTTTTTTTCCATGTCCATACATTCTTGTAGATTTAGTATACCTCAACGTCATATATATAATAGACTTTTTTTTTTGCAGAACGTTGGACATTAAAGCTGAAAAGAAGGCCTTCCGTCGGTTGAGGTCCATGCTTATTTTGATCACACGCACCAAAAGTAGTTCTTCGAGAAAGAGAAAAACTATTGCTAACGTTCAGGAGACATCATCAATCAACAACTGAAACATATCTAAAACCTGTATTTCATTATCTTTTTTTAACATACAGTGTAGCTGAAGTGCAAAGCGTATAATTTTCGACCAGGACTACTTTTGAGTACTATGGCTACCGGAAGTAATCCTTAATAACGTTACACCGAAAGCTCATGCGGCAACCTTGGGTGATCCGTTGATCAAATCCCTCGGGGTGTATTACGATGGGTTATACGCACCTACGCGGTACATTTCTTCGCCGGAAATACGTCGCTTTACCGTTCATAAATCGTAATATTCCACTTAGAAAAAGAAAACACTAGTCACAATTTTCTATCGGAATCTTTCCTTTTACATTTCCGTTGACAAACAGTCTGTATATTCATTTTCAATTTGGTCTATCGATTCCGTTGGCATTTTTCAACTACATGTTGCTGATCACCGTAATTGTTGTTGCCGTTGGCAATCGATTTACTTTAGCACCGCGATGTTTAAGGTCATGTGATTGGCAGTATTTCAAAATGGAAACTCCCTAAATACAGACGGTGTCAGATGTATTTACGGAATCGTCCGAGTTGTGACGAGTGACCGAACGCTATAATTCACGCGTCTTCCGGTGCTACCAATACGAGACTATGCTCGACATTTGTCAACATCGCGATAGAAATCATTACCTAGTAACTTTGAGGGATGGAAAGCGCATTGTTATCAAAGAGAAATATGTTGGCTCGTCCCGTGTTTACCCTTGCGTGGCTAAGTTTTAGACGCTTTTGAAGACAGTGTAGATCAAAGATCAGACTGCCCCATCTTTAATCTACGCCGTCTGTTACAGTCAGATTTTTCCAGTGATAAAAAAATTGAAACCGCGGTTTTCAAGTTTTTATGAACGCCCAGTTATGTTTATTATATTCATTTAGCAACTGAAGCGCAAAGGGCAACAAAGCGTGATTCTGTGGACAGTGTAATTCAAGATCAGATTGCACGGGACCTGCAGAAGGATCTCGCATCTATACTGTCCAGTTATTTGGAATATATTGTGCAGTTAACGCTTTTGAATTTCTAGTTGCTGAATCTTTTCTAGTGACAGAAAACGACTCCTTCACTGTATGAAGTTAAAAGACAATGATATGCAAAGATTGATTTATTCTTTTGCGGTTTAGATAAGGAACGAGCCTTCGGCTAGAATTAAATATAGATTCCTCGAACGTTTGGCAAACAATTCCATGTTTTGACGACTCGTTAGGTTAGGCTTTGGAAACATTGTGGGAAAAGGAGGAAATTCATGTACTGGTAACCAGATTCAAGCTTATTTGAATACGACCCCAAAATATAGTCGATGCCTGTTATTGATCACGTGACATTTCCACAAAACTTAGCGAAAATAAATAAATGAAAAAACTGTAGAGGACATTCACAACAACTGTTGTGGGGTGTGCGTAAGAGATCATTGCTTTGTATATCAGATCCATAAAAGCGCTTCTCACGATTTTAGTTGCCTTTGCGGCTGGTGCAGATCAAGATCAGACTGGACAAAACGTGCAGTCTGATCTTTGATCTACACTGTCCGCTTTGCTGAAACACTATATACAAAAGCAACCGTGACATCACAATTATTTGGGTTTTAATCTAGACTTGAAATAGCCGCTTGGGTTTTTCGGCACTTTAACCCTTTACCGCACAATGCCGCCTTTTAACGCCCCTGAGAAAGACGCCTTTTGAAAACACTGTGGGAGAAGGAGAAAATGCTGGTAACCAGCATTTTCTCCTTTTCCCACATTGTTTTCTAACCTATCAAAGAAAAATTGCACCATTTGAGCCACATTGAAACTGTTGCTTGCAAATGCTTTCAATTTGGACAAGACTAAAATTCTGTCGTCTGGTAAAGGGTTAGGGGTCGATAACTAGTCGCTTGCAAACATTGTTTTCTAACCTATAAAAGAAAAATTGCACCATTTGAGCCACATTGAAACTGTTGCTTGCAAATGCTTTCCATTTGGACAAGACTAAAATTCTGTCGTCTGGTAAAGGGTTAGGGGTCTATAACTAGTCGCTTGCAAACACTAATAAGACAGTGATGCATCGCCGACATTTTAATGATCTAATATTAATCTACCTTTAACCGTTAGTTTTATACCAAATCGATGATCAGTCGTGTCATCTGTTTGTCTGAACGATTGAAATATAACATAACAGGTACATGTATTTACGACGTTTCATAGATTCTGCTCTCTCAGGATTGTCAAGAATTTTCGAAACGTCAAACAAACGCAATGTCCGATTGGCTGAATGAAATGGTCAATATGAACCGATTTGTGATCGATAATCGATCAATATTAAATCCAGAAGCAATCAGTCGTTATATCAGGATAGTGAAAACGTCATCGATACATCAATGTCGTATTAGGCGTTAGTTTTCGACTATTAGGAGAATGAAAGTGGTGACAATTATAGAAACATTGACAACTTTTACGTGAGTTAAATCGTAAAAACGTCGTAAAAAATGTCGGACAAGCTGAGTCCAAGGTTCGAGTATCAATGAAGGCCACATGCTTTCGGATGACACTGCAGTTTGAACAGAGAAGACTTTGTCCATGAATTAAACGGTTACCACGCAGTCCCGAGCGTTGACGACCCTGAAAAAAAAAAACAACTTTAAAGGCATTGTTGGAAAAGGACAAAAAGCTGGTGGTTACCAACATTTTTTTTTTCTTTTCTAACAATGTTTTCTACCATTTTAAAGATACATTCCATCATTTAAGCAACATTAAACTTGTCTGCGGCAAATGCTTTTTTGGGGGGCAAGTCTAACATTTTGTTGTTTGGTAAAGATTTAATAGATTAAATTGCTCCAATCATGCCAAACACATGAATCAAAACTTCGATTTCTGATATTTGCATGTGTAAGCCGCCAAATCCGCTAAAAAACACGGGTGGACATTGCTTCGAAAGATTCTTTTTTTTTCAAAATTGCCTTTTCCCTACAAATTTTGTCGATACAAATTAAGAACGAATACTTTTCTCTGTCTAAAGAATCTTTTCCCTACAAACTTTGTCGATACAAATTATGTATGAATATTTTTCTTTGTCTAAAGAATCGTTTAAATATGCGTTGAGAATTTGCTTTTACATGTATACCCATGCTTCAAAATAATCGGTACTTATGTACAAACGTTTGCAGTAGTAATTGCCTAGCGTAAAAGAAGAAACGAAACATCGGTTTGCATGAAAAGTCATGCATATGAATTCATCTGAAAATTCTTTTTTTGTTTTTGTTTTGCCAGATAACTTTGAAAGTACAACTGTTTACAACTACAGGAGAGTCAAAGGGATCAATTTCTGATGAGATCAATAATCGATCACTATAAATTAAAAACAATCGATCGTTAGATCGAGGTAGTGAAAACGTCATCGATACATCAGTGTCTTGTTAAGCGTTAGTTAACGAGTATTTCGAAATAGATATTGTGGCAACTATATAAACATTGACAACTTTTACGTTACTGAAAACATTAAAATGTCCTACAGATGCCCAACATACTTCGCCTGTATTCACGAACCATTGTTAGTTTCATTCTTAGTATTATTTTAGATTTAGAAAGCATTACACCTTCTGATTGGCTAAACCATTTGGTTGTGCAGTCAGTTCCAAATATAGAGAACTCTTGAGAATAAGGCTACGAATGTTCTTTAGAATAATTGGTGAAGACGGACCCTGATTTCTTGTTTCGAGACATAGGTTCTAAGTTTGAAAATTCTCCTTTCAGTCCCACAATGTATTCCATACAATCAAAAATATTTTCTTTCTATCAAATCTATCTCCTTGTTGTCTATTGAACTAGTTTTGGATAAATCGTAAAAGGACACTACACATTCATGGAAAGCGCTAACTGCCATTAGTTTGTAAAGATGGTTTTGGAAAAAGAAATGCTATTGGATTCCATGTGCTTTACGACATTACCCTCTTTTATAGGATAATTTTAACCCCCAGGGCGCCGAATAAACAAAACAGATTTTGTCGGTGAAGAAATAAGTTCGAAACAATGGCAGTTTTGATGCTGTTTTTATCCAGACTGTTTCAGCAAAGCGGGTAGTGTAGATCATAGCTCAGACTGCACGTTTTGACCATGATCTACATTTGCCGAAAAATCAACTATAGTTATGAAAGGCGCTTTACGAATTCAAAAGAAAACCGTTGTCAACATGAGAACATATACACTCACCGCGTATATAAAGCAATGCCATTTCCTTTATCTGATAAAATAGTAAAACATGACAGAGTGTTTGTTATTTAATGAAAAAACTAACCAATGAACTGGCAAAATTATCTTTACAAGTAAAAAATCCGATACACAATTTGACTGGTCAATCCGCTCTTAGGAAGATAATGTCTAAAAATAGATATCAAAATGTATTCGAATGCTCCTAGAGCAATACTTATTGGATTTATCCTCTAGGGCAATCACCGATCAATTTGATCGTGAGATTTATTCTTTATTTGAAAATACATAATATACACAAAATACGTTTGGTGTAACCCAGAGATTCGGGAGTTAGAGTCCAAGTAATATGGATCGATTTGTAATCGTATCAACAAATGATCTGCACAGATACAAGCCGAATCGAACGTTAGCCAGAGGGTAGTGAAAACGTCATCGATACGTCAACGTCATTTTAAGCGTTAATTAACGAGTATCTGCGGAATAAAAGTGGTATAACAATATAAAAACATTGACAACTTTTACGTTGTTAAAGCCTTTCAAATGACCTTATTATGTCGAAAATACCGAATCCTAGTTTCGACTTGTGATACTGGCACGTGCCAACTGCACACGTCTTGCGAAAACGTGGATAAAACGTGGATTCTGATATTTAAATTATTTTTCCCTACAATGCTCTCCATAAAGTTAACCCCTATACAACGACAACATTTTGGACATGTGCAAATCCAAATTATATAAAGATAAAAAAAAAAAAAAGAAAAATGGCTAGATTATGCGACTTGTTAATGAAAGCGTAGAAAACATTGTGGGAGAAGGAGAAAATACTGGTAACCAGCATTTTCTCCTTTTCCCAAAAGTTTTCAAAAGTTTCCTTTCTAAGGGTAGTGAAAACATGGGATGGTGAGGTAAATGGTTAAACAAAATATTTTTTCCGCTTTTGATATCATCTATTACCAAAGGGCCTGATGAACCATTTTTAGATGTCTAGACCTAAAATGTCTGCTGTATGGCTTTATCTATTTGAATAACCAACCATCTTATTACTTTTATGGGATGCATTTTCGCGAGGCGCAAGTACAATTGCATTTACGGAAGTAAGAAGCTCAGTTTAGCTGATATATTTATTTTATTTCTTGTCCAATAGTGTGGAAAGAGATTGAGCTACAAACTATCATAAAATAAGCAATTGGTCCTTTGCGTGAAAATATCATAATGATGCTCAAACAATAATTTGCAATTTGTAATCTTAACCTAAAAAAGAATTCGGAGAAAAAAAAAACATCAACATTGAAAGGACACCTGGTTGAAGGACAATATGGATCAATAAGAGCTCAGATCAATAATGGATCGATATAAAAACTGATTTACCGCGTTAAATAATTTCAATATGACGATGTACGGTTGTTTATTTCATGTCTTTCGGTAGTTTACTCGTATCTAGAAATAATGGTGGATTATGGTTTGATATTTCATGGTTACAACCAGTGAAAATACCGATTTCATACTTTCTAACTCTTCAATTGAAGGTGGAAACAGTAGTTCCTGCGCAATAGTTACCTAGGTAAACAGCGTGTGTCATTCAAATAGAGAGAAATATGACGTAATTTATGCTATATTTCTCGCGCTTTACGTAATATTGTAATGCGTTGTTATGCCAGGGGGGTACACCACGGGGAATTAGCGAAAACAGCAGTATTGGAGGATTTTGATGAAAGTCCCAACAAAAAGGGCGTAGGAGTGGCTACGCCACTCGTGAAAATATTACCGATGATGTTCACTCGATGAAATAAATTTCGATCTTTCACCGAAAAAAACAAATATCCTCAATATACACCATGAAGAATTATATTTCTATCACATGATCTTCTAGGAAAACTCTAGGACATCTTGAAGACTGTATGAATAAGATTCGTGATCGATAATCGATCAGTATTAATTTAGAAGCGATCAATCGATAAATTAGGGTAGGGTAGTGAAAACGTCATCGATAAATCAACGTCGTGTTGGACGTTAGTTTACGAGTATTACGGGAATAAATCAAAGTACTGATAGTACTGAAGGCCAGGAAATCTAGTGATCTGTAATCTCTAAAGAACGAAGGATACGAACTCACACGAGACCTCATTTTCTAATTATCACTACCATACAGACAGTCAGGCCAATTCAATTATGCCAAAAGAATTCATTGGTAAAGGGGTACTGTCACGCATAATATGGAATAATACAATAATCAACAGGAAAAATTAAATAAATGCAAAAAAAAAAAAAAAAAAAGCAGTGCTCAGAAGCCAGTTTCTATAATTAAACCGAAGCAAATAGTGGATACCAACGCTCGGCTATAAGGTGCATGATAATGGCTTTAAAAATTTCTAAGTCGAAAAGGGGCTTAAATCAAGCAAATTTATTTTTGAGTTATTTGCCTTATTGGTTAAGGTTGGTCTTTATGATAACGCACATATATTCCAAGTTTCAAATAAATATCGTCAATGATAAGAAAGATAAGACACAATTTATAATTGGACACAACGCGAGTACCAACGCTTAATATCGCGAACGCAGGGCAGGGTGATGTCAATACATCGCAGTTTTGTTCTCAAACAGTCGATCTAAATCTATTCTTTTGACTATATCATACAAAGACGTCCACTAGCCCTTCTGGTCCCATTAGAGAGAGAGAGACAGAGAGAGAGAGAGAGAGAGATTCCAACGACGGCTTCTGGCGCTTAAAATGAATTTGCACATTCGGGATGTATTTCAAAATAAATATTCTTAAACTTTCATTTCTCCTTTTCAAACAATGTTTCGGAAACTACCAGTTATGTGAATGAAACTCTAGGTATGTAAATGTGATGAATAACTGATAAATTAAAACCTAATTTATTAAACACACCTTTTATTTTCAAATTATTTTGTTTGAAAGTTAAAAAATGTCCAAGGATCGCACAACACTTTCATGATTTCTAATCAATCAACAGTCGTCACAAAAAAAGAATATAAGCAGATAACATGGTTGATTATCGGAAAATGTAGATAGAACAAAAAATTCTTATTTTTCCATAATGTTTGCCTATTCTTCTGACAAAAAGAGAGATGTTTTGAATCGATTCACACAGAAAAAAGAGAGTATAATTTCTTTTAATTTCTGCATATTTCTTAATTCTATCGTTTTTTTTTTTTTTTTTTAAATATAGAGAAAACCAAGTTCAGTTCTAAATGATTAAAAGAAACTGATAATAAATGCAGTTAATACACCAATAATCTCATTCAACTATCGACATTTCCATGGAAAATCGTATATCTCAATCTTTTCACCAGGCAGTCAAATGAGAAGCGGCGTGCGGCTCCCTTTGATCTTTATTTGAAACGCGGACAGTAACAAACAAGTGACAATGGAAACTAAAAATAGAAAACTGGTTCTCGGGTTTTTCCCTCGCGCTAGTACACGAGAAAGTGATATCAGGGGCTGTAATCATGTCTATAATACGAGAGGATTTCAGTATCCAATCACAGTGATGGAAAAGTTGGTAGAGGTTAAATGTACACCGAATAAGTCTGTTCACCGAATAAGTCTGATGTCAGTCATAATACGGCAACGCCTTAATGCACAGTTCCTGACAAGATTTGTGTAACAATAAACTCCGCCCATAGGCGGTATCGGATAAAAATAGACATCAGACTTAAACGGTGTACAGACTTATTCGGTGGACGTTTAACTTTTACCTGGAAAAGTTATTGACCGTCTGTTGTGTATTCAACAGGGACACAACCCTTAAAACACACTCGTTGGTTATTAAAGGGCTGTAATACCCTTGCAGTTCCATAGCACTATGCAGATATCGTAAAGCTTTGAGGAAAGGAAAACATTCACGCCGTGTGATAAGCGATCTCTGTACTTACGAAACTAGTTGTTTTGGCGGACTCAGCGATATAGAGTGGACACACCGTTCAACATTTTGTCTGAAAGTAGTCCGGAAAAGTCAGCTTACGATCGCTATAGGCAAGGGAATCCCTTGAGAGGGATTCCCTGGCCTAAAAATGGTGACAACCGTGTACACATTGGCAACTTTACATTATTAAAACCATTAAAATGCTGTTATGATGCTAAACAACCTAAGTCGTAGGTCTGAGTTAATTTGTTGATACTCGGCAGCTGTCACTGCCGCACAAAGATGGGTCAAGCATGAGATACGAAATTTGAAAACCATTCTACAGGTCTTCTATTCTAGATTTAAAAACAAGAAAGCTTTCGGTATCCCTGATTTCAATGAATTTCGCTGTCTGTTTCTGCAACGAAGGTTAGGAATTACGCCCCTTTGGTGAAAATTTACGAAAAAAAAAAAAACCACACTCTCACATTGGAATAATTAATAAGAAACTTAAGATGAATTTTGAAAACAACTGGCGGTCGAAATTAAGTAAAGATAATTTTTTCCTATTTCTGTTTCTTTATTCAAAACAATCATAAGTTTTTAACGCGATGCCAACAACACTACCCATACATTACCTTCATTTAGCGGAGAGTACTTTCACTCGATTTTTTTTCAAAAAACGTATGCTGCATTTTTTTCCACGGTGCAAGGGGGGGGGGGGGGGCAGATGTTGATGATTTACATGTAAAAGATGCAAGCTTTTATTTGGTTATGAATACGTCACCGATGCATCAATGTCATATTGCAAGAGATTAAATTGTAAATGTTACCCCAAAATTGACAGGTTTTGTGATAAACGCTTGCAACATGCATGCCACTTGCAATGCATTAGGACAATAGACAGAAAATTTTATTTCGAAATATATCCTTATTTTATCAACCCAAGCAATGACAAGATTTTGACAAAGGCGAAATGAATATTAACCTGTAAATTAGCCATAAGAGCTCTATAAACCTGTCTGCAAGAGAGTCCATGTCAATATGACATAATGGCATGCATTCGCTGTGTTTCCTCGGCTGTTGAACTTTCTGTCTGAATATTGAGATAATTTTTAAATGGCCAAAGTCAATGCACTGAGCAAAGGTGTGCATTGATTTGTCAGGGCGAAGGAGCAGTTAGAGATAAATAGATAAATAAATAGATATAAGCCATTCTACGGCAAAAGTGAGCTGAACCCTTTTTCGCACAATGACGGCTTTTAACGACCCTGGGAAAGAAGCCTGTTGAAAACATTTTGGGAAAAGGAGAAAATGCTGGTAACCAGCATTTTCTCCTTTTCCCACAATGTTTCTACCCTATCAAAGAAAAATTGCCCCATTCGAGCCACATTGGAATTGTTGTCTGCAAATGCTTACAATTTGGACAAGGCTAAAATTTTGCCGTCTGGTAAAGGGTTGAGGCATCTCCACGATCTATGATACCAAGCAAATCCTCACATAATTATGAATCCATGAAATCCTGTTCGTCCAGCAACCGACTGAATCTTAAGATACACTGGTCCTTTGACATGCAGAAAATTTACCAAAAGCTAAAAGTCTCACAAGTGCTAGACTAGAACTCCGGAGTGCATTAACTAATGACTCTCACACGTCACTTGCGCCGCCACTGCCATGATAGCGAGCTATTTGCATAGGCTAAATAGTGTAAGATGATGAAAGATTCCTAAAATAAATGGACTGCGCTACTGAAACACGGGGTTTAATGCATCTCTGTGATGCGTTATACCAAGCAAATCATCACTTAATTATGGATCCATAAAATCCATTTTGTGTAACAACCGAATGAATCATGGGGGGGGGGGGGGTAGAATGATCCTTGGGCATACAAAAAATTCTTAAAAAGCAAAATAATCGACCTATTTCAGCCTACGCAGACTGCGCAGGCTTACATGATGGGTCGATACTTTTTTGCGGATGCATTAAACCCCTTTTTCACAGAGCGTAACACTGATGTATGTGAGAGCTAACATAATTTAGATTGGTTACCTCCCCTGATACAGCAAGTGTATAGGGATCGGTACAGGCTACTAAAAACGGGCAGAATTCTGTCCGTCTATTTTTAGAACATCTATGTCGCTAGACTGATAGAGATTCAGGGGAGGTCACTCTCACTTCCCGAGCAGTAGATTTTCCGATATTTTTGACCTCACGATTAGTTGATTTTTTCTTTTTTTTTTTGTATCACCTTTAAATGTTTATTTCTGCTAATATTCTTTTAGTTTCGATTACAAATTTCAAATTGTGTAAAAAATCGCCATGCTACGTATACAGTCAAACTGGAAATGTGTAAGATGCTCTGATTGGTTATTCTGTGATATATATGTAGCTCAATGAAAAGCAATGACACAATAGCCTGTACCAGATGTACAATGTAAATCTTCAACGGGGACCAGTTTAAACATAACTATGACTGGGCCAGACAAAAGCTGACCGTCAAAGTTCCTCATGATTAGACACCATCATCAGCAGTTACGTGCACAGTCTGGGTGACGTAATGTTGATGACATGTGACCTCAGAGCTGACCCTCTTAAACCTTTATGTTCTTACAAAAGAACTATTCCGTGCAAATTGTTTTTTGTTTGTTACTTTAAAACAATGGTTAAATGAAATGAATATACCAATGAATCTTACGAAAGAGCTTGGCTTTTTTTTGGAGGGGGTGGGGGGGTGGGGGCTAGGTCTTCAGATCCTTATCTATTTTCAAAACGATATTAAGGACAAACGGTTGGATCAAATAATGCATTAGAAAAAAATTGTCTTTTGACAGCAAAGCTGCAGACAGAAGAATATATGACCAAACTTTCACATTTCTCCAATATTCAAAGTAAAAATGCAAAGACCTTCTATTGAAAGAAAAAAAAAAAAAAACTTAATACTAAAGGTTTCTCCTTTTACTGGTATCAGTGATCTTTTTCATAGAAAACAATTAACTCACAACCTCCTATACCCTTTACTAAACAGTCCCGTGCTTTAACGACCCTAAGACAGAAGGGCTTTAGAAACTTTACTGGAAAAAGAGTAAATGCTGGTACCCATGTTTTCTATCCCTTCAACAAAAAAAAAAAATCATTGGAACCCCATTTCATTCGTCGTCTGCGAATACTTTTATTTTAGCAACGTGTACAATTCTGACGTCTGGTGAAGAGTTTAAAGATTTGTTGCTAATGTAAAATATTTTGTAAAAACGTGCAGATATGGATAATCAACATGAATCAAGGTTATGTAGATATACAGGAGGACTATGCGGAGAACGAAAATCTTGATTGTTACAATCGATTCTCCAGTTTTCAAAATGCTCTAATTCATGACGTAAAATGCCGCCTGCAAGATAGAACATGTAAATATCTATTTCGTCAACTCCTTGTTGGTTTTGCTATAAAATCGGAAGGGGATAAGATATTTTGCACAAGAAGTACAACGTTACCAGATAGATAACTAATTGTATTCTACGTAATACATAGAGGACATGCAAGCAATTGGATGTGTCAACTTGACTAGTTAATGTGTACAGTTTTATGCCATCATTTGCATCATTGGATGTCGGAAATATACTATTATGACGTTGATTTATTTATATCGACTCATTTATTACTTTTGAAACGGCCCACCTAACCGGAAGTTATTCTGATAAAGTATTTCGGACTTTGATACAGACGATGGGACAGCAATAGGGTCATTCGAAGGCTATGAAGCCGAATTGCATAATTGAATGTCAGAAAGATACTAATATGATGCTGATTTATGACATACAGACTCATTTATTAATATTTTTCTGATCAATTCTCCAACCTGATGTTGATTACACTATAGACCGACTCATTTATGGCATTATTTTCGACAGTTCTCCAACCGGAAGTTAATTCATAATTTTACTTCTGTAGGTACTCTACCTTAGTTAAGATCACATGACAACGCTTTTTCTCTTGATGTATGTTTCCTTTTCACCTCACTAACGGTAAGCCCCACCCAAATTTTGCATTACGAATCATGACTTTTCTTACGCTAATGTAATTTAAGTAAATTTTTAAAGCGTATTTTATGGCCGTGATCTACTGATCTGAGTGACAGTCATCAGCGCAATGAGCTGACTTTTAAACTCTGCACCGATCCGGCTGTCTGATCTTTATGGCTGTGATTGTAGACTCGGTCCCTTTGACCATGAAAAGTATTTTACATGATACTGCCTTAGCAGAGAGCCAACCTGCTGAAAACCTTTGGCACCAGCCTATTCCGGAACATATAAGTCAGCTATCTTGAGTGTTCTCATAATCCATCCAAAGTGACTTGTAATAAACTGTAAAACTAAATATCAAATGATTTTATCAGTTAGTTGCAGTGATTTCGTTTTAGTCATGTTAGTTGGTCGAGGGCTGCCGTATTGGCCCCAGCCAATACGGCAGTCCTCGACCAAATGGCGGGACCTAGTAAAATCACCTAATTCATAACATTTTAATGTTGCGCACCAATTGCCAAACTACTGGTTTTCAGTATCTATATTTAGATAAATTCATTGGATTATGATTTATGCAGAACGTTGAAGCAAAAGTAGAAAGTGCCAGTTACCCTTGGAAAAGCGATAGGCTTCAAGCTAAAAAAAAGAGTCGTTTCAAGAATGAAATGAGTTAAATCGAAGCGAGGCTGACACTGGGGATATTTTTTAAACCATTACAGTAAAATGAACCTTTTTCAGGCTCATTGCAAACTAGTGCAAGTGGCATTAACTCTTGTACTGCTAAAAAATTTAAATGAACCTTTCAAGCCGACAGTAAAAAGCAAAATAATCCTTTTTCAAACTCATTGTCTGGAGAACAATATCTCCCTATCGGATAGTGTAGATCCAATATCAGACTGCACATTCTGTGCAGTCTGATCTTGATCTTCACTGTCCGCAAGAGGTCAGTGAGTCGCGCTTAGCAGCATAGGGGTTAATAGAAATCGTTTGAAGGAAAAGGCATCTTCGTTTCTTTTTGGCGATCTCGAAAACACTGTGAGAATGTAGCAATAGCTTATAACAAACGGACTCGCTCCATTTCGAACCCATTTTTTTTTCACAGGGAGAGACAAAGAGATGTATGTTTTCACATAAATAGGTTAATTTGGTGCCAATTAGATAGAGCTACTATTGTGATGTCAATAATTCATCGTTAAATCAAAACGTAATTTGACGTATGAACCACATTTAATGTTCTTCAAATGTCCTGATGGAAAAGCGTCCTGGAATCCAAGCCGCCAATACGCGGGTTAAGAGAGTCTATACTGTGTTTTTTATGACACCTTAAGTGACAAATGTCAATAATTATTGCACAATTAACACATAAATTGCGATGATTTTTCACTTCCGTTTGAAGTATTACAAATATATTGGAGACGAAAAGTCTCTGTAGCACGCGCGGTAGAGCATAAATATGTCAATGTTCGGATACGTTCGGGAGTTTACGTATTGACAACGGAAATCTTCGACAGTTTCCGTTGGATGTTCAAAACTATCAATTGATCACGCCTATTATATTTACTTTTTTTTTCTACAAATTTCTTATCAATACGAGACTTTTCTTTCATTTTGAAAAAAACAAATCCTAGCTTTTTACGAAATCCCATTTGAATTACGATAATGACTTTTATGCGATTGAATTTGGGCATCTTTGCTACTATTTTTGTCATGTGTAATTCGCTCGGGATGACGCAAAGTGTATTTGAATTGAGAGATTCAAGTGAATTTTTTTTTTTTTTGCCCTAAAGTAATTATCTGTGAGGCCTTTCCTTTCAGGGGAACGCGCCAAAACCTTATTTAAAGACAATCTAACGTTTGTACCTTTATCATGAGTCATGAGCCTTGAAAAGGGGGGGGGGGGCCTAACGCATTTGCAAAAAGTATTGACTCAGGTCAGGCTGACCTGGGTCGAAACTTTTTGCAATTGGTCAATTTTCTGCATGCAAAAGGACCAGTGTACCTCATGATTCAGTTGGTTGCTTTACAAAATGGATTTTATGGATCCATAATTATTTGGTGACTTGCTTGGTATCATGCATCACGGAAACTTTATAAACCCCATTTTGTCTGAGCATGGGTCAAAAAACGTATAAACATGTCTATACATTTTTTTTTTATTTTTCCTAAAGGAACAAATGTTCCTTTACCAAACGATCTAATATTTTCACAAACTAGAAAAAATAAGATTAAAAAAAAAATTGAGGGACAAGGAGGCGGTGCTGGGAACCAGCAGTTTCTCAATTCCCACAATGGCTTCTTCTTTTGTAAAAAAAAATAATTACAACATTACAGGAACAGACAGTTTTTCGTCTGCAAGTGCTTTTAGTAGGTACCTGTCTCAAACATTTTCGTCTGCAGAAAGGTTAACACAATTAATGCCTGCTGCCTATAAGTTAGGGGGGGGGGGGGTGATAAATTCAGTAGACTCAGATTAGATGCCAAAAAGGAGGTTGCACTGAAATTTGCATTTTGTGTGATGGTTTTCGCCGTCCGTTTTCAGCAGTAGGCCAAGCAATCCTGTGTTTAAATGACACTGAGGAAGAGGGTTTTTGAAAACAACCTGTTGAAAGAAAAAAATAATGCTGGTAGCCACATTTTGTTTTCTTTTTCTACAATGTCTTTCTACACTTTAAAGTACAGCACTCAGCAGTTCAGCGACATTTGGTCTGTCGTCTGATTCTTCTTTGAATTTAGATAAGTCTGAAATTATGTCGCCCAGGAAAGGTGTGAGGAGTTTTCAAGGGCCGCGAGGATGCAGTTTTCAACCCTTTCAGCGCCCTAGACCGGAGCAGGCGCTTTGGCGGACGGCATAGATCAAGATCAGACTGCACGGGACATGAAGGCTGATCTTTGGTCTATACCGTCCGCTTGTTTAGTCATGCCTGTAATGTAATAATCTTTATAAGTTTTGGTGGATTGTATTTTCTGCTCTCGATTTCAAGAGGTCAAATTTAAATGAGCCATGCTCTGGCACAAGGGGACTTAATGCATCTCCGTGAGGCATGATAACAATCAAGCCATCAGATACTTATAAATTCACCATAGCTACTTTTTTCAACAAACGACTGAATTATGAGGTAGACTGGTCCTATGGCATATGGAAAATTGAAAAAGCAGCGAAAAGTTTCGGCCCAGGTCAGCCTGCGGGGACTGCGCAGGCTGACCTGGTCGATACTTTTCGCAGATGCATTAAGTATCCTTTTTACCGAGCATGGGTCATTTACATTTGACTCTGAATAGTTGAATGATTGAATGGCGTTCAACGCCACTGCCAACATTATTTCAGTCATATCACGGCGACATGTTTGTCCTGGGTTTCTACGGTGCTCGGTTTGGTCTCTGAAGCGCCTTACACAAGGACATTCCCACCAAGAACCATTTGGCGCTAGAGGAGTGAAGAATTATTTTCACACGCGAGACAGGAACACGTGGGACAAATGCACTTTATAGGTGCGCATATCTATGCAGAAGATTTATTTGATCCTTTGATCCCTAAATGAGGTAATTTGTCTCATCATTTTAAAAACAAAATTAAAACGGGGGGGGGGGGGGGGGGTGAAGATGAAATGTCAAAGCCATGAAAATGGCAGCTATATGCAGTAAAGGTAAACAACATGCACCGATAAGGAGGACGTCCTGTAGAACGCTGTTAGCGTAGTAGAAAACGAAAAACAAGTTCGAATGAGGGAGGAAGCGGAACAACCCTTGGTCACTGTCAAAGTCTCCAAGCCCCGGCACCATCCTTTCCTCCTGGCCCAATCTCTTAGACAAAAAAATACGGGAACAGTGCACCTATCCAATTTTTTTCTGAGAAATTTACAAGTAAAATCAATAAGAATTTTGCCTTTTCATCTAGGCTTGACGATTGAAGCGGATACCGGTGCAGTCTGACCTTGACGACATTTACGCCGTTCACAAAAGCCCCTGGTTTCGCCTATGGTGCTGTAGGAGTTAATCATTAGATATCATGAAAATCCATGGTAAATACAAATGCACGGCGTAATGTTAGAGAGTAAGAGAGAGAGACAGAGAGACAGAGAGAGAGAACTGTTTGACGTTTAAATATGATAAATAACGGTTGATGAGAAACCGTCAAAATGATGTCATAACCATTACGTCATCATGTCAACAAAAAAGGAAGATAAATCAATAAAGGCCACTCAAATCTGTCTGCAGCTACATGAACATATCTATTCTCCATATAAACGTGGAGAAATAATTGAATTTGCCACGGGTAATAAAAACCGTTTGATTGATCGCTGTCCATTTTGTTGTTGTCATGACAACAGAGGGCGTTATTGTTTCAGTTCTTTAGGATAAACATTCTGTTCATCATGATCTAATAAACTGCTTGTAAAATAAGCTCTGACTTACATGGATTAGGAACTTGCTCGACCTGCTGCTACTACTGCTACTACTCCTAATACCCTGTTACATCCTATATTTTAACCTCCCTTGACTAAAGGTCATGGGTTCTAACGTCCTGTAAATGTAAAAGTCTGAAATATGCAAATTAATTCAAACTGTACAGTGTTTTGGAGCATCTAGAGACAGGCATATAATTTGGGTTATTGCTTCTCCAAACTTCGAGCAGTGGTGCAGAAGTTAAATGAACGAGTTCCAGTTCAAAGGTCATAAGTCCTTTTTCCAGTCTGAGAGGGTATTATTAAAGGACACACGCGATGGTACCCATCCCAATAAAGACATAGTGGTACTAGTGTTTCTCAGAAACTACCCATGTCGCATTTATAGATACTCGATAGTGGGCAGGTTTAACAACCACTTGACCTTGTCATCGCCATAGGCAAAAAAACCAAGGCTTTTGCGGACGGTGTAACCAAGATCAGACTGCACGGAAAGTGCAGTTTTAATTTTGGACCTGTACCGTTGGCTTTGATATTCAAGTCTTTAAGACAGCAGTATTTCTGAGTTTCAGATTTCTGTGTTTTCAGGCGTCGACAGTATATGAGCCACGCTCTGGCAAAAGGGTTAAACAAATCTCCTCGATGCTTTGTACTGGGCTAGCTATCACATACTTATTATGGATCCATAATAGCCCCCCCCTTTTTTTTTTAAAAACCGCCTTAATCATGAGGTAGACTGGTCCTTTGACATGCAGAAAACTGACCAATAACAAAATGTTTCGGTCCAGGTCAGCCTGTGGTCGATACTTTTTGCAGATGCATTAAGCCCCCATTTTCACAGAGCATATAGCACTGAAAGAGTTAAAAGGTAGAAGATGAGCTAGGCTATCGCTTACTCGATTTTCTTGTATCAGCTGCTTTCTCTCTAAAGGTACATATTACCAAATATGCCCGGAGCAACAACACACCAAAATCATCATGTAGCTCTTTTTTATGCCCAATTGTCGGATACCTCATTCTCCCATTCAGTACTCTAGCAACACAATATTTTCATTTTTGGGTTTTTGGTTTCTTCGCCTAGACTACTGGGCTGCTTTTCACTAAAATGCGTAGATTTATGCATATTTTTTTGGAGGGATTGTATATACACACATACGATCTCTGCCTTACCCCAAAGGTATGAAGTGGCGTAAAGTTATTCAAATATTTACTCAAATCATTAAGTAATGCAGTTTAGAGAAACTTGTTGTCAGACTTGATGCTTGATTACCTGAACTGCCCACGCAAATTTTGTGCCTAAGCAGTTTAGTGAAAGGCAACCCCGGTCCATATTCACCAAATCGTTTAGCCAATCAGAAGCTGTATTACTTTCAAATATAGAAAATCTAGGGGTTTAACACGAAGAACGTTCTTTGGCCAATGCACCTTTGTACACTTTTTTTGATTTGAAGAACAGGAAGTTATTGATTTGTTTGTATATATGATGTTTAACGCTGTTTTCAACATTATTTCTGTTACATCACAGCGACCTATGCACCTATACAAGGTTTCCTGGTACTTCACACAATATTTTTTCAAAGCTACTGGCTGCTTTCCAAAATTACCATCGCCGAAAAGAAGTTATTGAGAAAGAAGATACAATATATACTGTATGTACCTGTGCCAAGAAATTTGAGTTTAATTTTTAGCTTTTTTCATTTAGTTTATTTAGTCCAAATAACTATTATCCACCTGGAGGTTACTACTTTTTTTCTTATTTCAAACTTTTGTTTTGTGTTGTTGTTTTGTTTGTTTGTTTTTCCCCAGCAAAGGACAAACATATCACGTCCTTATAATTTTTTTTACAGCATACCAGTTTTCTGTTTTCCCCCTCCCCCAACACACACACACACACATACAAAAATCTGGAATGTATAAGGAATCTTAAAAGGATAACTATTATTCAAATGATTTCATACAGAAAGGAACCTGTTTTGGGTATGACTGAATTTTGGTTTTAGATACTGTTTTTGTAACTTACGCATTGGTTTGTAAAGACAAAAATAAAGAAAACCAGAAAATGTTTATTTCAACAAAAACATATAGTAGTTTCCAGTTGTACCACAAATCCGCAATCTGTGTATATAAAGTACTGCTTCAGTCTCATTTCAACCAAACGTCCATCTTTTCAGTGACGTGACATATATCAGTCTAGTATGGTGATGTATGTGATTGCGTGACATATTGGTAACAGCTTCGGACAGGTCAAAGGTCAGAACATGTGGACTCGTTTGTTTAGCGGTCTTTGCGATGTGAGATAAACATGTATGGGGTACAGGGTTTCTGTCACGAAGCTTTTCGGCACTCATGTACCGCTGTCTTGTTCTCAGCAGTGTTGAAGGTTCGGGCCTTTTTCATATTTCGTGTTATCAGAATCGTGATTGACATTTGATTACGTTAGTATATCAAAACAATTCAGATGAAAGGTAAAAACGGTATTGTATGATTACGTAATATCTTTTTTGATATTCAGAAAGGAAATTAATTACGTTTGATGCTGGGCACTTAGTCCATAGTCATACAAATACGATTTTCATGCCCCCCCCCCCCCCCCCCGCCCCCACTGAAACAGATAGCTTTTGAAAAAAACTGCCGTAAACATGGCAAAGTTTAAGAGTTGACTGACAAAGAAAAAAAGAAGAAAAAAAAAACAACTTTTTTTGTTAATACAAAGATATTAACACATAGATCCACGTCTAAACTGCAATTAGAATGGACTTTTTCTTGCCAAAAAAAAAAGGGGGGGGGGGGTGTCAAAAATCATTTCAGAAGAATTTAACCAATATAATCGTGTTTCTATGCCCGTGTGAAAACATCTCAACCTTAAAGCTGCTAAGCGCGACTCACTGACCTTTTGCGGACAGTGTAGATCAAGATCAGTCTGATCTTGAATCTACACTGTCCGATAAGGAGATATTTTTCTTCTATAAGGTAAGCTTGAAATAACATTATTCGGGTTTTTACTATCGTCTTGAAAGTTTTATTTAACTTCTTTAGCTGTATACGAGTTAAAAGTAGGACACAATAGATGTTACACGCCATTTCATTTTTCCACAGCAGTTGTTCGGCGGAAGTCGCAAAAAGCTGTCTGCAGTAGGTACGATATCCTATAAGCTTGTTATTTATTACGGTTGTCAAACACTGTAAGTCATCTAATGTAAGTATAAACACTGTCTGACATTATAAGATAAAAACATTAGCGCCACCTACATTTTTTAATACAATTTGCAAAAAAAAAAAAATCCTGAAAAATTTGCAAAAAAGTAGATCTAGACGAAAATTTTTATGGAAAAATAGTCACTAACTTTCCATTATACGTGTTACTTTTTAACACTTTCAGCGGCGTAGGATTAACTCTTTACCAAACGACAAAATTTTAGACTGGCCCAAATTGAAAGCATTTGTAGACGACAAATGAGATGTTGCTCAAAAATTGAAATTTGATTTGGGAAGGGTAGAAAACATTGTAGGAAAAGGAGAAAATGCTGGTTACCAGCATTTTCTCTTTTTCCTATAATGTTTTCAGAAGGCATTTTCTTTATGGTCTTTAAAAGTCGTGATTGTGTGGTAAAGGGTTAAGTAACGACTTTTGCAGACGGCATAGACCAAGATCTTTGCGTATTATATACTGGTCAATACCCTCTTTTTGGGGGGATGCTTTTAGAAATGTATGAGGCGATTAAAATCTATCACACTCAAAAAATGAAATGAGACGTATAGTATACGCGTATACTGACTGATGTCTTGTAACGATGACAACAGAAATGTACTGCAATATACATATTGGCTGATAGCTTCCTGTATAGATGAACATACATATGAGCCATGCTCTGTGAAAAGGGGCTTAATGCATCTGCGAAAAGTATCGGCCCCGGTCAGCCTGCTCAGTCCGCGCAGGCTGACCTGTGCCGAAACTTTTTTGCTAATGGTCAATTTTTCTGCAGGTCAAAGGACCAGAATACTTCATGATTCAGTCGGTTGTTAGACAAAATGGCTTTTTTGGATCAATAATCATGTGATAAATTGGTGCCCTGCATCACAGTGATGCATCAAGACCCCTTTTGCCAGAGCATGGCTCACATGTATTAATTTTATAATGTAAAATTATACACTATTAATTTTGCCTTGTCAAACAAAAAAGGTACCTGGGCCGTGTAGGCGTCAAGACGTCCCGTGTTCCAATTTTACTATATAACTATTTGGCTGATGCCGTCTTGTAAAGATATACTGTATTAATTTCAAGATCTCGAATTATACATTTACCTGCCCCGTCGAACAACATAGAATCTGTTTGTGAACAGAGGCCATTGTTTTAATGAGGCCAATGAAATTCACCACACTCAAAATTGAAAGAAGAAGTCCGTGTTTCTGTCCCCCAAAAATGTAATTATCACATAACTTAGTTTTAACCCTTAGGCTGACATAGACAACTTTATTTGAGCAATGCTCTGTGAAAAGCGGGCTTAATGCATTTGCGAAAAGTATCGACCCAGGTCAGCCTACGCAGTCCGCGCAGGCTGACCTGGACCGAAACTTTTCGCTACAGGTCAACTTTTTGTATGTCTAAGGATGAGTTTACCTCATGATTAAGTCGATTATTGAAAAAGAAGTGGCTTTTAAAGATCCATAATTATGTGATGGCTTGACTGGAATAATGTATCACGGAGATGCATTAAGCTCCCCGATGCAAGAGCGTGGCTAATTTGTTTAACCCTTTCCCAAACGATAAATTTTAGACTGGTCCAATTTGCAAGAGTTTGCAGACGACAATTTTAAATTTGATGAAAATGACAGAAAGTTCTCCAGAAGGGTAGAGCCCGCCTGGGTGGCTCAGTGGTGAGCGTGTCGGACTCATGACCTGGTGGTTGTGAGTTCGATACCCGGTTGAGGCGAACTTTCTTTCCGGCGTATTTTCGCCTCTCACCTCTGCTGAAGCATGTGAGAAAAGTAGTCGGTGGCTTTGGAAAGAAAGTTGTGTTAGTACTGGTGTGAGAAAGCCAGGAAACACATGTGTGTCACCGACCGCCATGATATGACCTTAGCTGTTAAAGTGGCGTTAAACCCCAATACAACCAACCAACCAACCAAAAGGGTAGAAAACACTGTAGGAAAAGGAGAAATTGCTCCTTACGAGCAATTTCTCCTTTTCCCACAGTGTTTCTAAAAAGACTTGTACTGCAGACACGTGAAAACCAGGGCTTGTTTGGGAAAGGGTTAAGGATACTGAAGACGCAAAATCAAACTGCACGATTCTACCTTTTCGACATTTTGTGTGATAATTTTAACCAACTTGTCATGAAGCAGAAAAAATATTCAGATTTTTTTTCCCCACGATTAGAAATTTCGTGCGTTTTTCCTCATTTCAATGGCTAAGTAGTAACACTTAGATTGCCGAATAAATCGAACAGTCCTTCTTAAATCTAGAAATATTTGCAGTTTTATGGTTGCTTTTCTCCGGAATGTCTCAGCTTAGAAAGCAGTGTTGATCGAAGATCAGACTCCACGTACTGTGCGATCTTACCTTGATCTACACCCTCCGTAAAGGCAACTACAGCTGTTAACGATGTTTTAAGTATTGAGAGTTTTTGTTATTTAAGTAAATCATTTGTGTCATAATGGCTGGTCTACCTAAAGGCAATTCCCTGACCACAAAACTAATGGACAGCCTGTAATAATAGGACAGCTGCAATTTGACGACGAATTGAAAACAATTACGCAAGGGACAGAAAACATTATTTCAATCATGCCAAAATGAATGTAACTTGATGGCAAGGTCAAAAGGGCCAGCTGCTTGATTTGGATGTGGTGAAGAGTATGAAATCATTTTGAAAACTTGCCCAAATGTATAGGCATGTCTCAGTTGTACGTTTGCATCGATGATCCTCTATAGTATAAGCTCAATACGTATGAGCTGTGCTCTGGCAAAAGAGGCTGAACGCATTGTATCAATTGTATTGTTTCAAGTAAGCAATCACACAATTATGGATTCACGAAAGCCACCTTTTTTAACAACCAACTTATTCACGAGGTAGAATCGTCCTTGAACATACAGAAAATTGACCAATAGCGATAAGTTTCGGTCCAGGTCAGCCTGCGCGGACTGCGCAGTCTGGCCTTGGTCGATACTTTTCGCAGATGCATTAAGCCCCCTTTTCACAGAGCACGGCTCCTATATAGATTATTCTGGCATATCGAGCCAGGCATACATTTCTTGAGAAACAAGGTAGCAGTAATACTGTACAGAGACAATTGTTGGTATACGTATTAAAATTCAATACAGGAACCACTGCGTAAATTTTTCTCCTCTTATCATTTCATTGCCATTATAAAGTTTAATTTCAGAAACTGTCCCATAAAAGAATAAGGAGACAACATATGGCTTTGGCTGATACCGGTTCAAATCTACCTATATACATGTACTTATGATGCCCATTGGGTATAGGTCAGGTGGATTGTGAGTATGCATAGATCATTCCAATAGGATACAGATAAACTGTAAATTTAATTTACAAGAATGTCGAAAAATGACGAAGTGAAACTAAAAGAGCCTCGAACTCGATGTATAATCTGTCAACAGATATCCCACACATTCTTGACGAGGGAAAAAAAGATCGCAAACCATGCCATTTTTATTTTACTTACACGAGAAGCCAAGTGCAGGGATCGAAAATTCTGTAAAATTGAGAAGCCTAATTGTAGCAGCCATTATGTAACGACTGTTGTAAAAAACCCATAAAAGATAAGGACACAATAAACGTCCTTGGCGCACACCAGTATAAAACTCATCCATGTGAATAATACCTCTTGAGTATAATGATATTCCAGGGTCAACCTTGCTATAATTTATCTCATAATTATGATTTACACGTTCTTGCCTCAACATTAGTATTTCCCACCAAACAAAATTCATCTCTGCCAGAACACCAACAAATAAATAGGTTCTGTCGCGTAAAATTCTTCAAATGGATGGCGATGCCTAGTGTTTGTTAATGTTTCGGGTTTACGTCAGCGCATAGTACCAAATAACAGACATTTAAACCTTTACCACACCGACTTTTAACGACCCTAAGAAAGAGGCCTTTTGATAACATTTTGGGAAAAGGAGAAACTTCCCACAATGTATTCTACCCTTCCGAAAACAAATTTCAGTTTTTCAGTCACATTTATTTTGTCGTCTGCAATTGCTTTCAATTTGGACCAGTCTTAAATTTTGTCGTTTGGTAAAGAGTTACAGTTGTTAAAATAGTTACAGGTAATCTGCTGCAGTCTAACCCATATCCTGCTGTCCGCAAAAGGTCAGTAAGTCGCGCTTAGCAGCGCATGGGTTAAGACTCAATTTAGTCTTGTAAACTTCCATGATCTGGAAATGAAGACAGGCTATAGGATCCAGTTGAAAGAAAACTTTGATCTGTAAGCCCCTGCAGCAGGCAGCTTTCAGCAAGATGGTGGCATAGCATCTGTACACTGCTACTGGATTATAGTTTAAAATTAAAGGCAGTTTAAATTGTGCATACAAATCTCTTATCAATGCCAAACGAAAATGGCCCTGCAAATAAAATTGCTACAAATACAGAAATCATAAAGTTGGCAAGGTGTCATCACCAAGGGAAATATCGACCGAGATAAGTCACAATTCAGATAAATTTATCTTGCTGCTAATTATCCTGGTTATGGGGCCAAATGATACAGCATTTTTTATGCCTAAAACTGGGCTTACGAAATAATTAATGAACTAAATGATTTGCTATTTCAGTTTGTCGGTTAACAAATTAGTAGGTAGCTTTGAAATATTCAAGGGTCACTAAAGTCACAATTTTTCAACACGTAACAAATCAATTTTATCGGTTAATACGAAGCTTTTTACTGATCCAGATATTTCTTTGAAATATACTGTAAAGAGCAGTCCTTTACACCTACGTTTTATATACTCGAGGTCGCAATTAAGGTAGTACCATTCTAATGAAAAACAGCTATTTCCATAATAATATTATCCTAAAAAATGTGCTATGATTAAAAGTGAGTATTATTGTAATACTTTGACCGAGAACTTTTTCCATTTTTTTCCTTCTTAGAATTATCATTTATAAATCTAAAGCCACTCTATTCTCAATACAAAGAGAGATAATAATTACCTCCCTTTTCAGAAAACTAGCAAAAATATCATCAAATAATTTCAAGATAGACAACAAATGAATTTCTGGTCGGTTAGAAATGTTAAAAAATATTATCAGTATAAATCCTTATTTGTCAACTAATAAGAAATTTTATTCCATGTTGCACTAGAAACGTTAGGATGGTAACACCTTAAGCATACCTGAAGAAAACAATCGGACACATACGACAACACGACAAGGGCTTGTTGACTTTTCGACCGTGATTGTTAGGGCACTATGTGACGACGGTGAACCCTAATCGGATCATCAGGTCATAACAAGGTTCTTAGAGTTTCTCTAGATCTGGGAGCTGTGGAACTTAATTCCTTACTTAACTTTCCAGTGTTTCTGCAACCATGACGGAAAAAAGCTTTGAAAACATTCTTTGAAATGGGGACCGTGCTGGTAACCAACAAGCTCATATTTTCCATGGACAAGCTTTCTACACCTTCAAAGACTAATGTCGTTATACGATGCACATGTAATTGGCCGTTGACAAAATCTTGCAATCTTGACATATATAACAAGTTTTATCCCCCGTTTCTCTTTCCCTCTCTCTCTCTCTCTCATTCCCTCAGTCCCCTATCTCCCTCTCTCTCCTCTCGCACTGTCTACGTTATTGTACTTACTCAAATTGTGTTTGTTCATATACAATTTGTGCCTGGTTGAAACTGTGATTCGGGTACATGTACCTCTTATTTCTGTAAATAGAACAGAGTGAATAAAGGTATTGTATTGAATTGTATTGTATTGTATTGTATTGTATTGCTAAGTCTGAAAAATTGCTGTCAAGAAAGAGTAGATGGATTTTTGCAGTTGTGTATTCTTTCTGACAGCGTTTTGATGTCGGTTATAATTCAATTAGACAATCGAAATGGCAATTATCGCTCTATCATCTCGACACCACGAGTCAGTATTGGACAGGCTCAAATTCACCCTTGTCCATTGTTTTCTAATAGTTTAAGCATTGCCCGTTTTCAGCAGCAAGGGCCCCAGCATTGTACTAGCAAAACCCATTAACACGGCATTGTGATATAGCCCATAATTTGTTAAACTGCTGAATAAGTTAAATGAAACTTTCAAGCCAATAGTAAAAACCCAAATATTGCTATTTCAAAGTTACTTTTAGGAGAAAAATGTCTACTTATCAAACAGTGTAGATCCAAGATCGGACTGCTTGTTCTGTGCAGTCTGATCTTGATCTACACTGTCTGCAAAAGGTCAATGAGTCGCGCTTAGCAGACTAAGGGATAAACAGCATCAAAAACAGCGTTGAAATAAATAAACCCTTTTCAGCAAAGGACACCATAGTTGCTGCTTTCGGTAGTCAACCTTATGCTTATTGTTTGCTGTTGCAACAGTCGGAAAAGAAACCAAACGTTGACTGTATTAGAGAATGAACGAAACACACTTAACCATTTTACCACTCCGACCTTCAAGAAGAAGATTTTTAAAACCATCGTGCGAAAAGGAGAGCATGCCGGGTACTTTTCTTCTTTTCCTAGACTGTCATCTACTCGTTTAACCCTTTATCACACAATCACGACTTTTAACGACCCTGTGAAAGAAGCCCTTTGAAAACATTGTGGGAAAAGGAGAAAATGCTGGTAACCAGCATTTTCTCCTTTTCCCGCAATGTTGTCTACCCTTTCCAAAAAAAATTTCAATTTTTCGGTCACATTTATTTTGTCGTCTGCAGATGCTTTCAAATTGGACCAGTCTAAAATTTTGTCGTTTGGTAAAGTGTTAAAGAAAACTTCCATTACTTGAACCTCATTTAATTGGTGTCTGAAAACGCCTTCAATTTGGACTGGTCTAAAAGTTTCACCGTTTGGTACATAGGCAAGAGAAGTATTGAAGGACCAAGGGGAATGTAGCTGTATTACAATAAAGCATCAACCTTTCTGCAGACGTTTTTGTTTTGTTTCGTTTTAAAAGAATCGACGTAAAACGGCCTGTATTTATTCGTTAATGTGATAAGCAGAAAAGGAAGCCAAGTTAGTCTTGTTCTTCAAAAACTTTCTATGCCACGTTAGCTGGTGCGTGTGTTGGGGTGGGGGAAGTGGAAAGTGGGGGCCGTGGACGTCCCCTATCACACCTTACAAAAATGGGAAACGGAGTAAATCATTCGACCTAACAAAGTCATTTTTAATTCTTTCCTCGTTATCTATTTGCTCGTATCCTAATGTCGATTGATAGACTGTATGGTGCTTAACGCTGTTGTCAATTTTATTTCAGTTATATTGAGACGGCCAGTGCATCTGTCCGTGCTTTCCTGGAGTTTCTTTGACCAATACTTCGCAAAATATTCTACCTAAGCCACTGGCTGCTTTTCTACATAACCATGGCCGAAAGTATCTTTATTTAATAAGCATTAGAGATAATTATGTCAGTCACCTGATAAAGAAAAGTCATTTTCTATCCTTTCCTTGCCTGTCTCTATGTCTGTTTGCAAGTTTGTCTTTCCTTCTGTTGCAAAGATTTTGTCACCGCTTTCAACCATTCGGCATACCTCGGGTGATCCGGTGATCAAATCCCTCGGCTGTATCACGTAGCTTGATATGCACCTACTCGGTACATTTCGCACATCTCCGGAAGCACACCGCTTTACCGTTATTGAAATTGTAAGGCTCCTCTTTAGAAAGAACGCACGAGTAAATTTTCTATCGTTATCTTTCTAAGAGTATTTCAGTCGGCAAACAGTTTGTACATTCAATTTTTAGCGTGGTTCATCAATTCCATTAGGAGCTTTCATCGACAGATCGAATGAAGTGAATAACTTCACAGTGGTTGTTCATGTCGTTGCTAAGCGATCTACAGGGGCGCCGCCATGTTTAAGATCATGTGATTGGTAGTTCAAAATGGAAGCCTACCTTATACAGACGAGGTTAGATGTAGGTACGGGATCGGCCGAGTTGTGACGAGTGCGCTTTCAACAACAAGTCAGCCATATCACACCGAGAGCTAACACGTGATTGTCTATCGTTGGTTTTTTAAGTGCTAGTCTGGTGCCCAGTAATACCTTGCCCAAGAACACACCTACATGTCCAGCAACACAAGCCGCAAGCGTTACTATGTATTCTTAATATGCGTAAAAAAGGTTGTTGTTGTAATGAAGTTACAGGTATGCTTTTTTCGATGTAGTAAGCGAAGCAATACGCGCTTTTCTGGGCAATATAAATGAGTAATGCTCCGTGAGGAGAGAGCTTAATGCATCTGCGAAAAGTATCGACCCAGGTCAGCCTGTGCAGTCCGCGCAGGCTGACCCGGGCTGAAACTTTCAGCTATCGATCAGTTTTCTGTATGTCCATGAATCAGTCTACCTCATGATTGAGTCGGTATTTAAAAAAGTGACTATTATGAATCCATAATAATGTGATTGCTTGCTTGGTATAATGCATTACGGAGATGCATTAAGCCCCCTTTCGCCAGACCATGGCTCAAATAAAAAAGATAGAGCACAGAACGTGCAGTTTGATCTTGGATTTACACTGTCGCTACGTTTTCCAGATATACTGAAACACAATTCGGTCTTGTTACAAAATTTAAACAAACAATATCTTTAAAAAAAGATAGGCGCCGTAAACCTGCCCGCAAATAGGCAAAGCCCTTGAAATAGACATGTCTTCATTTCTGACCAATCACAAATTTCTATTTATTCGTTTGTTATCAGTACCGACTAGTAGGTCAAAAGCCAGCATATTCAGCCGCTGTACGCCGAAAAAAAAAACTAGACATGACAGTGTATCCATACAGCATGACTAAAGGTTAAGATTATTATGATGTCGGAATTAATGAACGCACGCAAAAGGAAACCTTTAACATTTATCGCCAGTAGTCTTGTGTTCATTTGTGTAAAAAAGGGTCATTTACGAAAACATTGTGACAGAAGGAGAAATTGCTCGTGACGAGCAATTTCTCCTTCTGTCACAATGTTTTCATTCGAAGTCATGTATAAGAATTTATTTAATATTGTTTCTCAATATTTTGTCGTGG
This sequence comes from Tridacna gigas, assembly GCA_945859785.2. Taxonomy (NCBI): domain Eukaryota; kingdom Metazoa; phylum Mollusca; class Bivalvia; order Cardiida; family Cardiidae; genus Tridacna; species Tridacna gigas. Next base: position 64,564,771 of record OX244035.2, read on the forward strand.
AACTTTTCAAAGTTCTTCTGTGTTTCATTTTTTTTTTTTTTTTCTTCAAGAGGCAAAGAATAAGACGTTATTAATCATATCTACATGGGACTAAATCTCCCATTAAGAACTAATTAAGATCGTTTAATTTAATTATTCACAGCGACACATTATCATCAAAAGTGTATAAGCAGCGTTCTGGAAAAAGAGGGTTTGATGCACCCCCGTGATTCATTATACCAAGCAAGCCATCACATAATTATTGTGGATCCACAAAAATCCAGTTTGTTTAACAACCGAAAGAATCATGGGGTAGACTGGTTTTTTGACATACAAAATATTGACGAATAGCAAAAGGTTTCGGCTCAGGTCAGCCTGAGCAAACTGCGCAGGCTGACCTTGGTCGATTCTTTTCGCAGATGCATTAAATCCCCTTTTCACAGAGCATGGATCATATACAAGGAGTTAGAAACACACACACTATTCCTAAATTCATCATTATCGCTTTTCGTCTCGCTGTTTTTTTTTTCTGTGCTCCAAAACGGAGGCCAATCCGTCTTTCAGTACAGCATCAAAGTAAAGAAAGAGAAGCTTAAATTATTCAACTCTTTACCAAACAATCCCGCGTTTTAACGACCCTGAGAAGGGAGACTTCTGAATATATTGCAAAGAAAAAATGAGAAAATGCTGCTAACCAGCATTTTCTTCTTTTCCCGCAATATTTCTTACCCTTTGGAAGACAAATTCAATCAGTTGAACCATATCTAAAATGTCGTCTGCCTGTTTTTTCAATTTGGAAAAGTGAAATAGTCTGCTGTTTTGGTGAAGATTTAACTCTTTACCAAATGACAAAATTTTAGACCAGTCCAAATTGAAAGCTTTAGCAGACGAGAAAATAAGTGGTACTCAAAAGTTGAAATTTGTTTTGGGAAGAGTAGAAAACATTGTGGGAAACGGAGAAAATGCTGGTTACCAGCATTTTCTCCTTTTCCCACAATGTTTTCCAAAGGCTTTTTCCTTCAGGGTCGTTAAAAGTCGGGATAGTGTGGTGAAGATTTAAAGCTTACGATAGGTAATACATCACTATGAATGTCATACGAAGTTAAGCATTGCTATTATTCACACTAAAAGTCTCATTAATTTAATCATTTATCCTTCTTATTTAAAAAGAAGAGTTTTTATTTTTGGTTTGGTCTATCATTATTTAAATTCAACTTCAAACTGTCATAAAAGTTTGGCTGGGGACCTTTTGTATGATTGAAATGAACTTGTAATTCATATTTGCTTCCGTTTATGTTTCTTGTGTCTTTGTGTCAGTTTTTTGTGTGTCTATCTGTTAGTCTGTTTGTTTCTCTGTCTGTATGTTTGATTCAGCAAACAATAGAGAGTGAGCTACACGCCTTTGAAGAATAACGGTCGCGACTTTGAATCCGAACACCATTACGAAATTTCTCCCTCAAGCCTCGATGAATGCCATTGCGACAGAAATCATGATATCTCTTACTGATCAACATAACGCTTACTTTGAGCAAATGAGAAGTCAAGAAAATATTAACCATCTTCTGTGAAAAAGGGGGCTTAATGCATCTGTAAAAAATATCGACCAAAGCCGACCTGTGCCGTCCGCCCAGGCTGACCTGTCTCGAAACTTGTTGTTATTGGTTAATTTTCTGCATTTTAAAGGACAATTCTACCTCATGATTTAGTCGGTTGATAGACAAAAATAGATTTGAGCCATGCTCCGGCAAAAGGGTGCTTAATGCATCTCCGTGGTCCATGATACCAAGCAAGCCATTACAGTAGTAGGGATCCATAAAATCCATTTTATCTAACAACAGCCTGAATCATGAGGTAGACTGGTCCTTTGACCTGCAGAAAATTTACTGCAAGCAAAATGTTTCGGCCTAGGTCAGCCTGCGCGGACTGCGCAGGCTGACCTGGTCGATACTTTTTGCAGATGCATGAAGCCCTATTTTCATAGAGCATCGCTCTTTTAATGGATTCATAATTATATGGGGACTAGCTTGGTAAAATGCATCTCCCCGAAAGAAAAAAAAGCAACTGTTTAGCGACATACAGATGAATGCCCTTAAAACTGTCATTAGTTGAGCGACAAAAACGAAACAACAAAAGCAAAAAAATGCAAACAGTTTCAGAAAAAGGGTCGTCAGTTGATCGAAAAAAAGTCCAGAAATATAGAAGGGTCGTCAGTTCCTCGGCAAAGACCCAGAAATCTGATATCCGATTGTATCCTCATAAACGTGTCATCAGCTAAATCCAGAAATTCAGAAATGTGTCATAAATCCCCGTAGAAGGATCGAAAGCTGATCGAAAAATATCCAAAATTATGAAAGAATCGCCCAAAAAGGGTCATCAGTTGATCAACAAAGACCAAGAAATATGCAATTAATTCCATCAGTATGGTTGTCATTTGATAAAAAGTGATCCGGAAAAATACAACGAATTTACATAAAAAGATAGACAGTTGGTCGATAAAGATCCAGAAATGCGTGTATACCCCGACTCCTCATGTAAAAGGGTCACCAGTTGATCGACAGATATCCAGGAGTATGAAATGGATCCTCATAGATGGATCATGCGTTGATAGACAACTATCCAGAAATATGCAACTAATCCACCTAGTTGGTCGACTCAGTTGGTCGACAAAAACCCAGTAATATGCAGTAAATCCATGCAAAAGAGTCCTGACCTGATCGTATACGATCCAGAAATATGCAATGAATCCTAATAGATAATCATGAGTTGATGGAAAAAGATAAAGATACATGCAATGAGATGAGTCCTCATAGAAGAGTAAATATTTGGTCTACAAGGATAAAAGATGGAATGAGTGCGCACAGAATAAGCGACTAATCCTAAGAGAAGAGTAATGAGTTTAGCAATCTAGAAATGCCGATGTTTGGTATTAAAGTAAACATGTTTGAATCCTACAGACAGCCAAAAATTGAGCAACATACAGCATTCGGCAAACCTCGGGTGATCAATTAAAAAAGTCCATCGACTGTGTAATTTTCACGCACAAAATACATTTCTTCGCCGGAAATAGATCGCTTTACGGCTTGCAAAATCAGACTACGCTTTGAAATATACTTAAGTCACAATTATGAGCTGAAATCATTCCAAATACATTTTTGTCGACAAACAGTTATTTATTTTCTTTCCTTGATTAAGCAATTTTGTGGCAGTTTTCACTGCCGGAGTGACAGATGTTTAAAACTTCACTGAAGTTTTTGTTGTTGTCATTGATGTTGTTGTTGATTTAATTTGTTTACAGCCAGCATCTTTGCGATTATGTTACTAAATGTACATTAACTTCAATGGGAATCTCATCTATACGGACGAGGTTAGATCCAGTCACGGAATCAGCCGAATTGTGACGAGTGCAACATAGGGAATGGTAGCTATCGAGACATTCCGGTTGTCATCATTTTGTCATTTATTTAATACATTACTCTTCACTCTTTACCGTGCAGTTTTAACGACCCTGCCAGAGATGGCTTTTGAGACGCATTGTGGGAAAAGCGGAAAATGCTCGTAAGTAGCATTTTCTCCTTTTTGTGCAATGCTTTGTACCCTTTCGCAGATAAATTTCATCATATCAGCAATATTTGAATTATCATATGAATGTGCTTTCAATACAGATGAGTCAAAAAATGTTCCGTCGCGTTAACTTCTGAATCATATGAGTTATTTACAACATAAAACTTTTCAAAACAGACTTGTAACAGTAGTATAATCAACATAAACTAAAGTCTAATACAGAAGTTGATGTGAAAACGTGGCAAAAAGAGAAACTGCTCGGACCGACCAGTCTCTCTTTTTTGCCACGGCGTTTTTCAAAAGCACTCTGCTGCAAGGCACAAAGAAGTCGTCTGCAGGAGGTCACGTGTATAAGATAGATGGATTATGGTGTCCGTAATGTCAGAGGCTGGTCCATTATTAATATAATGACACTAATTAGCCCGGAACCTTACCATGACACAAAAGAAACAAGGTAAATCCATTTAAGCCTCACATCTTGTTGTTTTCTGTTATTGTCCATTTTTTTCTTTCTCTATTTCTATGTTGAAGCAACCTGAAAGGCATCAATTCTTTCAATGTCAGTTGTTTCTATTTTTTTTTTCAAATAAAAACCCACCCTTATCGTAGCGGTTGGGCTATAAAATTTGCTATAGAAACCAAAGTCGCAAAACAATCGCAATAATGTCTTCCTCCGCTTCCTCGGGTCTGCATTACAGAGCTCATCGACGGTCCTCCATTCTCTCTGGTGTTCATTCACAGTCTCTGGTGCCACTTCTTTTACGCGGCTCATTGAAAAGAAAAACATGAACTAGAGCTTGGAGCCAAACTACACAATAAAGAACACCATGATCTAAGTGGCGGATATGTCATTAGAAGACACATGGTGCAAAGTATTACTGTACCGGATAAAGCCAGTTTTTCCTCTATGCGCTTTGTTTTTGTGTGGTATTATTCTGGAAACTTGTTGGTGCTAACATTCTGGAAACTTTTGCGTGCTCACGTTTTGAGGCGAAAGCGGCAATGGATTAAAGGCCAAAATCTTAGTGCACCATAATCATATCCATTAATTTCTTATCGGAAATCAGAATAACGTCTATGTTTCTTCTTATTGCACCCCAAAACTGCTTTGCTGATGATTGCATTAGCTGTAGCTCTAATTCTTGGCTTCATTTCAATAAAACAAGCTATGTAATCAAAATATTCGCCAAAAATGACAGGACAGTAGGTATTGATAAAATGGCATGGTTTAAAATCAAACATTTATCTTAGAAACAATACAAACTCTGTCTCAAATGCTCGTGTAGGATCTACAGAAAGTCTACTTTTTGTTTTACTTCGATCAGAGTCACGACTTCGGTTCAGGTTCACGAAAATAAACGCAATTGTTTTACTCCTCCATCACTTGAGACTGAAAGAATGATCATTTCTTAAGGGAAATAAATTGTTCTTTTATAAAACCAGGGCTTGAAGAAGAGGTTCACAGAAGTGAAATATAGTGATTACACTGTTTTGTGTGCTTTTTTGGGTCAGTTTCCTCTTCTAACTTTAAGCCTCGAGGTTTCGTTCATTAAGTTTTCTACATGACGTCAAAGAGAAGAGACCGTGTTATCATTTGGTCTGAGCTCAGCGACTGACTTACTTTGCCTCATGATGCCACATCAGTGTCATTTGTCGCATTTTTAATGATACCGTGGTTTTTTTTTTTTTCGACACCGTAGAAAAAAGCATTTGAAGACGACTTTGGAAGGGGAGAAAATTTTGTCATTTCTAGCTCTTCAATGACAATTTCTATAATCCATCATTTGAGCAACATGTAGTATAAGCAATACGTAGTATATGTAAATGAAACGTTAGAAATGTGTTGTACTTTGACCGTGGCACACCAAATATATCAGACAGACATTTTAAGTGACTTAACAAGTTCTCAGATATTGCATTGTCTGGAGTGATTTGGATAGAATATTGTTCAGAATATTGGATAGAGCCAATGAGACTTTCATTCTGTCTGATCGTGATCTAAACTGCTCGCAACAGAAAAAAAGGTTTTCCTTGAATCTCCAAGGGTTTGATTGATTGATTGATTGATTGATTGATTGTATGGTGTTTAACGCTGTTTTCAACATTGTTTCATCATATCGCGGCGGCCAGTGCACCTATCCATGCTTTCCTGGAGTTTCTTTTACCAGTACTACGCACAATATTCTTTCCAAGCCAGAGGCTGCTTTCCCACATATTATCGTCGAAACAATGGTCAGCGGTGAGAGAGGAATGAATCCTGTCGCGATGACTATCATCAGTCCTCGGAAAGAAATTGGCCAAGCCGGGGATCGAACCAGCGACCACCTGTTCTCAAGTCCTGTACGCTACCGACTGTGCTACGTGGGCTATCTCCAAGGGTACAGCTCTGAAAACGACAATGAATTCCACCCTAACAACCAGTCTGGAGAAACTTCTCATTGCTGCAACTCGTATATCGTTACCATGCATCAAAATTCATACCTGTCGATAATGACATCATTTCAGCCAGCATGACTGAATTCGTTTTTGAAAGAGCATTAAAGCATCGCGATAAAATGAGAAAATGCCAACTTCTTTAACATCGTAAGCTCTTTCAGTTACGGGCAAGTTCATATCGCTTCCAAGTGTACATAAATAAAACTTGGCCATCAGCTTCTGTAAATCAGTTGTCTTTTGACGACGGTAAAACGAATAAGGAAATAATTATAAAACGCATTAATGTGAAATATCGTTTAGAATTATTGTGAACTCTTTACCACACGACAAAATTTTAGACTTGTAAGAATTCAAAGCATTTACAGACGACAAACTGAAGGTGGCTTAAATGTTGGAACTTGCCTTTGATTGAAAAGACAGCATTGTGGGTAAAGAAGTAAAAGCTAGTTACCAGCATTTTCTCCTTTCACCAAAATGTTTTCAAAAGCTGTCTTTCTCAGGGTCGTTAAAACTCGGATTTTGTGGTAAAGGGTTAAATCGTGTCTGCATTTGCTTATGTCAAAACTTCAATACGAAGGCATTTCTTGTAGTACATTTTTCAAATAGGTTTCGAACTGATTAGAAATGAGCAAAGTTTAAATGAAAAGGTCACAAATGGAGAAGGTGCTCATAATGAAAAAAATCTGCATTTGTCACAGTGTCCGGACAGGCCGTCATTCTATTCTCAGTAGGTTACTCCTTTGTCAGGGAAAAGGTTGGACCATTCTTCACCACCAGATCTTACGCATTTGACCCCGCTTTTATTGCCATCCATTAATTTTCATTATAAACACTTGTTCATCTATTATAAATAACATTATCTATGTCGAGGAATTTCCCTCCGTGTTTGCTCTGGGCCGTATTCTTAATTCCTTAACCCTTTACCAGACGACATAAATGTAGACTGGTCCAAATTGAAAGCATTTGCAGACGACAATTCAAATATGAATCAAATGATGTAAGTTGTCTTTGATAAGGTAGGAAACATTGTGGGACAAGGAGAAAATGCTGGTTACTAGCATTTTCTCCTTTTCCCATAATGTTTTCAAAAGGCTTCTTCTTCAGGGTCGTTAAAACTCGGGATCGTGTGGTAAAGGGTTAACCTAATACAGCTGTAATGTTCAAATTCTAGGACTGGAAATCTGATTTTCAGCGACTTTCTGTCTCAGGCAAAAAGATGTCAACTGTTGGACTTTAAGTAAGAGTTAGGATTGTAATTGTTGGTGTATACTGCCACAGAAGACGTGGTAACATCCATTGCAAATTGAAGGTCTTTCTTTGTCCGGAAGTGCCTGCCCGGGTAGCTCAGTGGTTCGCGTGTCGGACTCGTGACCAGTCCTGGTGGTTGCGAGTTCGATACCCGGTTGAGGCAAACTTTCTTTCCGGCGATTTTTGGCCTCTCACCTCTGATGCATGTGAGGAAAGTAGTCAGTGGCTTTGGAAAGAAAGTTGTGTCAGTATTGGTGTGAGAAAGCCAGGAAACACATAGGTGCGTCGCTGACCGCCATGATATGACCTAAGCTGTTAAAATGGCGTTAAACTCTAATACAAACCAAACAAACCGAATTGTCCGGAAGTTTTGCCTTGCACAGTAAATCAACAGTCAATCAATTACTGGTTCATAACCCCCCCCACAACTGTATCCTCTATTAGCATTTACTTCTTGAGAGCATTATCCATCGGTAGTTTCAGATTTTCTTGATACAGATACTCGGAATATATGCACTTCGGCTGTTTGTTTATGCCGATCGGTTTTACTTCTTTGAGCGGTGAAAGACAAAGTGCTTACATTTTGTAGCAATTTTTATCGCCCACAGACCGTAAATGTAGAAAAGACATATTTATCAAATAACCTCCCTTGTTTTCAGTGTAATATAGTCATTACAAAAGTCTTAACTGACACACGTTTGAGATACGATTTTGTGAAGTCACATAGGAGCGTTAGTTGACGTCACAGGTTTGTATTGTAGCCCATCGTTTTGGATAAAATTCTATTAAACTCGTCGAGAAAAAAACTGTAATCAAGCTCGCCAAACGCACGCTTACTGACAGGTTTCCTAGGCTTGTTTAATGAATTTCTTCTCGAACGCAAAATCATGTCAGATTTTCTATACGTGTACATGTATCTAGTATTATGCTGTATTTATCAAATTAGCTAATAGCGCTGTATATACAGCGCTATAATTTATGAAATTTGTTTTCTTAAAAACCAAATTACTCTACGTCGACTGTGAAACAAGTTAAGATTTGGTCTAGGCTATCTAATGGAAAAATGCTTTTCGACAAAATCCCCAAACAAAAATCCAGGAACAAAAAAACACTCTGACTATTCAATCAAAAGGCTCGAACTTGATGTCTACAAATATACAATGAAATAAAGTACATGTATTTTACAAAGCCCCGGGAAAATGTTGTCTCGATATTAATTAGTTGCCTGGATTCTCATAGAGCAATGTAGTTGGACGCTATATTAACTCTTTAACCACCAATGTCTCCTAGGATAGCTTTTGCGGACGGCGTAGATCAAGATCAGACTGCACTAAACGTGAAGTCTGATCTTTGATCTACACCTTCCGCTACCTTGTGCCAATCTTTAACCAAAATCAGTTCCAAATGCAACAAAAAATATAATTTTAGACCTCGGGAAAGTCGAATCCCTTCAGTTGGCAGCGAAAGAGTTAAAACGCCACTGGTTTTGTGACGTCACATAAGAGTGTTACGTGACATTACTTGTTAAAACACGGTGTATTAGTGCGTTAATCCTAAAAACAAGGTCAGACATATTCTTCGTCTGTTTCTTCTTCTCTTCACCCGCACTACTAAAGCTAATGACATATGCCACGGTATTTTTTTTTTATACAGTTCTTCTAAGACGATAACTCTTGCAAAATTACATAAATAGGCTTTAATTCAAAACCTTTAAAAAAGTTCTTAAAGTAAAAATACTGCTCAAATAAATGATCGTTCTTAGAAATGTTGTGTTTCCCAATAGTAAAAAGGATTACTAGTAACCCAAAGAATGATGGCACTAGACAGATCACAGCAGCAATAAGAAATGGTCTTACGTGTCAACATGGACCTATTTCTGATCAATTTTCTGAAATTTTGCACAGAAATATTAAAATTTAAAAAAAAGTATATCAGTCGGGGCATTTGTAACATTTGTAAGAGATACGTTTTTTTTTTTTTAATAATTGACAAAACGAATTAACCCCCCTCCCTTTATAATAAACGTATGTTTTGGCGTGATTTGGCATTCCGATCATTTATAGATCTCCCATTTTCACCCGCGTCGGTGATCTCCAGATATTTAAAAGGCAATCAACATATTACAGATAAATATATACTATCTGTCTAACCCAGTGTAATATAATGGAGTATATACAAAACAGAAACATGCGCAAACTGGTGCGTAGGAAAAACTGTGGAATATGTCCTTAACGACCTGTGGAGAAAAAGGCCTACGAAAATATTGTAGGGAAAAGAGAATATGTTTGTAACAAACATTTTCTCTTATATCCACAACGTTTTCTACCCTTTCAAAGAAATTTCAATCGTTAAAGCCACACTAAGTTTGTCCTCTGTAAATATTCCGAATCTGAACAAGTCTAAAAATTTTGTCGTTTTGGCAAGGAGTTGATTGACCTGTCGCAGCAGTGAATTACAACAGTGCCTTCGGTGCTTTTAACCGTCACTAAACCTACAAGACTTTCTCCGCTAAAAATAGCTTGACGTTTATTTCTATTGTCCATAAATTTCGTCAAAGCCCGGACATACGAATTGCTTTTGCAGCTGCAGACAATTGCAGAAAATATTTGCATATAAGTGTAACCCTTTTAGTGCCAAAAGCGTCTTTATGTTCTTTAACTCTTTACCAAGCGACAAAATTTTAGGCTTACCCAAATTGAAAGCAGTTACAGACGACAAATCAAATGTGGCCTCAATGATGAAATTAGTCTCTGAAAGGATAGAAAACATTGTGGGAAAAGGAGAAAATGCTGGTAACCAGCATTTTCTCCTTTTCCCACAATGTTTTCAAAAGCTTTCTTCCACACGGTCATTAAAATTCCGGATTGTGTGGTAAAGAATTAATGGACTGTGAAGATCAAAATCATTCTGTACAGACTATGCAGTTGGATCTACGGTCTTCGTTTTCCTATAGTTCGACACTCACGAGATACCTGGACAAAAGTATAAACCATGAAATTTGAGAAATATGGATCATTTGCCAACGTAAATTTCGCTTCTCACCAATATTTAAAAATCACAAAGTTAAGTCTTTACAGAACATTCCCGAGTTTTAGCGTCCCTTAAGAAGAAGACTGTTAAAAATAACGTTGAAAGAAAAAGGAAGCAAGTGCCGGTAACCAGAATTCTCTCCTTTTTTCCATAATGTAATTCTTTTCTATCAGAGACAAATTTCAGTCATTTGAGCCAAATTTGGATTGTCGTCTGCAAATGCTTTCAATTTGAAAAAGGCTGCATTTTTGTCGTCTTGTAAAGAGTTAAAAGAATTATGAAAGTATAGCACCTGCGTTTCACAGCCGTAAAGGAAATCATAACTACCCTTAGTATTAAAAAAAAGGAAATAAAAAAATAAATGGTAATTCTTTCGCTAAAAATGGAAAGAGCCATATATCCGCCTTTTAATCGGAATAAATCACAGAATTAAATCTTAAACTGCTAAATAAGTGAATTGAAACTTTCAACTCGACATTAAAAACCAAAATGTTGCAATTTCAAAGTTATTTTCGGGGAATAAATATCTTCTTAACGGACAGTGTAGATCCAAGATCAGACTGCCCGTTCTGTGCAGTCTGATCTTGATCTACACTGTCCGCAAAAGGTCAGTGAGTCTCGCTTAGCAGCCTAGGGTTTAATTCAAGATCAAACAGCACGTAGTGCAATATGATCTTGACCTACACAGTACACTAAAAGACAATACTCGTAGTTAGAATCTTAATGTATACAGTAAATATATATATTTAAAAAAAAGGGGGGGGGGGGGGAAAACACATTTTAAAACCTTTTTTTAAAATGTTAAACATCGACAGTTAATGAATTTCTCCTTTTATGCTATCATTTGCGTCTGACCTCTTATAGCATTATGTACAAGGAAATTATGAAGCCTAATTTAAATTAATAAAATCTGACAAAAACATCGTAAAGATGAATTAATGAACAGCGTTTTATAAATTTCGCTCAACAATTTCGCCTTTGTTTTTAGATATTAATTAAGAATTCAATGTCCTTGTAAAACGTCTTGTTGAAATATTACAAAAACGGGGAGATATAAATACTGTCTATAATTTCCGTCATAGGACGTTTGAAATTATGTCTCCCGTTTGTTGGAAAATTTTGGACCGTGTATCAAACTGAATATGGCTTTTACATCCCGTTAAATGGATAGATCTTTAACCCTTTACCAAAAGATCCCTAATTTTAGCGACCGTGAGGAAGAAGCCTTTGGAAAACATTTTTGGAAAAAGAGAAAATGTTGGTACCCAGCATTGTCTCCTTTTCCAGCAATGTTTTCTACCCTTTCAGACCCTAATCCAATCATTTAAGGTAAAACAGATATGAGGAAAAGTAGTTACTTGTTCTCATATGATTTTTAACAAAATAGCCTTTTTTCAAAACAATATTCAGTCAGTAAATCGATGATAATGAACGAATAAATAGTGAGAAAATAGTGCAGTATTCGGTCAGAATTTTGTAATTGTACACCTCAGTTCTAAAACATTGCTGACCTAGGTTTCTGTGCGAAATCTTTAACAGTCAAAATTGGTAATCATGATAAAGTTGCGAATTTTAATCAGTTTTAGATTCAAAACAAAATTAATATATGCAAGTTTCTTTGGAACTATTTTGAAACCATTCACCAACCATTCTTAGTTTCGTTATTAATGTTTTTCTACATATAGAAAGTACCACAACTTTTGATTGGCTAAAGCAAATGGTTTAGCCGATTAGAAGTTGTGTTACCTTCAAATTTATAAAGGAAGGGAAATGAGACTTAGAATGATTGGTGAATACAGACCCTGAAGTCGTTGTTGGAGACGATGGACCACGATCAGCCAAGTAGCTTCTTTCCCCCCATTGTGGTTACAAGCTGCCTTCTTGAAGGGGCGTAATAAAGCCCCTTTTCAGCGGAAACAGGCAAAAACAAACTATTGTAAACAAGCGGGCCTATTTTTGTACTGGCATCGCTTTTTTTTCAGCACCGTCTCCGCACGTCACGATATTGTTTTTGTCAACATAATGATGCTCTTTATTAATTTAATCGCTATAAAATGAATACTCCAGTGTGCGACCAAAGAATTCTGACTATTTGTGCACCTATAAACATCACTTTAACATCACGATAACGGCGTTCAATTGTCACGTGACGCAACTGTCAAGTTAGTGCGCTTTTTTGGGCTGCATTTATACGCGTCACGTGACATTTTGGAACCACGTGACCATTTGGAACAACACCACTTCTTAATATGCAGAGCTTCTGAAGCTGAATAATATAGTGATTGGATTCTTTTATTCGGCTTAACTTTACCTGACTTTTATAATGATACTGCACTTACCTATGTTCCTATCTTTACGTGTACCAGGCTGGGTCACTGCTGTGCTTTGCACAACCTCTGGATTTCAAATCTAACTCTTTGACCACCGAGGTTCGGAGTCTGCATAGTTGTCCATAATACGGCATGAATCTTCATGGGATCATGCGTGGTTTCATAGCTAGGGTGTGCTTAAGTATTTACAAACGTATTGAATTCGCAATCCAACGGTTCCAGGTTTGATCCCCACCCAAAGCACTGAGGTTCTCGTGGAAAGTTACTTGGGTAAGACAAGTCAGATGGTAAGAATCGATGGCACCCAAAACACACATGAAAAGGTGAGCCGTCATAATGAGATGGTTACCTATTCCTTTGCATAGTTGTTATGCATCAACCTCTTTCGGTATATAACGTAAGATAGCAGGCAAAGGCTTGGTTGACAAGAGCACCGCTTGCGGATGGCAATGCTGGGCACCAGTTGCTTTATTCAGCGAGGGTTCTATAAAGGAGCGTACCGGTATCTAAATTATTTGGGAGGTTACCTGCCCTTTTGGTATGGGTTCTCCTTTTGATAGTTAACAAAACCCAAGTTTGAAGTATATGGGCCTTGGTCTTGCAAAAGGGGGTTTAAAGCATCTCCGAGATGCATTGTACCGAGCAAGTCATCACATAGTTGGGCATCCATAAATACCCATTGAGTATCGCAATGAGGGCCATTCTTCAGTTACTTCCCTTGACTTCTCTCGAGTACTACATTGGTCCTGATTAAGGGGTCACTTGGGTTTTATCCTTGATTTTCTTGCACCACACAGGTAGGTTTTTGACAAAATATCTGAACTAAGTCTGGTCAGATTGTTTTACAACGCAATTATAAGCTTTTCTCTGATGACTGGAAACAAGATTTGCTTTAAAATTACATGGAGTCCTAACATATATATCATAAATCAAATTATATTTATCGCAACGTTCCCAAGGGAATCAAGGATAAAAACAAAGGAATACAGGTAAAAGGACCAATCTGTTATTTGGTTACCTTTAATCTTTATCTGGCAAGGGAGATAACTTGATTTACAAGAATGGCTCCCATTGACGGAATAATGAGACACACCGGTCCTTTGACATGCAGAAATTTCACCCAATAGCAAAAAAAAATCGACCCAGGTCAGCCTGCGCGGACTGCGCTGGCTTACAGGAGTTGATACTTTTCGCTGATGCATTAAGCCCCCTTTTCATAGAGAACGGCTCATGTACTTTCACTGTTGACTGAGCTGTCAGAAAATGCCAAAATATTTGCACAAAACTGACGCACGCTCCTGTAACAGTTACATGGGTTGATACTTTTCGCAGATGCATTAAGCCCCCTTTTCATAGAGAACAGCTCATATACTTTCACTGATGACTGAGCTGTCAGAAAATGCCAAAATATTTGCACAAAACAGACGCACGCTCCTGTAACAGTACCTCGACGAGGTCCTTCGAAACCAGCCAAGCTAAAATGAGGCGGATTTATAGGGATGTATCTAAATGGGCCATGCTCTGTGAAAAGGGGGCTTAAAACAACTGCGAAAAGTTTCGGCCCAGGTCAGCCTGCGCGGACTGCGCAGGCTGACCTGGGCCGAAACTTTTTGCTATCGGTCAATTTTCTGTATGTCAAAGGAACAGTTTGCCTCATGATTCAGTCGTTTATTAAACAAAATGGATTTTATAGATCCAACATTATATGATGATTTGCTTGACATCATGCATCACTGATATGCATTAATCCCCCTTTTGCCAGAGCACGACTCAATTTTATTGCCTATATTATCGTCTGTAACTTGAATAACAAAGTATTATTGTTTCATATCAAGGCAATTTTGCAACTGACTCTGCAGAGAAGAATGACATTTATCTCTCCTTCAATTAGGCATTTTTTTTTTTTGTCATTATTTTTAGCTCTATTGGCCGAGGGCTTGCGTGATGACGTCATTTCGTCTGTTCGTCCTTCCATTAGTCTCTTTTTTTCTTATTTAACCGATCCTTAAGTCCTTATTTATTTTCGTATTGTCAATTAACTTGTACATTTTTTGATATACCCAAAAAGCTTGAACCCCCAAACATTTTAAGAAAATCCGATGATTAGCCAGGAAAAGCAACCATCGCGTCGAAAATTTGCGTTTCTTGTTTACGTAATAGAGTCATTTTTTTCAATCCGATTCTTTTGAAGCTTCCAGATTATATACAAGATTATTTCTATATCAAAAAGAAGTTGATGTAAATTGAAAACAAAGAAAGTCCCATCATCAGTTTAAGAAATGCAGTCATTTTAACTCAACAAAGTCCAGATTACAGGTCCTTTTTCTCTTAAACTTTAAGGGATTGTTTATTACAGTAAGAAAGAATTACAAGGCTCGGCTCAGTTAAAAAAAGAAGAATCTGAAAAAAAAAAAAAAAATCTACTTTGAATATTTTCCTTTTTTGATCAATTTACCCCACTTTTCATGTTTTTATGTTGTCTTGATGGTATCAGCTAGACTGACACTAGTTCAAGGTCCGCTCAAACATTTCTTACGTCATGAGTTAATGAAATATGTCAGGAAATACCCAAAAACTTCTAAAACTATTACCTATTTTTTCCCCAAGGTTTGTAGAAAGGTTGTGTCTTCCAAGTCTACTTTTTTTTCACGCTTGTCAGTAGTTTATAGAAATCTAACAGTGAATTATGACCTTATAATTCACCGGTGAATATTATCACTTTTATTTTTGACATACCACATATATTTATAGAACATGAATGAAT
This sequence comes from Tridacna gigas, assembly GCA_945859785.2. Classification (NCBI taxonomy): domain Eukaryota; kingdom Metazoa; phylum Mollusca; class Bivalvia; order Cardiida; family Cardiidae; genus Tridacna; species Tridacna gigas. The sequence goes on from OX244035.2 coordinate 64,580,119, forward strand.
TTTGAGCGAGTGAACGTCAATTTTTATATGAAGTAGATCTCGTTAACATCATTAATGACGTCATTTCTACAGCTAGTCCATATCCGACCAGATTGAATAGGTATATTTCGCTTGATTAACGCACATATTTTTCACTATGAGCAAAAATTAAACGAAAAGAAAAATGGTTAAAGTGAAGAGCATACAATAAAAAGGATAACTGTTTATTTCAGTGTATGATTGAAATTTCTTTCATCTCGTGAAAAGCAAATACCATATTTTCACTCGTGGTTTCGCCATTCGTGAAAATATAGCCTTCGCTTTTCGATCATACGCCGAAACAGACAATTACCCTTTATATGGTTATCGTACGAACTAAAATGTGATACGAATCTCTAACAGGGGAGATTTAGGAATCATGTATAAAAACGGATGGTCAAAAAATGAATGATAGAGTCTACTGTAATTTTCGCATGAAAGGCCAAATAGCGGGCAAAAAATATAATCCAGGTGTCAAAATCCATTTAAATTTAAATCATACTACATGTATTCAAAAGTATGGAAAATAATGGGAAGATGACACATTGTGATTGTGTGTTCGGTCCAAGTATTAGTCGTTGGCAGTAAAAGGAATTTTAAAATTAGGCAAAAAGTAAACAAAAGATTGAATGACTTGGCAACTTTTAACCTAGTTTTGAAATTAATTTCTCTGTCAGCAACTAACGATTGGGACCACAGATTGTCATCTTCACAATAATTTCCATACTTTGAAATGATTAATTAAACTCTAGATGTACTTTAACACCTATTTTAATTACTTTTGGCAGGTATTTTTACTTTACTATACACAGGTCAGTAACTGCCAGTAGAGCGACTCAGTCCGCCCCGTGGACCTCTTGTTATAATGTTGCACTTTGATTGCACGAGGAAGTGTGTGTTCCAATTAACGTCAACTTCTAATGTGGTTGGAGACAACATTTCTGAATTAGACGTGGTTTTGACTGTATTTGTTTAATCCTTTGTCAAACGATCCTGCATCTTTCACTGCCAATGGCGCCTTGGACATCTATTGCAGATGTCGTAGATCAAGACCAGACTGCAAAAAACGTGCAGTCCGATGGTTTTTATCCTTTGACCAAATTCAGCTTCTAAAACAACGAAAATAAACTTTTAGACCTCGAGAAATGTCGGATCCATTTATTTGGCAACGAAAGTGTTACCCTTTACAACACAATCCCGAATTTAACGACCCTGAAGATGAAAGCCTTATGAAAACATTGTGGGAAAAGGAGAAAATGCTGGTAACCAGCATTTTCTTCTTTTTCCACAATGTTTTCTACTCTTTCTAAGACAATTTTCTCCATTTGAGCCACGTTAAAAATTGTCATTTGCTACTGATACAATTTGGACCAGTCTAACATTTTGTTGTTTGGTAAAGCGTTAAACGACCCTGACGAATAAAGCTTTTCAAACTCTTGTAGGACAAGGAGAAAATGCTGGTAACCATCATTTTCTCTGTTTTCCACAATGCTTATTATGCTTTCAAATGAAATTCTCATTGTTTGACCCGTATCTAAATTGTCGTCTTCAAATTCTTTCCATGTAGACGAGTCTAAAATTTTGCAGTCTGGAAAAGAGTTAAACAACCGAGTGAATATTTTAAATCGAGTGCACCGTCTACAGAAGTGGCGTTTATAGCATTATGTAACTGGTTGCCTCAATTTCTCCTTTATCAAATAATACCATATTTTAACGACCCTGAGGAACAATACATTTCAAAATATCGTGGAAATAGGAGGAATTGATTGATTGATTGTATGGTGGTTAACACCGTTTTCAACATTATTTCAGTTATATCGCGGCGGCCAGTGCACCTATCCATGCTTTCCTGGAGTCTCTGTTACCAGTACTCCGTACAATATTCTTTCCAAGCCACTGGCTGCTTTCCCACATAACCATCGTCGAAACAATGGTCAGCGTAGAGAGAGGAATGAATCCTGTCGCAATGACTATCATCAATCCTCGGAAAGAAATTGGCCGAGCCGGGGATCGAACCAGCTACCTCCTGTTCTCAAGTCTTGTACGCTACCGACTGAGCTACCGGGGCTCGGCGGAAATAGGAGGAAGAAAGTGCTAATAATCACACATATTTTTATACACTTTTACAGACAAATACTGTGCCAGCCAGCATTTTACATCATGTTGAATTTGTCGTTTGCAAATGCTTAAAAATTGTTTGTTTGTATTGGAGTATTAACGGCTTAGGTCGTATCACGGCGGTCAGTGAACCTACCTGTGTGCTTCTTGACTTTCTCACACCAGTACTGACACAACTTTCTTCCCAAGCTACTGACTGCTTTTCTCACATTCATCAGAGGTGAAAAGCGAAAAACAGCCCGAAAGAAAGTTGGTCTCAACCGGGTATCGAGCACGCCAGGTCACGAGTCAGATATGCTAACCACTGAGCTACGAGGCCGGGAAGCAAATACTTTGAATTTTGACAAGTCTAAACTTTTATCGTCTGGTGAAGAGTAAACCAATTTCTTTGTATTTATATGAACGTTGATCTGTGAAAAGGGGTTCTATAAATCTACAAAAAGGATTGACTCAGGTCAGCCTGGCCACTCCGAGCAGGCTAACCTGGGTCGAAACATTTTTTTTTAATTGGTCAATCTTCGGCATGTCAAAGGTGGACCAGTCGACCTTATGATACGGTTGGTTTGTAAGACAAAATGGATTTTATGGATCCACAGTAATTTGATGACTTGCATGGTATCATGCATCTCGGAGATGCATTAAGCCCCCTTTTGCCAGAGTACGGCTCAAGTAATTTGTCCTTTCAATGCCGTTTTCACAGAATGTCTAGCAACCGACTGAATTATGCGGTAAAAGGATCCTCGTAAAACGGACAGAAAGTTTAGCAAAAAGCAAAGAGGTAACGAGTACCGGTTAGCCTGCGCGGGCTGACATTGGTCGTCACTGTTTGCAGATGCAGATGCAGATGCAGTTAACCTCCTATTCACAGAGAATGGCTTAGTTTTTTTTTTCGGACTAAATTTTCCTACTTTTTCATCGCTCAAGGTCTTAGTGTACGAATGTTCTTCATCTTACGTAATATGAACCATGCTCTGTGAAAAGGGGGCTTAATGCATCTGCGAAAAGTATCGACCCAGGTCAGCCTGCGCAGTCCGCGCAGGCTGACCTGGGCCGAAACTTTTCGCTGTTGGACAATTTTCTGTATGCCAAAGGACAAGTCTACCTCATGATTCAGTCGTTTGTTTGTTTTTTTTTTTAAGTGGCTATGATAGATACATAATTATGTGATAGCTTGATTATTATCATGCATTACGGAGATGTTTTAAGCCCCCTTTTCCCAGAGCATGGCTTATATATTTGAGATATTGATCATCATCATCATGAAAGGCTTTACGTGACGTCATGGCTAAAAGTAATGAATTCCTACGTATTCCTACACGTTGTTGCTAGAAAATGAGTTTTCCTTGGGCTTATATCCAAGTCTTATTGAGACAACTGTCTAATATTTGAAAATAGGAACCATAATGTCACATCAAAGTTCAAATTTAAAATCTAAAGACTATCTGCCTTTCTTTTGAAAAGCAAAGGACTCCGATTGTTTGAGACCTGTACTCACTTTCCAGAAGTCGGTGGACCTTGGCTTCTGCATGTAATATCACAATGTTAAAAATAAATAAATAAATAATAATAATAATAATAAGAAATGAAAAAGCTGATGTTGTTTAATTAACAATTTTTGTAGAAACTGAATTTTAGTCTGGTACCCCGCCGTACTACAAGAGTACGTCAGGCAAAGCGCAATAATGGCGGCCCCCCCCCCCCCCCTTGGTAATATGGAGAGGAGACGGGATATTGTTATTTCACATGATCAAATCGGATCATAGGCTGAATTCAAAACAGATCGCTTGAAATAAGGTCATGGCGGTGAGGTTTCTACATGTCATTCTTATTTAGCGAGAAAAACTACATATCAGAAATGCTTTAAGTATCCGAAATGTCAATGGACCTATATAATGTCCGAAAACTGGGCTACTTTTAAAATGATTTGTAGTCGAATTCATATTTAAACCATACCCCAACAGTATGTTTCAGGTTCGGTAATGTATGTTTTGTACATTTTATTAACTGATCAAACTGAATCACATGGAACTGGGGAAAACGGGGATGCATGTAGGGGTAAGCTTGAGGACACCTGGGAGGCCGCCATTATTGCACTTTGCCTGACCCGATGACGTAGCGGTAGGGGCAGGTAACCCAGACTAAATTTTGACTTCTTTATTTCAACGAACTTCTGACATAAATGATGCGAAAAAAGAACAAGCAAAGGAATCACGAATTACTGCTTTAGTGTGCTTGCCCCACAAGAATTGTGATTTTATGTCATAATCACTTTTTACACGGTTGTTGTTTCACCCCAGGGCATAATTATAATTTATGTTTAATAATTCGCCTTAATGAACGGAGGTCACATGCCTCGTTGGTTTTGCCGTAAAAAAAAACCGCATTGTTTAGCCAACATGGTTTACAGGAAACAAAGTGCCCGTAAACATGTATTCATGCGCCGTCGGTTCATGAACGAAAAATATGACTTTTAGTACCGCTGAAATTTATTTGTCTTGTCACACATTAAATTGTAACAGCGAAATATTGTTAAGGCAACTATATACGCGTAAAAACGACACGGTCTCTCTTTTTCCTATGAAAGGCCAATATTTATGGTCTTTATTAAAGGCCCACTTGTGGCAAAATGTAAACAATTTTGGAGTAAACATTCAGGCAAATGTAATTCATGCCATTTTATGTATATTATCATGAGTTTGTGTCACAATTCTGTCCATCAAAGTTGTATCGCTGTGTCCAGTGATCCTGTCAGTGCTTTTCTGGAATTCCTTTTACTGACACTTGATTAGTCATTCGCGTTTGTACATGTTGAATAAGACGAAAACGAGTGCAAAGTCTAGTATCTTTTTCTCCATCTTTTTTCTTATTCCTGCCAGCATTTGTATCTAAGGTGTTTGCGTGTATGTTTGGATGATAGTAAACTTTTCAACTGAATAAAGTCGACATCTGCATCCATCCATCCATCCATGCTTCCATCCATCCATCCATGCGTCCGTCCGTCCGTCCAGCTTTTCCTAGTTTTATCTCTTCTTCGAAGTCTGTCAGTCTACCTGTCCATCAGTCTGTCCGTAGCCACGTACACACGCGCCTTTAAGTACACTCCCCTCATCTCTTATCTCATTCTTAGTCTGTCCGTCCGTCCGTCTGTATGTCTGTCTGTCTGTCTGTCTCTGTCTGTCTGTCTCTCTCTCTCTCGCTCCTTGTCTCTCTCTCGCTGTATCTGTCTCTCTGTGTCTGTCTCTCTCTCTTTGTCTCATTACACATTTAATTAAATCAGTAATTAACAATAATGTCTGTAGACTCTAATTTCGGCTTGTAAAATCATTGAGATAAATTATATAGGTGTCATAGTTTGATGAATCGAAACATATTCAACTATCTTTGCATCTCATTAGAGTTTCAAACACGTTTTGTGGTAATGAAAAAAACAAATACATTTAGCCAGGGTCCTTTTACCGAACTTTTCCGAATTTTAACGACCCGGAGAAAGACAGCTTTTGAAAATATTGTGAGAAAAGGAGAATATGCTGGTAACCAGCATTTTCTCCTTTTTCCACAATAGTTCTGCCCTTTGACAGACAAATTCGAGCGAGTTATAAATAGTGGTTGGCAAATGCTTTCAAGGTGGACAATGTTTGAAATTTGGGCATTACCAGCAATGTCTCCTTTTCCCAGAATTTTTTCTACCCTTTCATTGTAAAATCCTATTAAATAAGCTACAATCTGAGTAAAATTCTCGCATTCCTGATTAAAATCATGATAATAAAAAAACGTTAGAACAATTGCCTTCAGAGAATTACTTTCACCTGAACAGAAAGAAATTCGGCCCAAATGGGGGTTCGATCTCCCAGCATCTGTATTAAAAGTCACCCGATGTATTCAAAGCCCTAGCTAGTATTACTGTCATCCAGGGTATGCCTAGATAGTTAAGCTGTCTCCGTGATATGACTTTAATCAATCAATCGATCGATCGATCGATCGATCGATCGGTCGGTCAGTCAGTCAGTCAGTCAGTCAGTCAGTCAGTCGATCGATCGATCGATCGATCGATCAATCAATCAATCAATCAATCAAGCAATCGATCGATCGATCGATCGATCGATCGATCAATCAATCAATCAATCAATCAATCAATCAATCAATCAGTTAAGCAAGCAATTAAGCAAGCAATTAAGCAAGCAATTAAGCAAGCAACCAAGCAAGCAGTCCTACGTTTTACCAATGCCAGGCTGGGGCTTTACAGTGTCCCCATGGAAATACAATTCCAAATGACCAACGCCGGAGGCGAGGATCGAACCTTAATTTCCCGATTTGAAATCCCACGCCTAACCAACTGAGTCACGGAAACATACCCAGTCTAAAGGATCCCCCACCCCGGATAAAATAAAAAATGGGAAAATGTGAGTCACAGTATTTTAGAACAGTGATTCATATTTTTAATCCAATACGAAGCAATCCGGAAATTAAAATTTGGATTTTAGAAACAGAGGGAGGCGTGGCGCCGTTCATTGACATTAATGGTCATTTTTATGAACCTTGTTAGCAGTTTAAAGTTTCTTGTGAAACACTGATTAACACCATTAGGTCTGTTTTCTTTGCAATTATATACAGTGTACAGTTAAATGCAGTAAAATGTGCAATTTTTGGTGTTAACCCTTTACCACACAATCCCGAGTTTTAACGACCCTGTGGAAGAAGCCTTTTGAAAACATTGTGGGAAAAGGAGAACATGCTGGTAACCAGCATGTTCTCCTTTTCCCACAATGATTTCTACCCTTTCAGAGTCCGGTTTCATCAATTGAGCCACATTTAATTTGTCGTCTGCAACTGCCTTGAATATGGACCAGTCTAAAAATTTGTCGTTATGTAAATGGTTAATAGAACAGGATGTCGTTTTGCAACCAGAAACTCTGTCTTGTTTTGTTTCATCAGATATGACGTCATCCTACTGATTTAATTAAGAATATATCGAAGCGTGTTACTGATCACGTGATATTCCCTCAAGCTTTAGCAAAACTCTGGCTCAAAATGTTAAAATACCTTAAGAGGCTACGTAGCCCATTTAAAATCTACCATTCGGACTAGTTTGTATTTGTCACTTATCTCTTTCTTCTTGTCAGCTTTTGCCTTGCTTAATTCAGTGATAGATCATTTCTGAAGTTGGGTGAGATTATAAAAATCTGCAAAGCTCCCCTTTAAACCGGCATCCTTAGGATTCCTACCAGAGCGCTGCCAATGATCTACTGGGACTCAGCAATGGACTACTATTCAATGTACGAAAAGGCAATGCACCCAGATTCGTTAATCATTTTCCCCTATTTATCACAAATCTTCTTTTGATTCATTTGTCGAGGGCAGTGTGAACACATTAATGTAGTTTTAATTAATTTTAATCATTCTTTAAATTAGTGCTGCCTAAAAATAGCCGAGAAAGCCACGTCACTTTCATCTTATTTTTAAATGACGCCACACTGGCGCCCTCCAGCGACTAAGAAAAAAAATAAGCATAGCGCAAGAACGTACAAGAGAGTACACAAATATTTTATCCATGCTCTGTGAGAAGGGGATTTAACGCATTTACAAAAAGTATCGACTCAGGTCAGCCTGCGCGGACTGCGCAGGCTGACCTGAGTCGATACTTTTTGCTATTGGCCAACTTCTGTCCGCCCAAGGACCATTCTACCTTATGGTTCAGCCGGATGTCAGACAAAATGAACTTTATGGACCCATGATTATGGGATGACTTGCTTTGTATAATGCTTCACGGAGATGCATTAAACCCCCTTTCCCAGAGCGGCGCTCATTCCGATTAATAAACCTATAACGGGGCTATATGGCAAGATAATGTCCTTCCTACGTAAGGTGACTGATTGATTGACTGATTGCATGGTGTTTAACGCCGTTTTCAACATTATTTCAGTTATATCACGGCGGCCAGTGCACCTATTCATGCTTTCCTGGAGGTTCTTTTACCAGTACTCTGCACAATATTCTTTCCAAGCGACTGGCTGCTTTCCCACGTAACCATCGTCGAAACATTGGTCAGCGGTGAGAGAGGAATGAATCCTGTCGCGATGACTATCATCAATCCTCGGAAAGAAATTGGCCGAGCCGGGGATCGAACCAGCGACCTCCTGTTCTCAAGTCCTGTACGCTACCGACTGAGCTACGGGGACTTGGCTCTTACGTAAGGTACTAAACGCTCAATCTTTAAATCACTGCCGGACTTTTTTTAGACTTGTCTTATATTTTCTGAGTATTTCCAGATAAGAAGTTAAAGGTAGCTTAAATGATGGAATTTTTATTTGATAGGACAGAAAATCTTGTGGGGATAGAAGAAATTGCTGGTTACCAGAATTTGGACCTTGTCCCACAATGTTTTCAAAAGCTTTCTTCCTCAGGGTTGTTAAAATTCGGCATTGACTGGCCAAGGGCTAGAATGTTTCACAAAATTAATTTTTATCTAACATACAGGCAGATGAAACGACCTTGACAGCCTGGGTCAAGGCTCCATTAATGGGGGAAGAGGGGGGGGGGGGGGGCGGGGAAAGGGGTCATTCTTCAGTTATTTCCCTTGTTTTCTGTTCAGTACTACATTGGTCCTGATAAGGAGATTACTTGGATTTTATCCTTGATTTTCTTGCACTACACAAATATGGTTTCAAGGTAATATCTCAGCTAAATCTGGTTTGATTGTTTTACAAATCGATGTATACGCATTTTTTTCTGATGATTGAGAACATGATGTGTTTTAAAATTACATGGGAACCTCACATAATGATAATGAATCTAATTATTTTTATCGCAACATCCCAGGAGGAAAATCAAGGATAAAAACAAAGGAACGCAGGTAAAAGGACCAATCTGATATTTGGTTACCTTTATCTGGCAAGGGAGATAACCTGATTCACATGAATGACCCGCCCTAATTTCTTAGCCACTCCTTATCGGGGTAACCCGATCACGATCTACATATTTTTGTGGCAATAAACCGTTAATCTGTCCCATAATTATTTCATTGGACAAGGTGACGCCAGAATATATAGAATCGAAAAGAAAAATAGATCAGATTGAAACCGGTATAAAACCGGAAACGTCTTTTATCACAAACCCCCATATTAAATCAATTTTATAGCCCGCCAGTGTAGCTCAGTGGTTAGCGTACCTGACTCGTGACCTGGAGTTCGATACCTGGTTGAGGCAAACTTTCTATTCGGCGATTTTTCGCCTCTCACCTCTGATGCATGTGAGAAAAGTAGTCAGTGGCTTTGGAAAGAGAGTTGTGTCAGTTCTGGTGTGAGAATGCCAGCTCGGAAACACATGGGTGCGTCACTGAACACCATGGTATGACCTGAGCTGTTAAAATGGCGTTAAACTCCAATACAAACCAAAACAAACAATGTTACAGCCATTGCGAAAAGTCTTAACTCTTTACCAAACGACAAAGTTTTAGCCTCGTCCAATTTCAAAGCATTTGCAGACGACAAAACAAATGTTACTCAAAAATTGAAATTTGTTCTAGGAAGGGTAGAAAACATTGTAGGAAAAGGAGAAAATGCTGGTTACCAGCATTTTCTCCTTTTACTACAGTGTTTTCAAAAGGCTTCCTTCCCAGTGTCGTTAAAACTCGGGATTGTGTGGTAAAGGGTTAACTTACATAATTGAGTCATGCTCTGGCAAAAGGGAGTTAAATGCATCCACGTGATGCATGATACCTATTTACTCTTTACCAAACGACAAAATTTTAGACTGGTCCAAATTGAAAGCATTTGCAGACGACAAATTAAAGGTGGCCCAAATGATGAAATTTGCCATTGATAGGTTAGAAATCGTTGTGGGAAAAGGAGGAAAAAATGCTGGTTACCAGCATTTTTCTCCTTTTCCCACAATGTTTTCAAAAGGCCTCTTTCTCAGGGTCGTTAAAAGTCGGGATTGCGTGGTAAAGGGTAAAACCATAAAATAATTATGAACCCATAATGGCCAGATTTTGAACAACCGCCTTAACCCTTTACCACACAATCCCGACTTTTGACAACCCAGAAGGAGAAAGCTTTTGAAAACATTGTGGGAAAAGGAGAAAATGCTGGTAACCAGCATTTTCTCCTTTTCCCACAATGTTTTCTACCCTATCAAATACAACTTGTACCATTATTGCCATTATTTCAATTTGGCATCTGTATATGCTTTGGGTTTAGGCTGGTCTAAAATTTTGTCGTGTGATAAAGGGTCAATCATCAGGTAGAATGGTCCTTTAGCATACAGAAAATTGGCCAATAGCGAAAGGCTTCGAGTCAGGTCAGACCGTGCAGGCTGAACTGAATCGATATTTTTCGCAGTTGCATTTAGCCCCCTTTCCACAGAGCATGGTTAATATATTTCAGATGATATTTTGTGAAGTAATAGGAATGTTATATGACATAAATTTTTAAAGCATTTTATTCCTGCCTGTTACTTCCAAAACATGTCGGACATCCGTCAAAATTAATTATTTTGGTAAATCTAAGGCTTGTTTCTTTTTTTAGGTTTCAAACCAAGATGTCATAGGTCAACTTCTTAAGGCCTATTGTAATCCCGCATGCAGACCTACATTCGTGTCAAAGAAAAATCTAAGGTATGTTTCTTTTTTTAGGTTTCAAACCAAGAAGTCATATGTCAACTTCTTAAGGCTTATTGTAATCCCGCATGCAGACCTATATTCGTGTCAAAGAAGTCAGTCGGTCTAATTCATGAACATGTGGGTTTCAAATACTGCATAGATCTGGGTCTAATCATTATAAATGTAATTCGTTTGATACAGTCTCTTTATTTAACTCTTTCCCATACAACAAATTTTAGCCCCATCCAAATTGAAAGCATCTGCAGACAACAAATTTGAAAGTGGTACAAATGAATTTAAGGTTTTTTGACAGAGTATAAAACATTTTGGGAAAAGGAGAAAATGCTGGTTACCAGCATTTTCTCCTTTTCCCACAATGTTTTCAAAAGACCTCTTCCCCAGGGACGTGAAAACATGGGATTGTTTGGTAAAGGGTTAAAGAGAGAGAGAGAGAGAAAAAAAAAAAAAAAAAAATGGCATCCGTTGGCTTTTGAGATAAGATTTTAATATTAAGATCGTTCATAAATTTCTATTTCAAACGCCAACTTATACCAGATCTTATATGTCTCAGCCAACCAGAAGGGTAGTTGCGTCATGTTCAGCATTAGAAAGATATTTGCAAAGGTCACTGAAGACGGTCCTAGGACGTCGCGGTGGTTTCAACCTCCGATCTGGGTCTACATTCATCAACCACTCTTAACTCTTATCCTGCTAAATAAAAAAAACGAAACTTTCAATCCGATAGTATAAACCCAAATTTTCATATTTCAGAGGTATTTTTGGAGGAAAGATATCTCTTTATCGGACAGCGTAGATCCAAGATCAGGCTGCACGTTCTGTGCAGCCTGATCTTGATCTACGCTGTCCGCAAATGGTCAGTGAGTCGCGCTTAGCAGCGTAAGGATTAAGAATATTTTTGGTCTGATTCTAGATTTAGAAAGTAACACAAGACAGCTTTGGTAATTTTCCTGGACGTGATTCTTTTTTTCCTGATAGCTTACTTTAACTGCTTCAAAAGATGGCCTTAATACTCTCCATTGATGATTTTCCCTTTTCTAAATAGAATGTAATCCACAAACACAACACCCTTTGCATCCCAGAAAACTGAGGACCTCACCTCACCTCCCCAGCAGAGGACGCCATCTTGGCCTTTTTGAAGGTGGTGAGAAAGCTTGTTTTCACTGCATTGATTGTATTTCGTCTCAGGCTCAAAGTGATGGACCAAACATTCATCCATAGTCAGAAATCATCTCGATATGCTTAAAAAAGCCTCAACTTCTCCCTTGACATGTCCAGCCGAATGCGTTTTTGATATGGAATCAGGTGTGGAACCCACCTAGCTGAAACCGTCATTCCAAATTCGTTGGCCAGAATACGGTGAACTCTCGCCTGGGAGATGCTAACGGTCTATGTAATGAAAAGTCAATCTTCTATTATCCGTCACCATTTGGTGCACACGGGCAATGTTTTCTGTGGTGGAGGCTGTTGATGGCAGTGCAGACCTAAGGTCATCTTCAATGCTCTCTCCATCCCTTTTTAAATTCGGCTGCCCACCGTTTCACTGTAGCAACACATGGAGCATTATTCCCTAATGTTCCGACCATATCAGCATGAATCTGTGCTAGAGTTTACCCTTGAAAAGTCAGATACTTGATAACGGCACGATACTCGACTTTGTCCATTTTCAGAAATTTTTACAACCGTCAGCTTTCAAAGTCCTGTCGTGCCAGCAAAACACATGGTATTTGTAGGTGTTTGGGGGGGGGGGGGGGGGGGGCGGGGGTGTATAACCGTGGCCAATAACCTGCCTTTTTTGTAGGTAACTACTAGGTACGCCTAGGTAGTTAGTCGTCGGAAGAGCTGATTGATTGGTTGTATGGGGTTTAACGCCGTTTTCAACACTATTTCAGTTATATCGCGGCGGCCAGTGCACCTATCCATGCTTTCCCGGCGTTTCTTTTACCAATACTCCGCACAATATTCTTTCCAAGTCATTGGCTGCTTACCCACATAACCATTGTCGAAACAATGGTCAGCGGTGAGGGAGGAATAAATCTTGTCGCAATGACTATCATCAATCCTCGGAAAGAAATTGGCCAAGCCGGGGATCGAACCAGTGACCTCCTGTTCTCAAGTTCTGTACGCTACCGACTGAGCTACGGGGGCTTGGCGGGATAAAATAAATGCGTGCCAAGTTTCATTGATCTTGCATTATTCCTTCATAGTTAGGCCCAGAACTTTTCATACGATCCTGGTAGTAGTGGTAGCTTAAGTCCTTGGTGCTTTAGATTTAAGTTAAACATATTTTATTCAATAAATGAACGGGGTCGGGTCACAAGATCTTTCAACTTAGTTTCGGCCCTTCCCCTATAATCAAATGAACAATACAAAGGAGCCATGCTCTGTGAGCAGGGGGCTTAATATATTTTCGAAAAGTATCGACCCAGGTCAGCCTGCGAAGTCCTCGCAGGTTGACCTGGCCCTACACTTTTCGCCAGTGTGTTGCTATTCTTTTCACTTTTTTGTACCAGTACTACGCTCGACACCCTTTCCAAACCACTGGCTGCTTTCCCAAGAAAATATAATCGGATCGCTGATGGCCAGAATTACCTCGGTACACGTCTTGACCGACTACAGAAATAGTTGTACTCAAAGATACCTTATTTCAGCTATTTATAAATACTTTCTATTTTAAGATACGCATCAACCGAAAAAGAATAATATCTATCTAATTTTGAACATCTGTATTTAATAACATATGTATTTTTTAAATGTCTTATATCCGAATTCCAAAAGCTTGACACTTTATTACAAAAGTAGTCCGTCCGCTGTCGAAAATGGCGCGTATGCATACAGAAAAGAGGTTTGACTGACGTACAGCAGCCTACTGGCAATTAACCCTTGACCAAATTATTCCCTGTTTTAATAACCCTAAGGAAGAAGGCTTATGCGAGGTTGTGGGAAAAGGAGAAAATGCAGGTAATCAGCATTTTCTCCTTTTCTATCATGCCTAAGAAAAAAGTCTTTTTACCCCAGCCACACTTAATTTGTCGATTGCAAATGTTTACAAATTTGGATAAGTCAGAGCCTCTGGCGTCTGGTAAAGGGTTAAATCTCATGAATATTATTATATTTTCGAAAACGAATCAATTATATTTTCAGAATTAAAGGCCATTATTGTCCTGTCATTATAAACTTTGTAAATGACGAATAATTGATAGTTTAAATGACAGTTGAATGTAGTAAAAGTCCAATCTTCAAACTTATGACTGACATGCGCAGTGAGCACAGGTGTTCCTTACGACATCCCGGAAACTGGCCGACAGTACCAGACCTTAGTTCCACGATGTTATATGGTGGTAATTTTAAGTAATGGTTGGTAATAAGTGCATATTTATGGTTTAAATATTGTGATAAATCATTATGCAAGAAGCACGTGTTGGTCTTATATAACCTTGAGCTTGAGAAAGAGAACTGTGTTTGTGTGGTGGGGGGGGGGGGGGGGGGGCGATATCCGTGGTCAATAACCTGTTATTTTTCTAGGTAACTTACAAATCCGTTCGATAAATCTGTCAATCATACAAATAGGATTAAAAAAAAGTCTTTGAATGTAAACAAACACTGAATAAATGAATATAAACAATTTTGTGATCTTGTTTATCCTTTTTTTTCTGAAGCTGAAATTGAAATGAACACCAGAACCAAACATTGGCGAACGAGACAAAGAAAGAAGAAAAGGCTTCAGGTATCATTTTTTATGCTGTTTAGCGCTATTTCGGGCTCAGAATGTGTGTTTTGATTTTGGATCTACCCTGTCTGGTAAAAAAAAATAATTGTTGAAATTGTGGGATTTAGGTCTTTACAAATGGCGTTACCGCGGTCGGGTAACGAGCCAAATAAATCTGCTAAGTACAATACTAACGCGATAATTGTGGTATTTGTTAACTAATGCTGGTTCATTGAAAACATAAACACATTTCATAAGTTGTGCGTTCAGTTGTTCTTTTATATTGCCAGCAGTGTATCTGTTACTGTGGTACAGTGGTCAGGTCGTAGGGCTCACAACTTGGCCGATTCTATACCTACATCTAACCTCGTCCGTATAAAGAGGCTTCCATTCTGACGTACCAGTCACATGATCTTAAACATGGCGGCCCCTATGAAATCGCTCACCAACGACATGAACAACCACTGTGAAGTTATTCACTTCTATCGATCTGTCGAAGAAAGCTCCCAACGGAATTGATGAACCACGCTAAAAATGGAATGTACAAACTGTTTGCCGACGAAAATATTCTTAGAAAGATATCGACAGAAATTTGTGACTCATGTTTTCTTTTTTTAAGAGGAGCCTTACAATTTCAATAACGGTAAAACGGTGTACTTCCGGCGATGAAATGTACCGTGTATCAAGCTACGTGATACAGCCGAAGGATTTGATCACCAGATCACCCGAGGTATGCCGAATGACGACTGACGTTGAAGCGATTCGTGTTTGATTGATTGATTCGGGCGGGTGGCATTTTATCGTGTTCGGTTTATACTAGGACAGTTGATAATTGTGCCCACGCATTTTATTTTTTCATAAAAAAGAAGACTTAATGTCGATTTATTCTGACTATTATGACACCACCTTTAGTGCCTTGCAAATGATTAGAAGTGACGTTTATACCGATCCCAGTATTTCAAATTCATTTATCATTTTCCGTTTCGCAAGTAATATAGAGGACGAGTGCCATTTTATACTTAAGTGTATCATAACATAGTTCTTGTAAACATGCAATATTTGTTTATTTTAATATAGTTTTAAGTCATGATCTGTGAAACGGCGGTTTAATGAATCTGAAAAAAAGTATCGACTCATGTCAGACTGCGCAGTCCGCTTTCACAAATGCAATAGAAGTCGTTCAACGAGAGCCAGTGGGAGCGACCGTTACAAGACAAAGGCGCATTTGCTAGTGCGAACGATCGTGCGTTTACCAGTGAGTGTTGATCAAGTAACTGAAATTGGTGTGACGTCAATCATACAACTGCTGGGATTGGCGACGTTATCGTGTGATCTGTCTCAACACCATGTGATCGGTCGTGTGTTTAGACAAGACCATTTGCAAGATCATGTGATTGATCGTAGGAGTGGTCGCTCAACGAGCCGGAGATTTTACCCGCCAAAATATGGACCTCGTCAGATCAACACTGAATTCCGAAGAACAAACGAAATATCGTCAAAAAAGGGGTATCAAACAACGAGCAAAAGACAGTTAGCGGCAGCAGCTATCAGCTTCCTTCAAAAAAAGGTTGGAGACCATTTTAGTCGGTGATTTGTGTTTTCTTTTCAAGATGGGCAAACTCGTGTGTCTTATCGTGCAATAGTTTGCAACGTTATGCAACACTCGAAGGGCAGTTATTTCGATCAGTTATTTCGAACGAGTGTTTCTATCGCATGCAGTCGCGTAACAATATTGACATCTTTAAAAGCTTACACGATCGGTTGCGATTGCTTGCGATTCTACAATGGGTGCAACAGCTTGCAAGACACTATGCGAATGATCGCTAAAAGGTGTTGCAAGGCTGTCTTAATGTAAACAGGTCGCCAAGTAAATTGTGAAGAAGGATTTAGGTATTTTTCGAAGGGGTAGAAAAGTCTGTGGGAAAAGGGAAAAAAATGTCGGAAAAGGAGAAAATGCTGGTTACCAGCATGTTCCCCTTTTCCCAGGAAGGTCTTCTAAAAAGCCTCTTGTTAAGGCCGTAAAAACATAGGGTTGTTGGCACACGATTAAAGCAGCGTGAAACACCAACCATTCCAAGATCTTGCTCGATAAAAACAGGCTGGAAAATATATCTACTTAACTCGCGGCAATTCTGTTTTTTTCTTCCACTACGTGCAATTTATTTCAGCATCCCAGTGTTTCCAAAACAACAAATTTAGACTCTTCCAAATTCATAACACCTTCAGACAACAAATTCAAAATTGGTAAAAATGAGCTTAATTTCACTGATAGGGCAGAAAACATTATGGAAACTAGCTGTCTGATAGGGTAGAAAACATTGTGAAAAAAGGAGAAACTCGGATTTTATTGTCAGAGGATTAAGGTAATAATCAAAGTTCATAAAGGTCCTGGGTTGAGGGGACAACAGGCTTTACTGGCGAGGCAATTTAAATGTTTGCTTAATGATACCGTTTTTTTTTTTTTTTTTTCATTTTATTTCCCCTTGTTTTCATTACATTGAGACAAAAGTCCTTTGAAAACATCGTAGGAAAAGGCAAAAGTGCTACAGACCAACATTTTCTGATTGTCCCACAATGTCGTTTTACTTTCTCCCTTACAATCCGATCATATGATCCATGTTTCTTTTCTCGTCCGCAAATACTATCAATTTAGACCTGTCCAAAACTTTATCGTCCGGTGAAGTATTAAACAGCAAGGAGTCAAAAAGATAGGGCTGACATAATAATTGACAACTGCTTTCTTCCGCTCTGTTTTCTCCGCCGAAGAAACAAAACAAAGACGCGAAAGTCAAGAAACAGTTCTTGGCGTTTATGTCGTAACTTAACGGCACTTATCACCTTCTTGTTGACATCTCAAGACCAGTAAATTACCTTGGTGCCTGTGACGTCATGTGGTGATACCACCACGTGATATGGCTTTCACCAAATTATGGTAATGAAAGGAGGTTATTACAGCCGCAATTATTTAATTATGAAGAGATTTCGATGGTACTACGTGCTTAAGTTTAAAAGAAACTCAATATTTATGGTCATGAAAAAGTGGTGAGTAATGGAGTTGTGTCTTTTAACTCCTTACCAAACGACAAAATTTTAGATTGGTTGAAATCGACGATTTCAGTATGGCTCAAATGTAGCAAATTTTCTTTGATAGGGTAGAAAAGATTGTGGGAAAAAGAGAAAATGCTGGTTACCAGCATTTTCTCCTTCTTCCACCACGTTTTCAAAAAGCTTCTTTCCCATTGTCGTTACAAGGCGGCCACTAAATGATGGAATTTACCCTCGAAAATAGAGTAAATGGCGTGGGAAAAGGAGATCAGGGTCGTTAAAGCTCAGGATTGTGTGGACAAGGGTTAACACCAGACGATAAAACAGTAGATCTACAGACATCCATATTGAAAAAAAAGATCGCAGTTTACAAATAAATTGTGTCTCAGTTGATGGGATTTGTCGTCGTAAGGATCGAAAGCATTATGGGAAAAATAAAAAGATGTTGTTTACTAACTTTCCTTCCTTTCTCACAATGTTTCATAATGCTTCTTTCTCAGGGTCGTAGACTTGAGGATTAACGCATTACCTGCTGTTGGTAACTTTTTTTGTGTGTGTCTGTGAGTGTTTTGCAGCTAACACTTTCAGGCTTTGTGGAAAAGTGCGATAATATTCGTAAAGCGGAAGCGATCTTTTTTACGACACTGTTTTCCACATGTCAAAGGTATTGAACCCTTGTAAAGATAACCCTCTGTTTAAACGACCCAGATGAAGAAAGATCTTTAAAAAATAATTGTAGGAAAAGGAGAAAATGGTGGTAACCAGCACTTTCTCCTTTTCCCACAATTTTTTCCCACCTTTTCAAAGACAAAAACCACCATTTTAGCCAAATTCAATTTGTCGTCTGCAAATGCTTTCAATTTAGATTAGTTGAAAATTTTGTCGTCTGGTAAAGAGTTCACCTAAATTGACGTTGAGGTTTCGTATTTAACCCTTCAACTGCTAAGCGTGACTCGCTGACCCTTTGCGGACAGTGTAGATCAAGATCAGACTGCACAGAACGTGCAGTCTGATCTTGGGTCTACACTGTCCGGTAAGTAGATATCTTCCACCCCCCCCCCCCCCAAAAAAAAAAATACCTTTGAAATGGCAAAATTTGGATTTTTACTGTCGGCTTTGAGATTTCATTTTACTTATTTAGCAGGATGAGTGTTTTAACCCTTTACCAGACGACAAAATTTTAGCCTTGTCCAGCATTTTCTCCTTTTCCCACAATGTTTACAAAAGGATTCTTTTCCAGGGGCGTTAAAAGGCGGCATTGTACGGGAAGGGGTTAAAAAATGGTGAAAAAGTCTTCTGCTGCAAATTTGTGTCTGTAGATAATGAGTTGATAAAACAGTTGATTGACTGATTGATTGATTGATTGTGTGGTGTTTAACACAGTTTTCAACATTATTTTAGTTTTCAGTTATATCACGGCGGCCAGTGCACCTATCCATGCTTTCCTCGAGTTTCTTTTTACCAGTACTCAGCACAATATTCTTTCCAAGCCACTGGCTGCTTTCCCACATAATCATCGTCGAAACAATGGTCAGCGGTGAGAGAGGAATGAATCCTGTCGCAATGACTATCATCAATACTCGGAAAGAAATTGGCCAAGACGGAGATCGAACCAGTGACCTTCTGTTTTCAAGTCCTGTACGCTACCGACTGAGCGACCGGGGCTCCGTTGATAAAAAGACTTTCATTCTGCAAGTCCTTTATAAGGATCCGGAGCAAGAAAACTGATTTCGTATGATCACTAGAATTTTGTAATTGTCACGTAATTACTAGGAATAAATTACACAAATGACATCTATCACGAATGCCAGGGTCGATTTTCACCCGAACAGAAGCCCCTAATTCACGTCATTTCACACCTACTTACAAATGACCCTGCCGAACTCCTACTTCCCCAGAAATCCTGCAGCGACATAGCAATGATGTACCAATAAACCAGCGTGCGGCTTTCATATGGCACCGAGGTGTAAGGTCATGTAAAATAATTTGATATATGCTCTGTGAAAAGGTGGTTTAACCCTTTCCCAAACGACAAATTTTGGAACTGGTCCAAATTGAAAGAGTTTGCAGACGACAATTTTAAATTCGATGAAAATGGCAGAAAGGTCTAAAAAAAAGGTAGAAAACACTGTGGGAAAAGGAGAAATTGCTCGTTACGAGCAATTTCTCCTTTTCCCACAGTGTTTTCAAAAGACTTGTACTGCAGACACGTGAAAACCAGGGCTTGTTTGGGAAAGGGTTAATGCATCCTCAAAAAAAAAAAAAAAAAAAAAAAAAAAAAATCGACCCAGATAAGCCTGCGCAGACCTGGGTCGACACTTCTTTGCACTTTTTTCTGCACGTCTAAGGATTATACTGTCTCATCATTCAGTCGATTGTTAGACAAAATCGATTCTATGGACCTGAGATATAAAATGACGTGCTTGGTATATTACATCAAAAAGATGCATTAAAACCCCTTTTACCAGAACATGGCTCATTTTATTTATTTATTTATTTATTTATTTATACCCGTCACCTGACAACAAAATTTTACACTTGTCCAAATTAAAACCATTTACAGAAGCCAAATCTATTATTTTTCGAATGATTTAATTCGTCTAACAGTTGTAGAGTAGAAAACATTGTGTGAAGAGAAAAAAGAGCCGGTTACCTGCGGTTCCTCCTTTTTCCACAAGGTTTCAACAGCCTATTCCTTAGGGTCGTTAAGACTCGGGATTGTTTGGTAAAGATTTAAACGTTAAACTGCTACAGAAACTAGATGACCATTTTAGGCAAAACCCAAATATTGCATTGTTCTTGAAAGAGTAGATTTTCAAAGTCAATTTACAATACTTCAAAGTTATTTTCGTTAAATTAAAAACTTCTCTACGTGTCATGCAGTAATCAGCGATAAAATCCAAAATGTAGTACTTGAGAGGAATCAAGGGAAATAACAAAGGAATGGTCCCAGTTTGTGACCAATTACAGATTCACCCTTATCCTGCTAAGTAAAAGAAATGAAACTTTCAAGCCGAAAGTAAATTTCCCTATTTCAAATGTAAGTTATGGGGGAGAGGTATCTCCTTGTCGGACACTGTAGATCCAAGATCAGACTGCACGTTCTTGTGCAGTCTGATCTTGATCTACGTTGTCCGCAAAAGGTCAGTGAGACGTGCATAGCAGCTTCAGGGTTAAATCAAATCGAATTTCTCGTTTCCCAAAGGATTCAATTTTCTTTTTAAATTTATAATGTAAATAAGTTAAAGCCCTTTATTTCAGTGTAACAAGTTCTACAACTTAATATTAATCATTCATGTCGATTATTTCTCGGAAACCTGACCATTAGTTATTTCCCTTGATTTCTCTCCGGTACCACATTATTGAATTTTATCGTTGATTTCATCGAACTATATATCAGTATATATACCTGGTTCCGTGTTCATATTTGGACCTTAGATTTTTTTAAGTTGCTATTTAAATCTATAGCATAGGCAGGTCCTAAGGTTGACGCTGGTCAAGCTAGCCTGGCTCCGCCCGCCTGTAGTTCCTTATGGCTTGTCTTACTCGAAAGCATTAGCAGATGAAAGATTAAAGGTGGGGTAAAAGGTGGGACGGTCTTTGAAAGCGTAGAAACATTGTAAGAAAAGGGGAAAAATCTGGTTATTAATTTCTTCTATTTAAACAATTTTTCGATGGCTTCTTTCTCAGTGGTCATTAAGACCCGGGACTGTTTGGTAAAGCGTTAACCGTTCCTTATCGCAATCTAGACGTATAACAACATGCATAAACACAAAAAATAAAGCAAACCTCTGGCTTTTGATCACGTTGGCTAGTTTTGACAGTAGAATATACTGGGAAGTTTGAGGCTGACCTTGTTAGGAAGTAATGGTCATGAAACAAAAAGATTACAAATTACGTCATTCAAAATCAGATGACGTCACGAACTCTTATCTCAAACGTGACTCATTCGGCAAACCTCGGGTGTTCCGTTGATCAAGTCCATCGGCTGTATCACGTACCTTGATATGCACCTACACGGTTTTTCGCCGGAAAACGCCATTTTACCGTTCTTAAAATTGTAATGCTCCTCTTAAACAAGAAAACATCAGTCATGATTTTCTACCGAAATCTTTCCTAATACATATTTTTTCGTTGACAAACAGTTTGTTCATTCCATTTTTAAAGCGGTTTATCAATTCCGTGGGAAAATTCACTGACAGATTGATAGAGGTAAGTTACTTTGCTGTAGTTGTTTATGTCATTGCTAATAGATTTACATGGCGGCGCCATGTTTAAGACCATGTGATTATCAATTCAAAATGGAAACCTCCTTGATACGGACGAGGTTAGAGTTGTGACGAGTGAAACATGACTGTCTAAGGGAAGAAAATTCGTAATGACTATAATACAATGTGAGCAAGGGGAGGGGGGCTACGTAATAAATTCGATTATCGAAGACTAAATCTAGTTATCTTGGACAGCATTTTTTTTTATCAAAAGAATCTGTACTCAAAAACTTTATATTTTATGAAGTGTATGCACCTATACCTGTTTTTGATATAGATTAATGATCTGTGTACAAAATACAATCTGTCTGATAAAGCTATTTATAACCTTCGTTTTGTTTTTTTTAATTTTCGTTTTTCTACTTTTATATCTATTTTTTTTTTATTTTCCGTGATCAATTACCAAATCGTCAAATGTCAAAAGGAAAAGGACTTTATAATTTCGTTTCAGTTCTTGTCCCAAACCTTTTTTTTTTTTTTTAAACTTTTTGAATTATATATATATATATATATATATATATATATATATATATTTTTTTTTTTTAGCCAAAAATCCTATGTTTTAAGACTCTGTGGAAGAAGCTTTTTGAAAACAGTGTGTGGTAACAGGGAAAAATGCTTGTAACCGGCATTTTCTCATTTTCCAACATTTTTGTCCCTCTATGTTACAGACAAAGTCTATGATTTGAGTAATATTCCATTTTGCATTTTTACTTTTCAGTGTAAGTGAGCTAAAATTTCGTCGTCTATTGTACCTGTTAGAAACTGTTCACTTTTAACAATATTCTTAACATTATATAATTGCAATTACGGGTAGAATAAAAAGAAAGTTAGATATCTGCATCGCATCCTAGGGGAAAAAAGAGGGGAAATAATTTCATTTTGGGTATAGGGTAAATTAGTTGAAAAAAAAAATCAAAGATCGAACTTGTTTAGAATGATAGATGGGTTATTTTACGGCTGTTAAATTAAACTTAAGAAATCAAAGTTTTATAGGCGATTCTTTCATTGTATAGGTAATTGAATTAAAACTGTCCTTTTTCATCAATAGCTTTGATGCATTCAAGAAGACACGAATTACAACTGCGTGAACTTGACCTGTAATGGAGTGGATCATGATCTAGCTGAAATATGAGATCGTCGCTGTGGTCATCGCTGACCGAAGTGACCAATCGAGATGTCAGGACCGATCAGACAATGGGATGACCATCCGTCAGTTAGCACAGTCCGGACAATAGGACACATTATTGAAATATGGTCGACGGACAGTAGCCATCCTTAGCTCTTTACAGAGAACAAGTATAAACTTGTCCAAGTTGAAAGTTTTCACAGACAACGAATTAAATGAAAAAAAGGAGAAAATGCTGGCCACCAACATTTTCACCTTTTCTACAAAGTTTTCAAAAACTTTTTTTCACAAGGACGGTTATTACACAGGATTGTTTGGTAAAGGGTTAATCAATATTTCCTCTTAAGTATGCAGGCTTTGTGAACGAAGCAATGTTTCCGAAAAATAGAATCCAAACTAAAAACAAAGGGTAAACTACAGTCTTGTGTACTACTACTAATGATAATAATAATAACTAGCAAATGGAGGAATTAGTTGACTACTAACTGAATTCCTCCATTTATCGTCCTGTATTCTTGTTAGCTCAGCTGACGAAAAGGAATGAGAGACACGTAGTACTTAGCGTCTCTCAGCGTATTGCGTTTTGACAAGTACCTTATTATTTGTTATGAATTTAGTAATTTGAATTTCCAATGAAAACAAATGCAAAACAATGAAAACAAACCACCTGCAAAACATTCAAAAGAATCCATATTTTTCACCGTTAATGAAAATTAAAA
This sequence comes from Tridacna gigas, assembly GCA_945859785.2. NCBI lineage: Eukaryota > Metazoa > Mollusca > Bivalvia > Cardiida > Cardiidae > Tridacna > Tridacna gigas. The sequence goes on from OX244035.2 coordinate 64,603,739, forward strand.
CTGATAGTCGCAAATCTTAAAATTCAAATTTCAAAAAGTTTGTTATATTAAACAAAAGAGGGTATGGTAGAGAGTATTTAACTCTCTACCAAACGACAAAATTTCAGACCGGCTGAAATTGAAAGCATTTGCAGACGACAAAATAATTGCGACTTTAAAATTGAAATTTGTTTTGGGACACCAGCATTTTCTCCTTTTCCCACAATGTTTTCAAAAGGCTCCTTTCTTAGGGTGGTTAAAAGTCGGAATTGTGTGGTAAAGGGTTAACACGTACATGTTCATTTATTTCTGAATAGGTCTAGGAATATCAACAGAAAGGAATTTGGTAAAAACTAAAAGGCACTCTGTTATCTATAAATTATTTCAAAAGTAATAGATATATCAACGTAATCATAGGCATACGAGTATCTTGGAGCAAGGAAAGAAATCGTTTCTCTTTAATGTAATGAAAAATCTTTATCATAATTACATATAGAGAAAAAAAAATCATAACGCCTTGAAACAAATTCTGGGTCATTTACAAACATGCATATACAACTAGAACTTGGCCAGGTTATGAACCTTCTTGAACCTACACCGCCATAATTATGAAAAGTTGGAATGTAGGGTGTGTTCTTTTTACAGCAATATTTTTAAATCAATGTCGGAACTTTGCGATTGGATTGGGATACGAGCTTCCATGTAAGACATCGATACACATATGGAAGAAAAGTACTTGTCTACATATCTTAATGAGCCATGCTCTGTGAGGGGGCTTAATCACTCCTCACAACTCGGCCGATTCCGTACCTACATCTAAGCTCGTCCGTATAAAGGTGGCTTCCATTTTGAACTACCAATCACATGATCTTAAACATGGCGGCGCCCCTGTAAATCGCTTAGCAACGACAATGAACAACCATGGTGAAGTTATTCACTTCTATCGATCAGTCGATGAAAGCTCCCAACGGAATTGATAAACCACTCTAAAAATTGAATGTACAAACTATTTGCCGACTGAAATATTCTTAGAAAGATAACGATAGAAAATTTACTCATCTTTTCTTTTTTAAGAGGAGCCTTACAATTTCAATAACAGTAAAGCGGCGTGCTTCCGGAGATGTGCGAAATGTACCGTGTAGGTGCATATCAAGCTACGTGATACAGCCGAGGGATTTGATCACCGGATCACCCGAGGTATGCCGAATGGAGGCTTAATTCATCTGCAAAAAGTAGCGGCCCAGGTCACCTGACCTGGGCCGAAACTTTTTGCTTTTGGTCAATTTTCTGCATGTCCAAGGACCATTCTATTTCAGGATTCAGTCATTCACCAGAGAAAATGGATATAAGGGACCCAAAATAATGTGATGATTTGCATGGTATCGTGGAGATGCATTAAAAGTTGGTAGATTTGCGTGTATATATATGTGCGTGCGTGCGTGCTTGTGTGTGAGAGCGAGAGAGAGAGAGAGAGAACAGCAGAAAGAGAGACAGCAGAGAGAGAGAGAGAGAGAGTCTCTATTAAGTACCATGACATTTGTGAAAATAATTGGTAGGTGACGATGTACTTATGTATAAGTCAATAAAAGATTCTATTCTATTCATTAAGCCCCCTTTTGTCACAGCATGGCTTAAAGGTTCCGACAGCAATCTTTACATTTATCAACATATATGGGAAAGTGTTCACTAAACATATAATTACTTTAACTCTTAACCACACAACCTAGAGTTTTAACGACCCTGGGAGGAAACCTTTCGAAAACATTGTGGGAAAAGGAGAAAATGCTGGTAACCAGCATTTTCTCCTTTTCCCACAATGTTTTTCTACTCTTAAAAAGACATATTTCGTTATTTAAGCCAAATTCTATTTGTCGTCTGCAAATGCCTTCAGTCAACGGTTAAAAACGCCAGCCTCTCATCTCGGGTTCAAATCTCTTGATAAGTGGTATTGAACCTCTTGAGCTACAAATATCATAGCGCTAATGCTGACTGGGTCTTGAGGTAGCAATCAGCGAAATGCGATAAATATGGATTGGAGAACGTGCTTCAGAATCAATGTAAATAAATAAATTTAGATCAAACTATTACATGATAAATTGTAAACTGGTTCCATTTTAATTATACAGGATGTTGGTATACTGAGACCACAGAACTGTTCATGTAAGCAACAGTAACCCTTTACCACACAGCCCCCAGTTTTAATCACCCTGGAGGAAATGGTCCCTGAAAACATAATGGCAAAATGAAGAAAATGCTAGTAATTTTTTTTCCCATAATGTTTTCTACACTATCGGAGACAGAAATGATCATTTGAGCTACACTGAACTCTTTACCAAACGACAAAATTTTAGACTGGTCCAAATTGACAGCATTTGCAGACGACAAATCAAAGGTGGCCCAAATGATGAAATTTGTCATTCACAGGTTAGAAAACATTGCGGGAAAAGGAGAAAATGCTGGTTACCAGCATTTTCACCTTTTCCCACAATGTTTTCAAAAGGCTTCTTCTTCAGGGTCGTTAAAACCCGTGACTGTGTGGTAAAGAGTTAAATACTTATGTCGTCTAGTAGTCTGCAAAATGCTTTCAGTTTGGTCGCGTCCAAAATTTTGTCGTTTTATAAAGAGTAAAACTAACGCCAATATATTATCCTCAATTCATTTATTACACGTTCTTTTATAAAGGAGAAAGAAAGATAAAAAAATAAAAAAGAAATAAAAAGATAAAGGAAATAAAAAACTTTCCGAAAAAAGAAAAGTAAAAATGCAATACTGCTGTCTGATGTACAGAAATTATAAAGTACTTAAAAAGAGATAATCGTATCTTAATTAATGAAAAATGAAACCTTAATACTCGTAAATGTTGTTCTTGTGAAGTTTTTATTCTTTCAAATGCAAACAAAGCCTACAAAGGTATCATTTTATAAGGATAAAAATATTGTCATAGCTAATGAGTACATTTGATGTCTCAAAGCATAACCCTTTATGTTTTTAATCCTTTATCAAACAATCACGTGTTCTCACCATCATGAAGAGAAAGCTGGTTGAAAACATCGTGGGAAATGGAGAAAATGCTGGTAACCAGCATTTTCTCCATTTCCCACAATGTTTTCTCTCTTTCAAAGAGAAATCGTATCGTTTAAGCTTATTTTATATTTGTCATATTTATATGCTATCAAAATGGACGAGTATGAGCATATTTCTTCTGGTAGATAGTTTAACATTACTTGTATGAAATAAATAAATAAATAAATAAGATAAAAATATGACAGAAAAAAATATACACAAATAAAATAAATTAAAAAAAAAAAATAAATGGACAATATTTGGTGTTTTTTTTTTTTTTCAGTGAAAGATCGAAATTTATTTCATCGAATGAACATCATCGGTAATATTTTCACGAGTTGCGCAGCTACTCGTGAAAATATTGCAGTATAATGTTCACGAGATGAAAAAAAAAAAATCGGTCTTTTACCGAAAAAGAATCTAAGAAATATTCTATTCATTTCATGCCTCTAACCCCTATTTGTTGGGACTTGCGAAGAACAGAGGAGCTCTTGGTATTTCCAGTGAGTTTATCAATCGGTAAATTCACTGGGCGAAACCGCGACATTATCAAACTATAATCCCCCATTTTTTCCTGATAAACTACCAAAACGCATGAAATAAATAAATAGAGGATATTTGTTTTTTTCGGTGAAAGATCGAAATTTATTTCATCTCGTGAACATCATCGGTAATATTTTCACTCGTGCCACGAGTGAAAATATTACCGATGATGTTCACGAGATGAAATAAATTTCGATCTTTCACCGATAAAAACGGATATTCTATTTATTTCATGTTTCTAACGCCTTTTTTTTTTTTGTCGAGACTTCCATAAAAATCAGTACAAACACCCCGTGCTCGGTATTCTCACTGGTCGTACCCGTGTAATATCGAAAAATATTTTCACCGCTATTTCTCGATATCCTACAGGAAAGCATGAAATAAAGCGAACTTTCAAATTTCCTATCTGATAAAAAATGAGCACCAAGTTTCCATTGGGAAATAGAGAAAAAGGAAAAGACATTCGTTCCCATCGGAAAATAGGTTTTAAAATTTAACCAAAAGATTCCTAACGTCATTACGTACCGTCTAAACCCTTCACCAAACAAATCCCGTGTTTGAACGACAACGCGGAAGAACGTTTTCAAAAATATCGTGGGAGAGGAAGGAAGTGCTATTACCAATATTTTATTCATTTCACAAAATGTTTTCTGGACTCTGCAAGACAAATTCCATTATTTGAGCTGAATCTCAAATTGTTGACCTGGACTTGACCTCAATTTGGAAAAGTCTAAAATTCTGACATCTTGTAGGGTGTTAAGCAAAATAGCAAAGAAACTATCACTTTGAAAACGTAAAAAAAATTGCTAGTTTCAATGACGTTTTTTTCTCCTTCTGTGACTATGATATAAAAAGCAGTCTGCTCCGAGACAGAAAAAAACGGTCTGAAGCATTGATAAGTTAAAGATAGGGCTTTAGTTCTGTCAGCGTGAATGACTTAAAATGAATTCGCAAAATTGAAAAGATCAATAACATAACATATTGTAATACCTATTTGTATAAACTTTAAAAGAACGTCACAAACGGCTGTAGGTAAAGGGTAAGTCTCTTTGATGAAAAACCGTCCTGTGCTTATCTTTTCATCACTTTTAATGATAATTCCCATTTTAATTCATTATTTTACAATATAAACCAATAAAGATATACATAAAGGGATTCCCATTCTCGCTAACCCACATTAAAACACGAATAACGGGCGATGACAGGGAAAAGACGAAGATAATAAAAATTGATACATTTACACCGTGTCATTTTGAAATGAGGCTTTTTGACATGCGTACTCTAGTATGGAAAAATGTCTACCGTTCTAGCTCCTTAAAGAAATACTTTTTTATCAGTATGAGTGCAAGACGAAAATAAAACGAGACAAAATGTGAAGAATTTGACACGATTCCCATCTTGATGCCAATAAATACGATTTTTTTTCTTGTCAAATATTAATGAAGCGTCATGAGACAATTCGGAGTGCATTTGTAAGTGACCCACCTCATTTATCCTCGTGAAACTATTTTCCCTCTGAAAGCATTTTCTGATTTAGGTTCAAATGAGAATTTAGAAACATCATACGGGACACGAACAGACTTAGACCCATTATAACAGGGTTCAAAACGGTGCGTCGGACTTTCAAGCATTTAACCTGACGCTCCAGAGTTTTAACCCTTTATCGCACAGTTTCGAGTTTATCAACGCGGAAGAAGCAGGCTTTTGAAAGCATTGTAGAAAAAGGAGAAAATGCTGGTAACCAGCATTTTTTCCTTTTCCAACAATGTATCCTACCCTATAAAAGACGGAAATAAACATTTGAGCTTAATTTTTTTTGTCCGCATTTGCTTTCAATTTGGTCGAGTCCATTTTATTTATTTATTTATTTATTTTTTTTTTTTTTTTAATGGTAAAGAGTTAACTTTCAAATGTAGAAAATTCTTGAAAGTAAGATATAGGATGTCCTTAAAAATTTTTGGCGAATACGGACCCAGATTCAATATGAGGAACTTAAAAAATAAACTGTAACATTTCAGTTCTACGCCTCGTTTCGAATTTTCTCTCTATTACTTGTTAAGTAAATACGTGGAAGAAAGAAAGAAAGAAAGAAAGAAAGAAAGAAAGAACAAGCCCCTCTCTGAGTGAAGTTTATGAGATTCAGGCTATTTTGTTAAACTCCATCAAATAGTGCAAGCAAACAATCTTAGTAAAGCAACATCTTTATGCAAAATTACTCCTGAAAAGCGTTAGACAGTCAAAGAAACAAAATATTCCGCCCATTTTCTCTGATATCATCAAATGTAATCTTTTCAAATATAAATCGATAGCCATTCAAATTTATCTGGTATCCCATTTGACCCATTATTAATTTTGGCACGAATACAAGGGCCCCACTCTGTAACGCATTCAGGCATCTAGTATTGTGTACCACGTTACTGCTCTATCCACAAATATATACTAAGACACACTCTCTCTCTCTTTCTCTCTCGTTACCTAGTGATATCCTGTGCTGTGAGCATAGGAACGAACCGTCAGTACGTACGACACAACTATGATAGCATTGCTGCCGTTCTTGGCATCCAAGTAAGACCATTGTCACCAGGTTGTCAGTACCTCTGTATGCAGTGGGAAAGGCACTATCTTGGATTCCTGAATTATTTCTAGTGTTGTCAAGTACTTTAAGCCTGCGAAGTATCACCCCACAGACTATAAATGCGATAGCACTGCTTCCCCTGTTGATACTTATGTTTGTAGCCACTATCTCCCCTACGTCTCTGTGTGAAGTGTGGAAGACAGCCTCGTAGATATTTAAATTGTTCCTAGTGTTGTGCAGGACTATAACCCAAGTAATTTTACGGAATGGATCAAAAACATGATAGCGTTGTTTTCCTTCTTGGCACCCAAGGTTGTAGTACCATTGCAACCAGCTCGCCAGCACCTTTGTATGCAGTGTGAGAGACAGTATGTTTTATCTCTTAATTGCTACTTGTGTTGTCCAGTACTGTAAACTTAGGAACTGTCATCACACAGACCGTAAATATCATAGTACTGCTCTCTTATTTGGTACACAACCTTCTATCTCGCTGGTATCTTAACTATGGAAGGCAGGGATTTGAATTTGACAAGTCACTTGTTACTAGTGGTGTCCAGTACTATAAACGTGTGATCTGTCTCTTCATAGACCATAAATATGTTTCTTTTCATGATAATATGTAGCCAGTATCTCCGTATGACTGTTGACGAGAGCTTGTTAGATTCATGAATTCTTACTGGTGTCACTATAAACCTAAGAACTGTCACCACTAATACTTTACAGATAACAAAATTGCTTCCCCTCATGGCACATAAGTTATTACAATTGCCATCAGATTACCAGTGCCTCTTTGTTGTAGAGTATGTTGGATTCCTAACCGATAAGTAGTGCTAGAATATAAGGCCATCTAACAGGTTTGTTGATAGGGGTGAAGAGAATGAGACCAATTCATATAAGAAGCCGGGTTGCAAACAGTTCATCATTTTGCCTCTCTCTCTTTTTTGCAATGAGTAGTATGCATTACTATATAAAGACGCAAAAAAATGAGCCGTGCTATGTCAAAAAGGGACTTAATGCATCTCGGTGATGCATTATACCCAGCAAGACATCGCACAATGAACCCCTTAAATTCCATTTTTTTAACAACCGACTGAATCATGAGATTGTCCTTTGACATGCAGAAAATTTAAATAAAGCAAAAAAGTTTCGGTCCATGTCTTCGTAGGCTAACACGGTCGATACTTTTTGACGATGAATTAAGTCCCCTTTTCAAAGAGCATGGCTCATTAATGCATCTGGAATATGTCATGAGGTGTGGATTATCAACCAAATCAAAGCCCGAAAAAAAAAAGGGCAGGCGACAAACTTACTGCCATGTTGTCTGAGGCTTTCTTTATCTCCGTTACATTGGGAGATAAGTGGCAGGTAAATCTAATCATGCAAGATTATATACAGGTAATAATTCTTTTGTCTTTCGCAATAATTGCTTCATAATTGGTATGTTGAATTATACATCAAGGTAGCTAAAGAAAGAACAGAACAGAACTGGTACCTGTACCGAATTGCAATGTATAGATATTTGGGTTGGGCGATCGAAAAATCGATAATTCTGAACCAGAAGATCGAACATCTACTTGTTGTTTTTGTCGTTGTTTTCCTTTTGTATTTTTACAGTGTAAAAATGTCTTATCGTGTACCTGCATAACAGATCTCTCTAAACCATTGTAGGAAAATGAGAAATTACTTGTGCTACATAATTTCGTCATTCTTAACCGTGTTTGTTTAGTGTCATTAGCACAAACCAGTTCCCTTTCCTAAAAATTCTACTCCTTTCTATTGCTTATGACCCTTCCGGGTAGCTCAGTGGTTAGCGTATCTGACTCGTGACCTGGTGGTTGCGAGTTCGATACCCGATTGAGGTCAACTTTCTTTCCGGCGATTTTCGCCTCTCACCCCTGATGCACATGAGAAAAGTAGTCAGTGGCTTTGGGAAGAAAGTTGTGTCAGTACTGGTGTGAGAAAACAAGGAAACACATGGGTGCGTCACTGATCGCCATGATATGACCTGAGGTATGAAAATGGCGTTAAACTCCAATAAAAACAAACAAATTGTATTGCTTATACTTTTTAATGGCAATTGCACAATCGCAAGTTTAGTAACAGTTTCAGTTATATGTATCTGAGCCTTAAAGTCATTTACAGTAGCTTGGCTTTTCGAGGTTGAGACTTAGTTTGCAGCGTATACATTGAATTGCACCTACAAGAAAGTGTTACTTCTCTCAGCGCCATTTGTATGAGCCATACCCTGTGAAAAGAAGGCGTAAAGAATCTCCATTTTTATTATATACCTGTAAGTTTTCCGGGTTAAATACATGCGTCGCACGCTGCTAAAATCACACACGACGGAAAAAAATCCGTATTCCACTCAGTGGAATACGGTTCCAAATATGGTAAGATGACGTCACACTGTATCCACGTGAACACGGCAGCCATTTTGATTGTTTTATATGTTAACACAATGGGCGTGGTGGAAATAATACTAAATAAAATTCATCCGCCATTCATGAAAAAAAGATGTTAACGCCTCCTAAACCAATTTTTCTTATAACTATGCTTCGTTTTCGAATAAAATTGTCACTAAATGCATATATTTTGGTTTTTGGTAGTTTAGGTATATAATAAATGGAACATTTTGTTGTAGTGTGTTTCCTGGGGCTTGTATTTACTTCTCGCTGCGTGGGAAAATTTTGATATCGCGCGAGACCTTCGGTCTCGCGCGATATCAAATTTTCCCACGCAGCGAGAAGTAAATACAAGCCCCAGGAAACACACTACAACATAATATTCCGTATATACTTTATACCAAGCAAGTCAATACAGTGTTATAGATCTATAAAATCTGTTTTGCTTAACAACCCACTGAATCATGAGGTATACTGGTCCTTGGGCATGAAGAAAATTTGCTAAAAGCAAAAATTTTCGACCAAGGTCAGCCTGCGCGGAATGCGCAGGCTGACCTGGGCCGATGCTTTTCGCAAATGTATTAACCTCCTTTTTACAGAGCATGGCTCAATTTTAACCATGACTAGCTTTCTCGAAGGCTTAAAATATAATACATTGAAAATCAGACAGCTTTTAATCTTGGCTTGACTAAAACAAGCTTACGGTATAGGTCTAAGATCAGACTGCATGTTCTGAGCAGTTTTGTCTTGATCTATGCCATCCACATGAACAAAACCTATTTTCGCCTATGCCGCTCACAGTGTTAAAAAAACATTTAAGATATTCCACAGTCTCTGCCATGTTCAGTCATTTCAGAAAATGACAGATGGTTATTTAGAACAAAAAGGTGCAATCAAGAAGGTAATGTAACTCACCCCCGAGATTAATATCTAGTAAGAACAAAACGGCCGATAAATTGGCATGATTAGCGTAATAAGGATGTTTTGCTAAATCGTTTGAGGTACTCAATAGAATAAATATAGCTTTATTGGCTACAAATGATTGTAACCCTACTCAGTCTTTACCAGACGTAAATATTTTAGAATAATCCGGACTGGAAAAAAAATGAAGACGGTTATATAAATGTGGTCAAAATAATGTAATTCGCCTCAGAAAGGGTACAAGACGCTTTTGCAAGGGAAGGAATAAAGGTTACAAGAATTTTTTGTCCTTTTCCCGCAATTTTTTAATCGCCTTCTTCTTCATGGTGGTTAAATATGGAATCGTTCGGTAAAGGTTCAAGACCTTTCCAATAACCTTCTTGCGACTAAAACAAGAAAATGAAAGTACGTGACGAGATGGCACCTTATTTTCCAGTTGGTGACAAGCAAAATTACAATATCTGGCACTCATAACAGCTCCTTCGGGGACGAATTTTGTAAACCATTCAATGCTTCTATTTGAAATAATTCTGAATTTCCAGAATATTTTCCGTTGAGGAAAAGGGAGGTAATTATTCGATAATGGATACGAAACCGTTTGTTTTCCAATAAAGATGTAGGGCGATACGAGAAATGTACCCAAGACAATGGACCGATAATTTGATAATTGGAGCAAATGGGGAGATCAAAAGAAAACAACGGAGTTAACGAACAGGTACTAATAATCTTAACCCCTTGAGCGCCTTTCACAACTTTACTTGCCTTTGAGGACAGTGTTGATCAAGATCAGGGTGCACAAAACGTGCAATCTGATCGTTGATCTACACTGTCCATTTTTCTAACCCACTATAGACAATAGCAATCTTGATAACTGTAATTTTTGTGTCTTATTTTCGGACTGAAGAAGTATGTTTTGTTTATTCGGTGCTCTAAGGGTTTATAATGGCTGATTTAGTAAGAAAGCGCCATGGGAATAATACAACTAATTTCTACGCAATGTTACGAAGTCGATTCTTATTTGTGTACGAAATGAATCGAGACCGGTTGTAATTTGGATATTAAAAAGGGTCCTTGAACAAAATAGAGTAAATGTAAACGACAGGATTTGTCTTCTCTCTACTCTCGGTGAAATAGAGGATGAATTCCATTTTATATTGAAGTGTCCGTTTCCATAGTCCTTGAGAAAAATATATGAGCCATGCTCTGGCTAATGAGGGCCCAATGCATTTTCGTGATGCATTGTACCTAGCAAGACATCGCAAAATTAGGGATCTAAGAATCCATTTTGTCTAACAACCGAGTAAATAATGAGGTAGACTGGTCCTAGAACATGCAGAAAATTTGTCGATTGCAAAAAGTTTCGGCCAACGTCAGTCTACGAGGACTGACCCGGGTCGATATTTTATTTATTTATTTATTTATTTTTTTTTTTTTTTTCTTCTTCTTCTTTCTTTCTTTTTCAGATTCATTAAGCCCTCTTTTCACAGAGCATGGTTCATATATAAAAGAATATTTCCAAGTAATATTACATTGTTACAGCTTCTTCATTCGGACTATACAAGTGAATTGTTTAACCTGGTGTTGCACGCAAAAAAAAGTAGTAGTAGTAGCTTTATTTCCCACTTGTACATACAAGTACACACTGTGAATACAACATCATGTGGTCAAAACATTACAACAATATAAGTAAAAAAATTATGGGGAAAGATATGTATAAATTCATACATTGTCGAAAAAATAGACTAATCGCCGCAATCGTTGCAGAGGAATGCGATGGTTTCTGTAAAACGTTATGAATGAAGGATATTTCTTTTTCGAAAGTTTTTATTAATTTACGAATATTAAACAAAACATCGTAATTATTTCTATTCATCAAACATGTAAATTTGTACATACTTCGTCTAACTGTATACATGTAGTAATATTTGATAAACTTTTTGCGTAAACTTGAAAAGAAATGACATTCAATGATAAAGTGAAATTCATCTTCAATCGAATTTAGACCACAATGATGACATATTCTTTGATTTCTAGGTAATCTGATTCTACCATGCCTTCGTAGATAGTTCTCAATCTTTAAATCCTTCTTTGGGAAACAATTAAAAGTGGATAGAACAGTACTGGTGGAAATATTTGTAAACCATGTTTGCATGTAACAATCAACCAGTCGGTTCTTAAATGAAACTATAAATTGCTTTTGATCAATGTTTTTCGGTCTTCCGAAACGTACAGGAACCTATGTCTTTGAAGTAAAGACTTTATCTTGGTCAACCAGTTCACTTACCATCTATTAATCCTTTTATCATAACATCGTTAAATAGTATTCAATAAAATATTCTTTGAATTCAACAACTTAAACCAGTTTTTGACCAACATAAGATGTCTGTTTATATTAAATGGGTAAGGTCCCAATTCACCATAAATTGATGCATTACAAGTACATTTGTAGATTGTTTTACTTCAAGAACTAATTCAAAAATTTTAACGTGGACTCATTCTATACCTTTTGTTTAAGGAAAAACCCATATTTGGCATCCATTGTTCAATATCGATCCCATAAAAGCATCAAACAGTTCTTGGATGAACTTATATCAAAATTTATTTAAATATACTATTGGTCAAGATATGCATAACTTTAAGAGATTTACTAACCAAATATTGATTGTTCAACTTAAAGGACCCAGTATAGTTTAAAAATTCAGGAACTCCTAAATAGTTTAAATTATCTACCACTTCAATCTCACTGTCATTTAAATACCATTTATCAATTGCTTTTATTTTACCCCTTTTCCTGAAAACTACTATTTTTGTTTTTGTTTATTGTATTTACTTCCAGCCCCCACTTTTCACAGTATTCTTGCATTCAAAATAATAGTAATGATACAAATTTATTTCATGTAGGATATCGAGAAATAGCGGTGAAAATATTTTTCGATATTACACAGGTACGACCAGTGAGAATACCGACCACGGGGAGTTTGTACTGATTTTTATGGACGTCTCGACCAAAAAAGGCGTTAGAAGCCTGAAATAAATAGAATATTTATTTTTTTCGGTGAAACTCGTGAACATCATCGGTAATATTTTCACTCGTGGCTGCGCCACTCGTGAAAATATTACAGATGATGTTCACTCGATGAAATAAATTTCGATCTGTCACCGAAAAAAACAAATATCCTCTATATCTTTTATAGTTAAAGCTATGTTATGTTTATTCTGTTTATTCGTCCAAAAGCATTAATAGAAGGAATGTCTTTTTCGCATTTGATAATTGAATCATAAAGCTTATCCAGTATTACTTAGTACAAATTAGTATAAGTTTATTGAGAAAGTTGCATCTGGTCATTTCTTTATGTGGATCCTTGATTCATTTCCACTGCAATATTTGTGTGTGTTATGACTACATGTATTTACTTACGTAAGTATCTGAATAAAAATATATGTTATCTAGATTGGCCACGATATTTCGTTCTGATAAAATGGCGGAATCAAACCGGATATGAACTCACTTACAGACGAAAACACTTAGTGCCATCCATATTGAAAGCATCTGCGGACGACAAGTTCCATGTTGTTAAAATAATTTGATATGTATGTGATATGGTAGAAAATCTTGCAGGAAAATCCGACACCATTTGTTTCATATCATCTCAAAGCTTCTCTCTCTCTCTGTCTCTCTCTCTCTCTTGATTGCAATCGTTGTACACTGGGCCACTGAAAGGAAGATATGGCAACAACAGAGTGGAAAGAAATTTACCCATCTGCACCTCTTGTGACAAAAATGAAGTGGAGGATGAAAATCATTTTTTATTAGTTTGTCCAGCTTCTGTAGATTTCAAATAAGCGTTTATCAAAGAGTATTTTTATAAACGCCCAAACATGTTTAAGTTTGTGAAATTGTTAAACTTTAGAAATAGGAGCAGCCTTTTAGATTTAGCCAAGTATATTAAGTACAGCTTTGCTCGAACATTATCAATGACATGGAATAAAGATGTATTCTCTAGTCTTTTTGTGAGGCATTGTCTTCATTGTCTATTTTATGTACTTCTATTCCATTCATGTCAATGAGTATTGCTATTATTTTCTCCGTGAATGTAGATCTATTCGCTTTCTTTATTACAAGTAAAATGATGATCTGTATTATTATTATTATTAATGATTTCTGTACAGCTATTCAACAACGTGTCACTGTATTATTGTTTCATTATGTATGACGAGAAACTGTAAAGCGTAAGTCAATAAAGTATTGTCTTTTGTCCTAAATACGTAATTTAACCCCCCCCCCCCTCATCTATCTTTGTCTCCCCCGCCCTAGGACAAACAATTCAGAGCAACTTTCCCCTTTCACACCTATCACACCTATTTCATTAAACGCATTGATACTTTCCACGCACTTTATTAAAAAAACTAATTAAAAAGAATAAATAAATAAAGTATCATGTGAAGAAAAGATTTTCTAACACTTTGATACAAAAGTTTACTTCATAAAAAAATGAAATATAACTGGTATCATTATATAGCTACATACAGACTCATCCTAGTTAAAATTCAAAACCCGATGTTTTCCATTTATTATAGCCATAGGAAAGGCCGCGATCCTTGCATTGCTAAACATGTTAAAATGTCATGTTTTATCGTAGTAAATGAATGTTCAAAGTATATAAAACCAGTGATTAGAAAATGAAAACCTCTGTTAAAGTAAAATCCACCCACAGCTCTTAAATGATTAATTTTTCGCGTCATTTGACTCACTTAGAAAGCTATAGGTGAGATTAAAACATTAGCCCTTTACTATACAGGCTATGTTTGGGTCTTTCAGTATTACAACATTTACGAGGATTTCAGTAGTAACCCTTTACATAACAACCCCATGATTTAATAAACCAAAGGAAGGAGGCATTGGAAAACATCGTGGGAAAAGGAGAAAATGCTGGTAACCAGCATTTTCTCCTTTTCCCACAATGTTTTCTATCCGCTCAAAAACAAAAAATTTCATCGTTCAAGCTGCATTCAATTTGTGGTCTATAAGTGCTTTGAATTTCGACCAGTATAATATTTTGTCGTCTTATCCAGAGTTAAAAAATGCACATACGACAAGTATTTGAAAGAATATTTTAACTACATGGGAGAAAAAATTGACGAAAAAAAGAAGCATATTGCTTGTTGCAAGCGGTTGTTCCTTTTCCAACCAAATTTTTCATAAGCAGTTAACAGTTCGGGTAAAGAATACCGAGTTTTTACAGTAATGACTGCATTTTAAGATACAAATCAGACGTTTTTTCGCATTTACGGACTGTTAAGGTCTAATATCAGATTTGCTAGAATGTGCAGTCTGATCTTGCATATTTACTGTCCTTTTTCTTTTTTTGCTTTAATTTTCTTTCCAGAGAAAAAAAAAAAAAAAAAATGGAATCGCAATTTTCAGGTTCATATTGCAGTTACTAAAGGCGAAATTTTCATCGATTTATTTGAAACTTAAAGGGTGAACACATCTATAACTACAGACGAAAACTTTCTCGTCTCGCAACAAGCAGACCGTTTTCATAAACATTGTGACAAAAGGAGAAATTGCTCGTGACGAGCAATTTCTCCTTTTATCACAATGTTTTCATTTGCATCATTGTATATAAACCTAATTCATATTTTACAGGGGGTAGTCTTCAAAAATCTTTTGCCGCGAATTTGTTTTAGCGGGGGGGGTTGGGGTTAAAGGCGGTTTTTATGGGTGACAGCCGAAGGGCTATCAAAGGCTTAAGAGACAATATTGAGCCCGGGGTTTAAAGTATTTTCTCCCCATAAACTTTCTAGTTACATTGAATAGCCCTGTCGCTTATTACTTTTGATGTTCGAGTTATTAACAATAAAATGACTGGTTTTCAGATTTATTACTGTCACTTTTTTATGAAAATCAATTAAGCCATGTCTCGTCTAAACCGCTTTTTTGGCCTTTTTTTATTTTTCGTTCACTCGTTTTCTCTCAAGTTTTTCTCTTTTCATTTTTTTGATTTTTTTTAAAGGATTTCCCCTTTGAAGCCTGTAAATTAGATCATCCCATAAGTCTGTTTTATTGTTCTCTCCTTTTATTTTCTGTGAAAAGATCAATTTCGTAACAAATTTATCGATACCGTCATCAGAAGATGTGTGAATCTTGACTGCTTGATCTCTTCCCTGCTTGCCTGTTCGCTCGCTCGCTTGCTCGCTCGTTTCCTTCATTCCTTCCTTCCTGCTTCCGTCTCACTCACTCCCTCACTCACTCACATGTGTATGTACGAACGAAATAGATTTTTCTGTGTTTCTCTTTTTACTATCCTTGTGTCCATAGCATTTGCGGTATGTTTTCAAGTATCTAACACTGTGTACAACAGTCTCACAGTTATGTCAGGAAGGCCAGTGCACCTATCCATGAGTTTTTTCTTTTCTTTTTTTTTTTTAGTTTCTTCATCAAGTAAAAGGAACAAATATAAAGCAATATGAAAAAAGAGTTCAACAGCGGAGAGCGGAATGAATCCGACAGGGTTTTCACCTAGCCTGGATTCGAGCTTGCAACTCGGTCCTGGATTACGATCCGTGCTTGTTACTACAGATGCACTGAGACTCTGGTAACCATTTACTACACAACAATATTTTAGTCTGGTCCAAATTGGAAGCATTTGCAGACGACAAATAAAATGTGGCTGAAAAATCGAAATTTGTTTTGGGAAGGATAGAAAACATTGCGGGCAAAGAAGAAAATGCTGGTTACCAGCATTTTCTTCTTTCCCAACAATGTTTTCAAAGGCCCTTTTTTCTAAGAGAAGTTAAAACTCGGCATTGTGTGGTACAGGGTCAAAAATCAATTTACTTTGAAGATACAATGTAATTCTGAAGAAACGGGGTTTTTATTTAAAATAGAAAAACTAAAAAGGCAGGGTTTCAGTTTACATCCTGTTTCAAACTATTTTTCTTGCACTTTCATACTTAAATCCAAGTAGCGTATAATGTAGATCGAAGATCAGACTGCACATTCTGTGCAGCCTGATCTTCGATTTACATTATACGGGAAAGCTGTTTTCTGAAACCATCGAAAGTTCAAAAGGTTAGGGCGTGCCTTCGCCTTATTTCCGATAAAAAAAAAAAATGTCTAACAAAATT
This sequence comes from Tridacna gigas, assembly GCA_945859785.2. NCBI lineage: Eukaryota > Metazoa > Mollusca > Bivalvia > Cardiida > Cardiidae > Tridacna > Tridacna gigas. Next base: position 64,620,353 of record OX244035.2, read on the forward strand.
AATTTTGCCACCATCTCATTTCTGTAACATCGACCTCGAAATAAAACAGAGTTTCAATCCTATTACACACAATCCAGAGGTTTTTCTACCTTGTGGATAAATCCTTTTGAAAACATTATGGGAAAAGAAGGAACAGCTGGTAACAAGCATTGTCTCCTTGTCCTAAAATGTTTTCCACTCGTTCATAGACAAATGACATCAACTGAACCGCATTTAATTTCTGGTCAACAACTCAACTCAACTAAACTCAAGTATTTATTTGTGCAAAAGGCCACCGGCCCATAATGCAAACAACAGTATTACATATATCTATCCATGAAAACAATACAGTCAAGTACCCTGTGGGGAAAAAAAATCATTTAGAAGGGATGCGGCGCAGCTTTTATATTCAAAGAGAACTTAAACAATGTTAGATGAATAGGTATCCGTCCAACATGGACTCGGATCAGACTGCAACAAAACGAAGACTGATCCGGGTGCTTGTTGACGGATAGTTCTAAGCTTTACGTAAATTTACAACAAAACAACATAACAACTTGAATCTAGGTCGAAAGATCCGAGATCATCCATGTCACAAATTTCACGGCTCGGTAACGACTTTGTCGTCTGTTAAAGAAAGTACTATTAATTTGTATGTTTGTATTGTGTTTAACGACGTATTTCAGTTCCATCGCAAGCGGCCAGTGCACCTATACATACTTTTCCGGAGTTTCTTTGACCATTACTTCGCACAATATTCTTCCAAAGCCCACAAACTGCTTTCCCAAATAACCATCGTTCAAAAGATAATCAACGGTAAGAGAGGAATGAATCCTGTCGCAATCAATATCATAAATACTCGAAAAGCAATTCGCCGAGCTGGGAATTCGAACCAGCGACCCTCTGTTTTCAAGCGCTGTACACTAGCGAATGCGCCATCGGGCTTGGCATAAATCGTAGTAAAAATGAGAGAAGAAAAAGATGGCAACAAATTTGCACATAAATTCGACAGATTATTGAGTTAATGAAATACCGGACGCTTTGATCTGTTTATAATGGCCGCACCATCCTGTCCTTCAAGGTGGTCAAACGGCAGCTAACTGACCATCCTACATTCTTAATTAACCCTTTACCGCCCAATCCCCTGTTTGAAAGACCCTGAAGAAGAAAGCTTCGAAAACCTTTTGGGAAAAGGAGAAAATGCTGGTTACCAGCATTTTCTCCTTATTCCAAAATGTTTTCTACCTTTTCAGAAACAAATTTAAAATTTCAAGTCAAGTTTATTTTGTCGTCTGCAAATGCTTTCAGTTTAGACAAACCCAAAATTTAGTCGTTTGGTGGCAGGTTAGGTTCACATACAATACCCTCAGCAGGCAACTTTTGAAACATTGCGACAAAATGAGACATTGCATGTCACAAATTATTTCTTCTTTTTCCACGATGTTTCCTTATGTAACCATGTACATGTATAAGACATTTACACGTACATGTATTTACGTTGATTGTCTATTTCAAATGAATGTCCTCAACATTTATACCGAAGGTTATCGGAGACCATTTCCCACACTCGCATATTTCTTTTTCCAAAATGAAAACACTTGACGAAGTTTAATTAACCCTTTACCAGACGACAAAATTCTAGCCTTATCCAAATTGAAAGCATTTGAAGACGTCAATTTCAATGTGGCTCAAATGGTGCAACTTTTCTTTGACATGGTTGAAAACATTGTGGGAAAAGGAGAAAATGCTGGTTACCAGCATTTTCTCCTTTTCCCACAATGTTTTCAAAAGGCTTCTTTCTCAGGGGCGTCAAAAGGCGGCATTGTGCGGTAAAGGGTTAAAGAATGACCGAGCAAGCATAATATTACAATGAAACATTGACATTGTGGTGGAAGGCGAATTTGTTAATTATGTAGAATTTCCCAGTTATTAACAATATTTCAATAATTCATCTTCCATAACTCTTTCTCTTAGGACAAATTTAAGAAATGTCTAAATTGAAAACATTCGCATTCCATAATATAATGGAAGCTTAAATGGCGGGATTTATCATTAAAAGGTAAGAAAAAAGGTCAGACATGGGGAAGATACTGTTTACTGGGAATTTTTCCTTTGCCAACAATGTTTTCAAAAGAATTATTGTATGGTAAAGAGCTAAATACTTTGAAAAGTATCTAAACTAGGGAGAAGGACAAAACGTCATTTTTCGTTTGATGAATATTTTTATGATTGTCTTAGAACTTTTCAATATTGACTACCAAACAGATTTTTATGACAAGGTATCAACCTGTAACCCAGGTAACAACAGGTAAAAAAAAGTGATCAGATGAGATTTATTAGATTTCGTCTTGATTTATAACAACAAGAAGGCAGACTTCATTTAACTCTTTACCAGACGACAAAATTTTAGACTAGTCCAAATTGAAAGCATTTGCAGACGACAAGATAAATGTGACTCAAAAAGTGAATTTTGATTTGGGAAAGGTAGAAAACATTTCGGGAAAAGGAGAAATTGCTGGTGACCAGCATTTTCTCCTTTTCCCACGTTGTTTTCAAAAGGCTTCTTCCTCAGGGTCGTTAAAGCCTGTGATTGTGTGGTAAAGGGTTAAGCTGAAGGAGTCAAGAGCATTGCGAGGGGATGCCAACGTACGACTGCCAGTGTTTTTTTTTTCCAAATGAAGTTTTTAAGTTAAAAAGGGGCATAACTGTGCCTTAATTTCTTTTTCCACGTTTATCTCCCCTTTTGGTATGGGTAAGATAAAAGTAACCCAACTTTGAAGTAAATGTACTTATTAACCCTTTCCCAAACGACAAATTTTGGAACTGGTCCAAATTGAAAGAGTTTGCAGACGACAATTTTAAATTTGATGAAAATGGCAGAAAGGTTTCAAAATGGGTAGAAAACACTGTGGGAAAAGGAGAAATTGCTCGTTACGAGCAATTTCTCCTTTTCCCACAGTGTTTCCAAAAGACTTGTACTGCAGACACGTGAAAACCAGGGTTTGTTTGGGAAAGGGTTACAGGCCCGGAAGCGGCTAAAAGTAAACCACTCAAAAGGCAAATAAACTTAAATTTACTTCATACTATTTTTAAAAATGAATATTGTTACAAGTCTGATAGTGTGTTACAGTGCCGTATGTCAGTGTAGTAATCGCTGGCTGATACATATATATGTGTGTGTGTGTGTGTGTGTGTGTGTATATTAAAAGTAGATTAAAAAAAATGCCAGCTTTTGTTTGTTCATATTTTTAGGATCTATTTGCCTGCCAGCGACTGGAACTTTGACAGACCGTACTGTGTAACACATTGTCATACCCATGGCAATGTTCATTCTTTTTAAATGGTATGATTTGAGTTTGTCTGCAATTTGTCTTCAATTTGACCACCACATTTTCAACAATTGGCCGCTAATTGGCCTTTATGGCTCATAGATCAGAAATGTCAAAGACTTTTTTACTCTACAATGACGTAGACAGCGACAGGGTATGACAATCACTTGCCGTTTGCCTCGAAAACAGCCGATCTCGAACACAAAACCGTTAGACATACTTCAGCAATTGTTTAGGCGTCTAGCAATCTGAATCCGGTTGTTCATTTTATTGTACGAGGTTTGACAGGACTGTCGATGGATTCAGAAAAAAAAATAGTACGGCCATGGAATGCAAAGAGCTTTGCTCGCATTTCGAAGACAAGATTAGAGAAGAAAACTGTCCTTTTCCCACAATGTTTTCTACCATAACTTAGACCAATTCCAACTTTTATGCCATATAAAATTCCCTGTCTGCAAATGCTTTCAATTTTGTTAAGAGTGTAAAATTTTGTAGTTTGCTAAGAGTTAAAATTGAAGAAGTCAAAATTTTGAGGCCTGGTAAAAAGATGAACACTGGTGAGAATTGTAACGATGTAATTGACTTATCATGGCTCCAAATAAAACTGACCACAACCATCCGGTTTATTTTCATACGTCGTTAATATCACTAATGATGGACAATGGTCCGTCAGTCCGGCCATACTCATCACTTTGACCCCCATCATTATAAAACAGTAAATCTGTCGTCATGGAGATGTGAAATGAAAAGTGCAAGATGGTTGTTGTATTTACTTCGTCCTCTGTCTCTATCTTCCCGCCTCTGTGTCTCTCTGTCTGTCTGTATCTCTCTCTGTCTCAGTCTCTGTCTCTCCTCTCTTTTCCTCCCATAGGGTCGATGGTTCGTTTTCTAGCTCGAACATTTATTTCCGAAGGTTGATGATAATCATTGAAACAGGATTCAGTCCTCACTCGCCACTGAACATTGCCTCAAGAATGTGTGCGCGGGAAGGCAACTAAAGGCTTAGAAAAAATACGCTGAGGCTGCTAAGGGTGACTCGGGGAGCTGTTACTGACAATGTAGATTAACATCAGACTGCACAGAACGTGCAGTCTGATATTGGATCTTTACTATCCTATAAGGTATTTTCCCTCATTGAAATCAAACTGAAATTCGCAAAATTTGGGTTTTTAGTTTTTAGACGTTGTTTCTCTTTTTTGTAACGTTATTAATAAATAAAACCCTTGAATAAAAAAAAAAGGGGGGGGATATTGCGGTACATTTTTAGCAATGGCTTTATATGCCGATTAAAAGCTTGAATGGAATTTAATAAACCACAATCGTAAAAAAGAATATTATGTTTTTAAAAGCGATTTGGAAACGGAAATGTCCGAACGTATCCAAAATAACGTTTCTGGCTATCATACCGTTTTCTGTAAACAAATAAAAAAAAAACAGAGACGTAAAGAAATAATTATGCCAAAGTTATAGCTATGGTGTGTTAATGCAAAAAGGCGATAGGTATTCATAAAAAATCAAGGCAAATACATTCTTATTGCTTTCACCGACAGATATATCATTGACCATATTTAATAACCCTCCTGAAACAAAATTGCAGCAGACGACATTTTAAAAAAATATCCTTGTAAAATAAGGATAATTAAACATGATGAAATAAAGATTTACAAACAAACACATGTAAGAACACTGTGGAAAAAGTACACGTTGCTAAAAAGGGAGTAATTTAGTCATTTCTCCAGTTATTTCTTTTAATTTTTAACTTGTTTACTGCAAGACTCAAAATGTCGTCTGAAGATGGATGCAGGGTTACGAGACGAAAACGACCGGTCAAAAACAGTCACGAAAAAGAAGCATAAAAGTCAGTCTCCCACTTTTGATTGCTAATTACTTGACAAACAACGGCCATTAGAAGGTGAATTGGTCGATTTGTTCACCCAGCAAGTTTTATAGGCGCATGATTATGAGCCCGAGCCCCACACAGGTCGGCGATATCAATAAAACCTTCCCGAATACTAGTAACTCTTTCGGCGTCAATAGGTGAAAATAAGGGCTTTTGCGGACGGCATTGATCAAGATCAGACTGCACAGAACGTGCAGTCTGTTCTTTGATCAATACCGTCCGCTTGTTTATTAAACCATATAAGATTAAACAATCTGTCTGATTTTCAACGGGTGGTCGATTGTATTTGTATTTTCAGCCTTGGAAAGAGATTGGTGTTAAGTATACAAGTGTTGGGCAACAAAAGAATTAGGGTAAACTTGAATTGCATCATAATCTCCTTTTCCCACAACGATTTTTTTTCTCCCATCTCAGTGGTAAACTGTTATTTCAGTCACACTTAATATGACGTCTGCAGCTGCTTTCAATTTGGCATTGTTTTTTTCTTAAAACGCAAAAAAGGTCTGCCGAAAAAAGATCCTCGCAATATGACTGAAACACTGGCATTTAACCCTTTACCACACAATCCCGACTTTTAACGACCCTGTGAAGGAAACCTTTTGAAAACATCGTGGGAAAAGGAGAAAATGCTGGTAACCAGCATTTTCTCCTTTCCCCACAAAGTTTTCTACCCTTCCCAAAACAAATTTCATTTTTTCAATCACATTTATTTTGTCGTCTGTAAATGCTGTCAATTTGGACCAGTCTAAAATTTTGTCGTTTGGTAAAGAGTTAAAACAACAACATTAACGGCGACAGAATGAATACGAAAAGTCTTAGGTATGTAGCTGCTCCATTCCGTATTGCAGAAAACACCAATGAACAAAGACGAAGTCGTCGTTTCCAAGGTGTACAACAGTCCCTTGAAGATATTGTTTTAAAATCAGAAATATATGTATCCATGCATTACCAAATACTCTCATACTCTGCCCAGCAGGCAGATGTATCAAGTAATGAATTTCCCGGGAAAATCATTGCTCTAGATGATCTTTATAAACAAAAAGGTAAACGACGTTAAGAGGTTCTGAAATTGAATATTGAGATCTTTTGTGGTTCAATGAAAAGTTACCACACAAGCAACTGCCCCTTTTTCCTATTTTGCATAAAAGTGAACATTTCAATTACATGTATATGAACCGTGCTCTGTGAAAAGGAGGCTTGATGCATCTGCCAAAAGTATCGACCCAGGTCAGTCTGCGCAGTCCGCGCAGGCTGACCTGGGTCGAAACTTTTCGCTATCGGTCAATTTTCTGCATGTCCAAGGATCAGTCTACCTCATGATTAAGTCGGTTTAATAAAAAAAAAAATGGCTTCCATAGATCCATAAGTATGAGATGGCTTGTTTGGAACAATGGAGTGCGGAGACGCATTAAGCCCCCTTTTGCCAGAGCAAGGCTCATATATGTTTTTTTCAAGATGTGATGTTAATCAAACCAAGTGTTGGAAAACGAGTATTTGCTCCTGAAAAGGGTGTGTCTGAAAATACATGTAGACATACAGGAATGGGTTTACAAGGTAACGCTTAAAATTATCAAATTTCAAATTAGTAAGAGAAAAGGATTACCCCAATCATATTTTTTTGCCATGATGTAAATAAGAGCCCCGGGTTATCAAGTAGCGGAAGCGCAGCTTTTTGACTGGTATCATATAGGACTCTGCTAAAAGGCCTACGGGGGCCTGCCGAATATAAACATGTCCACATTTTTGACCAATCGCAAATTACTTTTTATTCATTGGAGTATATCAATTCCAAGAAGTACATGTATGTCAAAAGCCATTCTGTTCAGCAAGAGAGAAAAAAGGTGTCTGGGTTGCCCTAGATGTTACTTTTACTTCTTCTTTGGGTGGCTTCTTAACTCTTTACCAAACGACAAAAAGAAGACTGGTCCAAATTGAAAGTATGTGCAGACGACAATTGAAATGTGAATTAAATGATGTAAATTGTCTTTGATAGGTTAGAAAACATTGTGGGAAAAGGAGAAAATGCTGGTTACCAACATTTTCTCCTTTTTCAACAATGTTTTCACAAGGCTTCTTCCTCAGGGTCGTTAAAACCCGGGATTGCGTGGTGAAGACTAGAGACATGTAAGACTCCATGTAATGTTGTTTTCATCACACATTCATTGCAGATTCATTGCAAAATGGAAAGTAAAATAGACATATAAATACCAAAACGTAATCCGCTAAACTGACTTATGATTCTGTCACGGTATATTGTAACACAGAACAAATAAAACCCACTTGGAAATGCATCTCCCATAATGCAATGAAAGTGTCTTGTGTACAGCACAAGTAGCAATTTTGCTGATAAAAATCGTGACACAGTGTCAAAAACAATCTGTTTATTGGTTGACAAATTTTAGATGAAGACATCTGCATATTCTATGAAACCTACTTCGGCAAGGCTCGTCTTCCGAGCTGATTAATTTACGATAATATTGCATATTCTACGAAACCTACTTCGGCAAGGCTCGTCTTCCGAGCTGATTAATTTACGATAATATTGTTACAGTATCCTTTCTGACTCTCGTAAAACCATATATAATTGCTCTTCTCGGAAATGGCAGAAACAGAGACAGGGTGTACCGAAATATAATTTGGCATAGTTTATTGATGCCACACTACAATTCTATTTTTAGATGTAACACGAATGCGTTATGTACAAACAACAGTAACACACTGTTGTTGGTTTTGGCGTACCTGTATAGTCTAGCTTTTGACCTACAATTTGGTATCAGTCTCAAGTGAATGATAAGTTACTTGCGATTGGTAGAAAATGAAGAAATGCTTATTCTTAGAGCTTCAGCAGGCGTTTTCGCGGCCATCGTTTTGGCACCAATATACAACGGTTGCTACCTTTAATACATAGCTCGTGGCACTTAATCAAACCATAGTAACAAATGACCCAACCAACTCGAAATTAAACCTTTGAAAATCAACATCCATCGGGTTTTCCAATGTGCCCCATTCTGACGAAATATACCAAAGAGTTATCCTCTAAATTAAGGCATGATTAGTCCAAGAATGCCATTATGAATGGTTGGTTGGTTTACCCTTTATCACAAGATAAAACTTCAAACCAAATTGAAGGCACTTACAGTAGTTGAGGAAATATCAAATGTTTCTTAAATATATATACATGTACATATTTTCAATAAAGTATAGAAAATTGTGGAAAAGGGAGAAAATGCTGGTTACCAGCGTCTTCGTTTTTTGAAATGTTTTCAAAAGCCTTCTTCTTTAAGGACGGTTAAACTCGGAATTATCTGGTAAAGGGTAAATGGACATAGAGCAATGAGAGTTTGGTGCACAAGAGGGATAGACAGCATCGTTTCTGTGTTTTGCAGCAAAAACCCAGTAGCCCTCCATATCTAGGGCTTTTAGGAGGCTATCAGGCTATATGGCGTGCAACACACGAAAAGGGGCCTTCGGACATATGCGTAAAAGTGTGTCGTCCCAGATCAGCCTGTGCAGTCTGTGAATAATCCGAGTCGACACTTCCCATTTTTTTGTGCGATTTTCTGTTTTCAGGAAAATCTACTATATGAAAAAATCTTATGAAATCGTAAAGTGCCGTCTCGGATTAGCCTGCGCAGGCTAATCCGAGACGATACTTTACGCAAATGTCCGAAGGCCCCTTTTCGTGTGTTGCACGCCATATTTTCTAGCTATTTTGGAAGTTCAATCCCGGGAGGAATAGATAATCTAGAATATACAGTCCTGTTTTGTTTTTGAAAGTTTCGAGGAACTGATTATTTTCCTCATGAAGTAGTTCTGATATATTGGATATAGCCGGTACAAATATTGATACAAGGAAACTAGAAAGCAATAAAAGGATTGCTAGAAAAAGAAGGGCTTTTTAACCCTTTCCCAAACGACAAATTTTGGACTAGTCCAAATTGAAAGAGTTTGCAGACGACAATTTTAAATTTGATGAAAATGGCAGAAAGTTCTCAAAATGCGTAGAAAACACTGTGGGAAAAGGAGAAATTGCTCGTTACGAGCAATTTCTCCTTTTCCCACAGTGTTTTCAAAAGACTTGTACTGTAGACACGTGAAAACCAGGGCTTGTTTGGGAAAGGGTTAAAACTAAAACGACAAGAGTGAAATAGGTAGAAGTAGAAATAGTAGTAATAGTACTAGGAGAAATAGTAGTAGTAGTGGAAGAAGATGACGACGATGACTGTGATGATGATGATGATAAGGAAGAGCAGGAGGATGTGCTGGAAAGTCAGAAAGACCCATATTGCCATTTGTGGCAAAAATGATCCTTTTTTTTTTTAGGAACGGGACAAATCAATGTTAGAAAAGTAGAAAAAGCTGAGTACAAGCATTTCTCTTCTTTGTCCACAATGTTTTCGAATGCCTTCTTTCTAAGAGGGTCGTAAAAACTTGGCATTGTGTGGGAAAGGGCTAGAAAATGTTTTGATAATCATTTGGGCAATAAGGCCATTACATATAGCAAGAGAGACTGGATTTTGTTCTTTATCGTTATTTAATAATTCTTTCGTTGTGGAAAAAAATATATAAAAATAGAAATACAACAATTTCTGTACAATATTTGTGTCATTCTGCAAAATTCTTTCCATGAAATAGGAAATATAATAGTTTTCTTTTTTACATACAATAAAATACGAAGTTTTCTTAGGGTTTCATTCGGCTAATCAACAAATTTATAGACTTGCCAATGCTGAATTTTTTTGTTGACGACAAATAAAATGATGCTAAAATGGTGACATGTGCATTGGAAAGGGTAAAAAAATATTGTGACAAAAAACGGAAGAAATGTTGGTCACCAGCATTTCCTCGATTTTTGGACGATGTTCAAGAAAATTCTCCTTCAGCGTTTTGAAAATACGAGACCATTAATAATAATATTTTACAGTCGTAACTTTCTGGAATATAACACAGAAGTTGATTTTGAACATAGCTTGCTGTAACCAACTTGTACTTTTGACCAAGTGTTTTCAATAGTGGTCGTCAACATAGCATTTGTCTGAAGAGGGTTACGTTACCGTCAAGCTAATAAATTCAAATTTTCTTTTGCTACAAAAAGTACTACAGTGGGTTTTACAAGAATGTTTTCAAAGTTTTCCCGCCGTTAATTTGTATCAGGAGTTCATGGTGTTTTTTTACATTTTATTCAACTTCGTTCTTTTCAGTATGAGCGGTCTAGCAATTTCATCTGTACCACAGACGAACAACTAAAGAAGAACATAATTATGACATACTGAGTTTAAATGTATGAATGGTTTACCAATTTCATCTATACCAAATACACCAAAGAAGACAGTATGACATACTTACTTTAATAAGGTTATATTTTCTTCTTCGAAGTGAGTAATAAAGGTGAAATTGCTTGACAACTCATACTTATTTAATTCAATTACATTGTATTCTATTTAATTACATTGTATTCTATTTAAAGTAAGTATATCATATTTTCTTCTTTGGCAGGATGTGATATAGATAAGGTTGCTAGACCACTTATTGCATATTCAATTACAGCTTTTGTATCCTATTCAAAGTATGAGTGGTCTAGCAATTTCAACGATACCACACACATATCTAAGAAGAAAATATGACTTTAAATTCTTGAAGTTATATTAACCCCTAGCGCGACTCGCTGACGTTTTGCGGACAGTGTAGATCAAGATCAGACTGCACCAAACGTCCAGTCTAATCTTGGATCTACACTGTCCGATAAGGAGATATTTTTCTGCCAAAAAAAAGTTTGAAATTGCAACATTCGGGTTTTACTGTCGGCTTTGAAGTTAAACATACTAGTGTTTAGCAGGTTAAGGGTTAACTTGTTCGAAGCCAATTTTCTTTTTTTATAAACTTGAATTCTTTCGACGATTTAAAAATACAATCCACTGAAACTAGAATACACTTTCATCTGATAGGATTTGACTAAACAAGCGGACAGTTTAGAATCAAGATCAGACTGCACTTCCAGTGCAGTCTGATCTTGATCTATGCCGTCCGCAAAACCCGGCATGTTTTTGTCTATGGCGCTGAAAGGATTAAGTACGTTTGTGCGGTTTTTGTTAAGAAGCTTAAGCTTTGAAGACATTATTTTCTTTTGCGGTAATGTACAATTATTTATTTGCTAAGGCTTGATAATGCATGAAAGTAAGTTTCAGGATATGGTCACAGCATGTGTTTATATGTGATCAAGACTTTGTAATGGAATGTTAAATCAACCATAAATCGCTGTACAACATTAAAAAGAAAAAAAAAAACAATCTAGTCTAAAGATAACAACATTTAACGAATAAAAGTGCTTTTCATGGCTTCGATACATGTAACTCAGGCTTCTGAAAAAAGGGGGTCAGCGACGATGACATCATTGCCGGAAGTGACGAAGGTAATGCTGAATGAAAACCCGGATGTAACGCACTTGGCAAAGTTGGAAAACTGGGATGCAATGTACTTGATATGGTGCACGATGGCAACCCACAAGGGCAGCCCTTCAAAGTAGATAGTCCTGGAAGACTTGGAGCCGCTTCCGGTTTCAGTCTTTGAGACAAGTTTATCGCTGGATCGACGGAGGTTACTGGAGCAGATGACGATGGCGATAGACGCTCTAGAGCCGATGAGGTAGTGTTGCAAGTCAAGGGTCCTGTTAAAGGGGTAAGTCCATTAAATGTGGGCTTCAAGGGACTTTGTGGGGTCAGAGGTGAGAATGCTGATGATGTTTGGGATTGGTACATTGCTTGTAGAGGAAAAGCTGGATACGAAACAGCTGCTGGATTGGGCAATGCATAAGGGTACGACGCTGCAGCTGCTGCCAGGTAGGCGTAAATTTGAGGATCCGGAGGAATACCGTATGGCCACGTGACAGCCATTCTCTGTCGTTTGTCTTTCATTCTTCTGTTCTGGAACCAAACCTGGAAATGATAAAGACATGATTGAACCATGCTCTGGCAATAGGGGGCTCAATGCATCTCCGTGAAGCATGATACCATGCAAGTCATCACATGATCTTTGATCCATTACGTCTGATCTGTATAACAACCGACTGAATTATGAAGTACATGTAAACTGGTCCTTGGACATACTGAAAATTGACCAATGGCAAAAAGTTTCGGCCCAGGTCAGCCTGCGCGGACTGCGCAGGCTGACCTGGGTCGATACTTTTTTTGCAGTTGCATTAAGCCCCCTTTCCACAGAGCAGGGGTCTTTTGTAATGACAATGATATCAATACAGATGGTATAACGATTCAGGGAAAATAACAATAGTACCATCAACTCTTTCGATGCCAATTGAATAAATTTGACTTTTATCTACATCTGAAAGTAGAATTCCATTGCAGCTGACCATAGTTTTGAACAAAGCTTTGCATCAGCTAGCAGACGGTGTAGATTCAAGGCCAGAATATGCCGTCTTATCTTAGATCTACGCCGCCCGCAAAAGCTATTTATGTCGACATTGGAAGTGAAAGAGTAAGTGATATCCTTGTTTGGCCATAGTGTTACTAAAGATGATCAAAGTGTTGAAAGTAGAGAGAGTATGGCATTTGTTTCACCATGCAAAACGCGTATTGTTGCGATAAAAAGGAATGCTTTAAAGCGTGGCGTGAGACGTTTTCTGTTTATCGCGACAAAGTATTAGTTGATGGCAATGTATTTGTTTACTGCACCGAGTGTTCGACTTTCTTTACTAAGCACTCGGACCAATTTAGGCTCCTTTGAACACAGCAAGGTTTTTTTTTTTAATCCTAGACACTTTTGTCTAAATTACATGATTCAAAAAGTACAGTATCTCCTAGTAGCTTTATTCAGTCATAAAATTCTGCCGCATTTTCAAGACCAGGCTAAAAGGGGTTTTGAAAGCACTATAGTGGGAAAAGGGGAAAAAATACTGGTAAGTAGGTTTCTTTTCTTTTCCCTAATAGTTCATACCCTTTCAAATGCTATTCCCATCATTTGAGACCTCAATATTTGCGTAATTTTTGTTCTACAAATGCTTTCAATTCGGCCAAGTCCTGTATTTTGTCCTGTCGTATACAAGGAAGATAGGGCAAAACATACTTTGAAGAAGACATTTTGCACAGTGTGCCTCCAAATGTCTAAAGCTTACAGGTAATTCCAATGAACAAAATTTTTGTAATACACACCTTTATTGTACTTTCTGGTAGGTTCAGTTGTTTGGCTAACTCGCAACGTTTTGGTCTGGACACGTAGTTCTCCTTGTTGAATTCTCGCTCTAGAGTGTTTATCTGTTCTTTGGTGAAAGCCGTTCTGTACCGTCTAACATTGTCCAAGCTATTGGGATCTGTAAAGATAAATACAGATCTTGATACATGCACTAAGTCCCTGTTTTATTTGCCCCATTTGATGATTTTTGCAGTCTTTCAAATGTACGGTAAAAAGTAGGATTTCTTTTCTAGAATGACCCGTTTTTTTACGTTAATTATTATCAATTCACAAGTTTTCTTTTATTTTCGATAGTCGTTTCTTGCAAAGTTGTTGCATGACGAAACACATATATACATGTATCAACGTCTGTAATGTCTGCAAATACATGCACAAACACTTGGCTAAAAGTATATGAGCCATGCTCTGTGAAAAGGGAGACTTAATGCATCTCCGAAAAAGTATCGACCCAGGTCAGCCTGCGCAGACCGCGCAGGCTGACCTGGGCCGAAACTTTTCGCTATTGCTGAATTTTCTGTATGCCAAAGAACCAGTCTACCTCATGATTCAGTCGGTTGTTAAAAAAAGTTGCTATTATGGATCCATAATTATGTGATGGCTTGCTTGGTATCATGCATCACACAGATGTATTAAGCCCCCTTTTACCAGAGTATGACTCATACCTATGATATATAACCCATTACAGAACGAGCAATTATTACTTGTCACAAGCAATTCTTTGACTTCCAATAATTTTTGTTTAACATTCAAATATTCAACCGCAATGCTTCATTTTCCCACATCATTCTGATTCTCAAGAAAGGTGTTTTTGGTTCTTTTACATGATTTCTTTACAGTTATTTGTTCTAGGTGGTTGTGTGTGTGTGTGTGTGTGTGTGTGTGTGTGTGTAGTAAACCTATGTAGTAATAGTGAAAATCAGACAACGAAATTTTAAACTTGTCCAAACTGAAAGGCTTTGCAGACATCAAATACAGTGGGGCTAAAACGATGGGATGTGTTTTGAAGAGGCTAGCAAACATTTTGGGAAAGGTAGAAAATGCTGGTTACCAGCATATTCTCCTTTTTCTTACAATGTTCTCAAAAGCCTTTGTTCATCAAGGACGTTAAAAGTCGGAATAGTGAGGAAAAGGTTGAACTATTTAAGCGATTATCGTGAAAGACATTTAACAAGACGATAAAACACACGTGATAAGCGATGTGCAAATATAAAGAACAGTTAACAGTTTCATTTCAAGATAGATACAAAGAGGTTTACTGCGTTTTAAGATGTGAAAGTTAATTGATCTGTAGTTTGATAATACGCTTTTTCAGCGTAACTGTATAAACTGGCTTTTGACGTATCTCTTGGTGTTAGTCCCGAATGAATTAATAGCAATGGGCGATTGGTAAAAAATATGGACATGTTTATTCTGCGGGCCTCTGCAAAATTTTCACTCACCAAATTAATTCTTTACCAAACGACATTTTTAGACCGATCCTTATTGAAATAATCTGCAGACACAAAATTGACGACAAAATGTTTTGATTTTTTTTGAAAAGATAGGGAAAAAATGGGAAAAGGAGAAATTGCTGGTTTTCAGGGTTTTCTTTGACTCTCTCAATTTTTTTCAATAAAAATCTAATATACTTTACGTGAATGATAAAATGTAACGTGTCAGTGCTTTGTTTTTTTCTCCCCTCTTTGTTGATCTGCATTTAAGTGGTTATTACAACATTGAAATAAATGCGTCTCGTTTGAAATCAAGCGAGAGTTAAATTCTGTCCGTGCTAATGGTTTCCCTTTTTTCATTTTTTTTTTTTTACGTAATTAATTACAAATAGACACGAAGAAGGCTCTTTTTGTGCAGCGACCCTTTCCTCAAAAGTTATACTATTTTTTTATTATACACAGTTACTAGCAAGATGATGGTGTTTTTTTTTTTAACTTTCTTCGTTTTTTTTTTTCGCTACAGTATTTAACCGGAAACACTTAACTTTTTTAGGCTGCTGAGCGCGACCCACTGACCTTTTGCGGATAGTGTACATCAAGATCAGACTGCACAGAACGTGCAGTCTGATCTTGGATCTACACTGTCCGATAAGGAGATATTTTCCCTCCAAAGTAGAACAGCATTATTCGGGTTTTTTTACTATCGGCTTGAAAGTTTCATTTAATCCTTTCCCAAACAAGCCCTAGTTTTCACGTGTCTGCAGTACAAGTCTTTTGAAAACACTGTGGGAAAAGGAGAAATTGCTCGTAACGAGCAATTTCTCCTTTTCCCACAGTGTTTTCTACCCTTTTTGATAACTTTCTGCCATTTTCATCAAATTTAAAATTGTTGTCTGCAAACTCTTTCAATTTGGACCGGTCCAAAATTTGTCGTTTGGGAAAGGGTTAAGTTATAGAGTAGGATAAGGGTTAATACTTAAAGAATTCACAACAAATGTTGATATAGTAACTTAAGCTAAACAGTATAAAAGTCTAAGTTGCTCCATCTGGAACGATCTGTTTTAGTAACTGTCCCCTCAGATTTGAAATTTTTACACAGGCTCTCTCTGGAAAAAAAGTCAGTTTTTTTTTTCCAGTAAGAGCGTCTCTGTCTCTGTCTCTCTCTCTCTGTCTCTTTCTCTCTCTCTCATCCAAAACGTCTTTGTCATGGCGACAGTGGGAAAGGATAGAAGGTAGATGAATTAATTTGTTAACCAATTATAATCTTTATTGGGAGATTAATAAGGAAGACAAGTTGGTAATTTGGTATGTTTAAAGTATCGCCATAGACATTTAATAGAAGTAAATGAATGTAAAAAATATTTTAGGAAAGTTGTAAACGTCAATTACCTTTTTTTTTCTTTGGATTCATACCATAATAAACGACTAGAACTAACACTAGTTTAGCTATCCGAAGATACTTTGTTGTAAAGACGTAAGATTGTTCCGAGAGAACGAATGCTTGTGTCCATTTTCCCACAATATTTACCGTGAAGTTTAAAAAAATATATATTTCTCCCTGTCCTCTTCATAATTTTTTTTCGTATTTTCTAACCCTTTCCAACACAATCCCGAGTTTCAACGACATTGTTCAAAAAGAAAACTTTTGAAAGCGTTGCGAGAAAGGGAGAAAATGCTGTTGATTACCAGGATTTTCTTCTTTTTCCGCAATGCCTTCTGCGCTTTCAAAGGCAAATCTCCTTATTTATTTTCTAATCTACAAACGCTTTTCATTTGTACAAGTCTAAAACTTTGTTGTTTGATTAATGTTAATTCTTTTTGACAGATTTCATTTAAGGGCCGTGATAGATGGTTCTCTTTTAGCAAATTCGTATAAGGTCCCGTAGGAAAAGGCTTTTGCAAACATTGTAGATAAAGGAAGACGTGCTGGTTACCTGTTCAAAAAATGACTGAAAAGTACATGTATTAGGAAAAAACAAACATACATCCTCCGGCTAATGCGATGATCCATTTTCATCAATATTTCGAACAAGACTTCGAATTATCGAGAATTTACTGTTTCCCAAATTACAAAGTGAGTTTTGTCAGAAGTACTCATTAATTCTAATTCGAGGAATGATCTTTTTTTTTACACTAATGCACCGAATACCTTTCTCATCACAATACACAATAAAACGTGGTCATTTTTGAAAATCAAAAGTCTGAAAATAGAGTAAATGTTCCGGCCGAGTCTATTTCAAGCTTGGAATTTTGTGATTTAAGTCATAAATCATAGGGCATTACTCAGATTAGAAAGATATTCATAACGAGACTCATGTATCACATTACAAATCTGCAAACGACCTTTTTCTTTCCTTTTCAGGAGAACGGATTTTTTTAAACATTGCGAGGAAGGAAAAATTACTCTTAACGAAGAAGAAAATAATAAAAAATATCGGGATCTAAGATTATTTCTTAAATTAAGCAACAAAATAATAGACTGTTCTATTCTAAATTGAAAACATTCGGTCCAGACCAGAAATTAAATGTCTTGAATGATGGGATTCGTCCACTTTCGAAGGGTAGAAAACATTGTGGGAAAAGGAGAAAATGCTGCTTGGCAGCATTTTCTCCTTTTCCTACGATGTTTTCAAAAGCCTTTATCATCTTGGTCGTTAAAACTTTGTCGTCTGGTAAAATACTTAAGACAAAAAACCGGAAGCAGTTGAGGCGTGCGATCTATCACGTATCACGTATTAGGACGGGAGTTGGCCAAGTGCCTTTTTCGCTTCCATCATCAAAACGTTCGCTTATCGTAACGTTCTTGGAGATACACCAACAGGATATGATGTGACAAAAGGATGAACTTCGGAGTAAAATGTCTCCAGGGCCAGTCTTCATTTCTGATCGGCTAAAATGTTTAATTCTCTACTACACAAATGCGCATTTCAACGATAAAAGGATTTAAAATCAATACGGGAAAGGGAAAAATGCTGCTAACTAGCATTTTCTGCTGTTCCCACAACGTTTTCGAAATTTTTACAGACGAATTTTATCATTCGAGCCATATTTAATTTGTCGCATGCAAATGCTCTCAACCTGGACAAAAGTAATAATTGGTCGTTTCGTAGAGCGTTAACCAATCAGAAACTTCGTTACTTTGAAACCTAGAAAATTCTAGAGAATATAAGGCTAAAAACTTTTCTGCACGAGAGTGGTAGGCGAAAACGGGGCAAGGTGTTCGGGTGGGAACGAGTTTCCGCAGTCACCTTATTTCATACGAAATTGGCGATTATTAAATCTGAAGGTAGCATTCCGTAGTGAAGATTTCTCTGTTTTGTGTGGGGTTTAACGCCGTTTTCAACGTTATTTCAGGTATATAGCGGTGGCAAGTGCATCTATCCATGCTTTCCTGCAGTTTTTGTCGAAACAGTATTTTGCACAATATTCTTCCAAAGGAACTACGTGTAATTTAACCATCGTCAATGCAATAATCAGCGGTAAATGAGTTGTGTGGCTATGACTATCATCAATCCTGGGAAAGAAATTCCCCGAGCTGTGGATTCGAACCAGTGACTCCCTGATCTCAAGTCCTGTACTTTACCGACTGTGCTAACGGGCTCGGACCATACCGAAGAAATGCAAAAAATCTGTATACTAGGTTAAAATGTAGACAGCATTTAAAAATAGTGAAGGAAACGGCAGTTGCCTAATATACGGAAAATTACTCCTTCTACCACGGCATTTTCCTTATATTTCTAAAAAGAGAATTGGTTCCCCCCTTTTTTTTCCAGTCATTTCTCGTTCTGGGCTGCTGGTAAGAGTCAGCAGGTCTGCAAATGCATTTTACATGCACATGTGAATAATAGCTGGCACTGCGATTCCACCGGCTCGCGGAAGACCACTTTCATTCCGCTCTCATTTTTACCTCTTTTGAAAGTATTGTGACCAAATAGAAAAAAAAATGCTCCTTAAATGCATTGTTGTCCTCTGTTACAATGTTTCCTCATGTATTCCTGTTCTAAATCTAAATCAACGTTGATAATTCCTTTTCACCAAAGATGTCTTGTTTTCCTTTATTTTTCAGAAGTCGTCGCGGAGCTGCAAGTTTGTCAGCAATAAGGTGGTAAATTTAACCCTTTACAACATAATCCAGCCTTTAAACGATCTTGAGGAAGAAGCCTTTTGAAAAGATTGTGGGAAAAGGAGAAAATGCTGGTAACCAGCATTTTCTCCTTTTTCCACAATATTTTCTTTTCATTCAAAAGACAAATTCCATCATTTGATTCACATTTAAATTGTCGTCTGCAAATGCTTTGAATCTGGACAAGTCAACATATTTCTTGTGTGGCAAAGATTTAACTCTTTTTGCGCCATATTAAGTAACTCGTTGTCTTTCGTCGGCAGAAATAACAATCCACTTAAACTAAGGAAGATTTTTCATCTTTTAGGCTTGGTTAGACCGGCAGACGGTATAGATCTAGGATCAAACAGCACGTTCTGTGTGCAGTCTGATCTGAATTTATGCCGTCCGCAAAAAGCCCCTGCTCTCGCCAGTGGAAAGAGCGTTGACAGAGTGAAACGAGTTTGTTTTCATTAATCATTAATGGGAAATGTCAGCTAATTGTCAACCGATTAACATCACACGAATGACTGAGTATCAGTAAAAAAGGTGATGCAGTAAGAAGCATATTTTTCTTTTACGCAATCACACCCTGTCGACGGCATTCTTTACGTCTAGCATCAGATGGCGTTCGAAAACATTGTGGCAAAAGGAGAAATTGCTCGTTCCGAGCAATTTCCCCTTTTGCCCTATTGTTTTCTTAATGTGATCGTATTATCATTATTTAATTCATATTGTTAATTCATAATTAACGTGGATTAATTCAAAGCAGCCTGTTGTGAATTTGGTCCAGTAAGCAATGGGTCAATCATACGATTCGATGACTCCAAATGCAAAATATTCGAATCTAATTGGACAATGAATGTTTCTTTTTCTTTGCATACTTTTTTATGCAGTTTATAAATTTAGCCCAACTCTTCTTTACGCTTCTAAACTTTTTGGTCTTAGGTGGTATTCTAGAGAAAAGAAAACTCGGGCGCCATTCTAGATAACAGGAAACTTGAATGCCACTCTAGACGTTGGGAAATTTTCCGACACTATTTCAATTCTAACTACTTTAGTATTTAGTTTGATGAATTTAATTAACGCTCATCAACAAATTTTGACGTCAGTGAGAGAAAAGAAAAGAGCTAAAACTAAACATACATGTATTTAAAAATAATTTGAACCTTCAAAAAAAAGATTATTACAGTGACAGTGACTTTCAAAGATAAACCTAAAGTCGGAGAAGAATACGATATCATGGCTAAACACATTGAAAGAATAAAGGCATTGCTCATAACGTAATTACGGGAAGTAAATTATTTTTCGAAAAAAAAATGTGGAATTTTATAATGATTTTATATTACATTTTGTTTAAACCAGAGGAAAAAGTCCTTGTCTGAAAATTTGAATAGACTAACTAGCCTGCAAAGTATGTTTAATTAAAATGAAATTGAGCCATGTTCCGTGAAAAGGGTGCTGAATGCATGTGCGAAAAGTATCGACCCAGGTCAGCCTGCGCAGTCCGCGCAGGCTGACCTGGGCCGAAACTTTTCGCTATTGGTCAATTTTCTGTATGTCAAGGGACCAGTCTACCTCATGATTCAGTCATTTGTCTGACAAAATTGATTTCATGGCTCCATCATTATGTGATGACTCGCCAGTTACCATGCATCACGGAAGTGCATTAAGCCCCTTTTTGCTAGAGCATGGCTCAATTAATAATCGTAATATGCAAAAGGCAAAAGCACTTTTCATATTGAATTACACGTATCTACAATTTTAGTTGTAATGCCTTTGTTGATGTGATATATTCATTTACAGTTGATCCGTCTATATTCAAAAAAGGTGGAAATGAATAATCACAAAATAATCTTCCTAGACAAACTGTCTTTCAACCCTTAAGCTGCTAAGCTCGACTCACTTACCCTTTTGCAGTGTAGATTAAGATCAGACTGCACGGAACATGCAGCCTGATCTTAAATCTACACTGTCCGATAATGAGATATTGATGTCAAAAATAGTACGTTTGAAATATCACTCTTCGGAATTTTCCTGACGTCTTGAAAGTTTTATTTCAGTCATTTAGCAGGACAATGGTTAATGTTTTGACGATAGAATTTGCTCAAATCTGAATATTTCTACAGCTGCCTCATTGGCAATAATGTGTGGTTATCGATGATTACGATTTCTCTCAAGTCGTTTTTTTTTTTAAAAGGTCTTAAATAAACAAACTTAGCTTTAAATAATTTTCAAAGTAACGGTTATAAAACAATGAACCCGTAAAAAATATTCTCCTAATCTATGTACCAAGAAGTGAAATAAATCTTGCAAGTGAAACAATATGTACAGAAGTATTCCAATTTTAACTTTTTTTTTTTTTCAATCGTCAGATTATTTCTTGAAATACCGTACACTGTAGCACCAAAGTCAGATGGCAATTTCTGATCTTTTTCCACGTTTTCTCCGAGAACAATTGATATGGCACAGAGGGAGTTATTCTATTACATAATGGAATCTACATATGAGCTAGGCTCTAGTAAAAGGGGCTTAATGCATCTCCGTGAGCGCATCATACCCGACAAGACATCACATAATTAGGGATCCAAATAATTCATTATGTCACACAACTGACTGAATTATGAGGTAAACTGGTCCTTTGACATACAGAATTTTCACCGATAACGAAAAGTTTCGGCCCAGGTCAGCCTGCGCGGACTGCGCAGGCTGACCTGGGTCGATACTTTTCGCAGATGCATTTAGCCCCCTTTTCACACAGCATGGTTCAGCATCGACCTGGGTCGATACTTTTCGCAGATGCATTTAGCCCCCTTTTCACACAGCATGGTTCATATATATTATCCAAGGCTCAGAATTGTGTCAGCCCAAAACTAAGCCGGTGTTCACTTGGTATACATGGTCGTTTATTGCTAATAGCTTCATAACTAAGCTTTAGTGCCTGTCCCAAACTTTTCGGACTTTTTTTATTCTTTACGCAGAGAGTGTGTCATATTTTCCAATAGTTTCAGGTCAAAAGTATGACCCTTTCCTGACCAATCAGACTTTTATAGTATCAAGTGTTCATCTGTCTTGTATTTACGAGCCTTTAAGGGAGTTTCAGGACTGAGATGTAACTGGGAGAATCTTAGAACTGTAACTACATAAACTGTGCAAGAGACCTCCTAGAGCGGAAGTATTGTCTTTTATTCCGTACTATTCGGTGGTTTATCGGGAAATAATGGTGAATTATGGTCTGATAATTTCACCGTTTCGACCACTGAATTTACCAACTGATAAACTCACTGATACGGAAATACCGAAAGCTCCCCTGTACTTCACAAATCCCAGCAATAAGAGGTTAGAAGCATGAAATAAATAGAATGTCTGTTTTTTTTTTTTCCGATGAAAGATTGAAAGACCTCAAAATTTAATTCAACCCGTGAACATCATGTGGTAATATTTTCACGAATGGCGCACCGCCACTCGTGAAAATATTACCGTATGATGTTCACGAGTTGAAATAAATTTCGATCTTTCACCTAAAAAGCAAATATCCTCTATAACTTCTTGTAGACCATTAAATCCTTATGGCTTTTTCCTTAAGTCATCATCACAATAAATACCATCAAAAAGGTAATTCTAGATTGAAACATTTAACCCTGCTAAATAAGTGAAATGAAATTTCCAAGACGATGGTAAAAACCCATAATTTGGTATTTCAAAGTTAGCTTTCAGTGAAAAATATCTCCTGATCGGACAGTGTAGATCCAAGATCAGACTGCACGTTCTGTGCAGTCTGATCTTGATCTACACTGTCCGCAAAAGGCCATAAAGTCGCGCTTAGCAGCCTAAGGATTCGTCACAAGTAGTTACCTGTAACAGTAACTTCATAAATGCAAAATAGGTCTTCTCCGGCTGCACATTTGCTCGGGCCTCTTTTCAGTTACTGTATCTTTAATTCTTTTACTATTTTAGTAAGGCTAAAATATACAAAGTGGGTTTGAATTTTAGAAACGAACCTTAAGAAAATAATAATAATTATAATAATAAAACATCTATACACGGTAACTTCATAAATGCAACAACAACTCCCTTGTAAGCTAACTTTTGTCACCTTTGTTGTTTGTTAACTACCTTAAAATAACTTTGATTACATTGCTAAACTTATTTGCCTTGACATACTGGTATTTTTTTTTTACTTTTTCTTCAGAAAGGCCTTATCATATGATTCCAGGTACACTCAGGAAAACTTCTAACCGGCCACTTTTGTTTTTCCTGGAAATTTGATCAAGTAATAGACAGGTAAATATAAACAAACTGTAACATATACCTGGACGTTAGCCATGGTATTGTAATGAAGCGATTCCCGATTTTGCGAACGGAGGTCATTTCTTTTGCAAAAAAGAGAATACATACGGTTTACGCATCATCGTGTCTATCAGCCAAAGCAGGTTAAAAAGAGAAACACAAATTACTGATATTTTGTCAGCAATAAGAAAAACATAAAAAAATAAGTTTCTGCACAAAAATATAGACCAAGAGAGGAAGCCTGAAGTTTTCAAACAAAAAAAAAAAGATTTTCAAAGTTGACTGACTGAATGTTACTTAAGTTCCTTTCAAAAGTACAAGTCAAAAAATTCTTGACAGACTTAGGCTGAGGTATGCTTTTACACCGATGATTATTCCATAGAGATCAAGCCAAATGAACTGTCTCTTTTCTAAACCGCGGATGCCAAAAAAAAAAGGTCTACGGGGAATTCCAGCTTAAAAGTGACCGTTTAGAAGTTTTGTTGTGTGTATACCAGCACAGGCCATTTCAGAGTTTTCGGCAATTCTCTGTGGTAAAAATGTCACAGATTAAATGCCGCCTATTTCAGACAATCTTCTTGCACTAGGCACTGTGTGGCACCGATAACCTGGAATCGATTTTTTCTGGGGGGTTTTAATGATATGTTTTTTTGGACTTAAAATCTCCAATCGTGCTTTGTATCGATCTGGTTTCAATTCACACGGGTCAAAAGATCGAGCGTTTCGTCTTTGTAATATACCGAACATATTTGACAACCTCGTTAGTGTTAATTATGCCATTTTTTGCAGAGGGTAGTCCAGCGTGTTCTAATTCTTTATGTCTTGCTGCGTCAAACATTTATTTGGATAATTGAGCCATGCTCTGTGAAAAGGGGACTTAATACATATGCGAAAAGTATCGACCCACCTGGGCCGAAACTTTTCGCTATCCGTCGATTTTCTGTATGTCAAAGGACCAGTCTACCTTATGATACAGTCGGTTGTTAGGCATACTGGATTTTATGGATCCTTAATTACGTGATGACTTGAATATGCATCTTGATCTACACTGTCTGTTAAGACATTTTCTGTAACCAATAATACGCTTACCGTAATCTTAAACACAGACCTCCGGATAAGAGGGAATGATAGTATTCTAAATCCGATGAGACGATTCTAATGAGTACCCATAACATAGGGTTTAGTGAACAGTGATTAATATTTTCAATTTTGAAATCAAAATCACTCCCTCTATCTGGCGCTCTGTTAAACATAAACTCTTTTTTTTTTTTCATACAGACATGAGAAATGTTTTTGAACGACCCTCCATGACCTGCGCGAAGCATTATGGGTTGATTGATATTGGGTGTGCATGATTGTACCATATTAGCCAATGAAGCACTGGTACAAATAAATTTTTCTGCACATTGTAAAGGCTTAGTAATCTAAGAAGGATCTGGCCTCTGACCTCTCTCCGCCTGATTGCACACCGTTGCTAATCTTTTTGTTCCATGACCTAGAGTTTTTGTAAATCTTTTGTGTTGGCTTTGGAACCTACAAAGAATCGGGTTAACGAGGAGTTTTCTAGACGGCCGATAAAACTCATGTACAAAACAGAAAAAAAAAAAATGTGATCCATGCCCTGTGAAAAGACGGCCTAATGCATCTGCAAAAAGTACCGACCGCGCAGGCTGACCTGTGTCGAAACTTTTTGCTATTGGTCTATTTTCAGCATGGTCCAAGGACCATTTTACCTCATGATGCAGTCGGTTGTTAGAGAAAAATGGATGTTGTGGACAAATAAATTATGTAACGGCTTGCTGGGTATAATACATCATGTAAATGTATCAAACCCCCTATTGCCAAAGCGCCGCTCGTATATGAACGGCGCTCTGTGAAAAAGGGGTTTAATGTATCGCCTTAACGCGTTAAATCAAGCAAGTCATCCAACAATATGCATGGATCAATTTTATCTTTAACCCTTTACCAAACAATCCGTGGTTTTCACGACCCTGGGAAAGAATACTTTTGAAAACATTGGTAACCAGCATTTTCTCCTTTTCCCACAATGTTTTCTACCCTATCTGAAGGTTTTAGCTCATTTGTACCAACTTCAAATCTGGCGTCTGCAGATATTCTGAATTTGAAAGAGTCTATGAAATTTGTCGTTTGGGAGAGGGTTAAAATTCGTTCGTTTAAAATGGCTGAATGATAAGGTAGAATGGTCCTTTGGCAAACAGGAAATTTACTCATAGCAAAACGTATCGATCATGGTCAGCTTGCACGGACTGCGCATCCTGACCTGATTAATACTTTTTGCAGATACATTAAACCACCTTTTCGCAGAGCGTGACTCATATATTAGTAGGCTGTTTACAGTTATAAAAAGGACAAAGGTAGGCGCTGCTCTTTTTTGAACTAATGTCTCACGAAAGTTGTATTAATCCTTCATCAAACAATACAGAGTTTTTACGACCCCCAAGAATGAGTTAGAGCTTTTCCCACAATATTTCCCATCTTTTCAAAGACCAGACAAATTCTGTCATTTGAGATACATTTAATTTCCTGTCTGCGAGTGCTTTCACTTTAGACAAAACCAAATTGGTCTTGTAAAGTTTTAAGAAATACCTATAAACTGGATCTGTTCGTGGTGTTGTTTGATGGCATTAGTTTTCAATTTTCTTTATAATTATGGGGTGTTATTATTATACATGGGGAAATGAAAATAAAATTATATTCTTCAGTTGTGGAGGATGTAAAGAAACGTGCAGTCTGATCTTGGATCTACATAGTCTGTAGAGCAACGAAACTTTTCCCTGGCGTCCGATGGGTTCTCTCTATGCCAACCCATCAAGGGAGTAGGTCTAATTTGTAAAACCTGTCATTTGCTAAATGGATTTAAAAGCATGCTTATTTATACTTTGATGGAAAACGTGAAATTTGTGTGTGTATTCATTTTTTCACCATTTTCTTTCATTTTTCCTTTTACTATTTTCTTTTTGGGGGGGGTCGGTTTTTAGGGTCTTGTGGTAAACACTTTAGCGAATGTCCTAGAGTTTTGACTCTTCCAAACGACAAAATTTTGGGCTTGACCAAATTGAAAGCATTTGCAGACGACAAATTAAATGATGCTAAAATGGTGATTAATATTTTTGAAAGGGTAGAAAACATTGTGGAAGAAGGAGAAAATGCTGCTTACCAGCATTTTCTCCTTTTCCCACAATGTTTTCAAAAAGCCATCTCTTTCAGAGGCGTTAAGTGCCGGGACTGTGTGGTAGACATCAGAAAATAATGGCTATTCAAAAAAAAAAAACGCATTTATGTGCGATTTGACCTCCATTTTGACCTCCATATATCATCTAAAGTCTATATAGTTCTAAGTTAAATCGCGCGTTTTTACCATCAGCACTTTTGTCGCATTTAAACCTTTGCCAAACGGTCCCGTGTTTTGACGACAATAAGGAAAAGGCTTTTGAAAACATTGTGGCAAAAGGAGAAAATGCTGGCTACCAGCATTTTCTCCTTTTCCCCCAATGTTTTCTTCCCTTTCAAAGACAAAATCCCAATCATTCTGGGCCACATTTGATTTGTGTGACTGCAAATGCTTTCAATCTGGACCAGTCCATTCCCTTTTTTTTTTTTCATCTAAGTAAGATTTTTTCTAAGACAATACAGTGAATGCTCCCAATAAACCAAAAGCATCCAAATTAGCAGCATGTCCGAATAATCAAATTTACAAAAGTTATGTTCACTTCCTGTCGAGTTTTTGATACTTTCATGGCGTGGAACAATTGTTATTTACTTGATTTATTTTCCTTTCCGTTTAATTAATCATTGCCGGTATAAAACTGACGTATCGCCTTTATCATGCGCAAAGTGACGACTTACAACCGTAATGAAACAATTAAAGAAAACACGTTTTTTTATTTGTTCATGAATAATGCATCTCTCGACGTTTGACACTGTCACAGAAAACAGAAATGAAATAAACATTTTATGTTTCTAATTAAAATCGAAACATGGCGATTTGTAGGCCGTTTTTGCAATTGTATTAAACAAAATATTGCACAGGTAAGATCCAAGCTACGATCACATGTTCTGAATTTCAGGCATAAAAAATTATTTCTCCTTATTTTCGAAGATTGTTGTTAAGTCTACTGTTTCAATTATTATCACCGTCACCATTATTATTATTATTATAGAAATGTCTTCAGCTGGAGTTTTTTGAACTGACTAATTATTCATCAATGTTCGTATTCATTTTGACTCCTTAGCAGACGAAAAAAAAAAAAAAATAGACTTGTCCAAATTTAAAGCATATGCAGACGAAAAAGGTCGAAAAATACTCAAAACATAGATAAATATATTTCTTTCATCAAAGGGATACAAAACATTGTGGGAAAAGGAGAAAATGCCGGTTACCACTTTTTTCTCCTTTCCTCACAATGTTTTTAAAAGCTTTTTTCCTCGGGGTCATGAAAACTCGGGACTGTTGGATAAACGAACGAGACAATCGTCTCACGGAATTCAAATTATTAACTTTTTCGATATTTTTTTCCTTTCTTTATTTTTTGTGGAACCCAGCCTCTTGCAGAATGATTATAACTAAGTAAGCCTACTTAATGATATGATAGATAACACGTTTGCAAATTCTAAATGCACGTGTACATAAAGCCCATTTTACTATAAATTTTATCAAGAATATAACATAGACAGCGCGTACAACTTACAGAAATCTATAGAACTATGTTCTGTTTATCATTTTATTTATCGTTTTGTTCATAACGAACAGAACAGAATCAACAATTCTCGTAGCTGGACAATACCGATCATAGTCAGAAGGCATGTACATGTACATACAAATTTTGCCAAGTAGAGAAAGTCATAATATTTATGTACACAATTATAAATAGAGAGAGACATAAAATAACTGGAATTAAAGATGACCAAATATTAAGCTGTATGTATTTTGTGTGCTGCTTCGAAGTAGGAATATATGCTGATAGAAGTGAAAAAAGAATATTTATTTTGGCCAATACCGATGTTTTCTTTTTAAAACCATGCTTGCATCAAAATGAGGTAATATGTCTAATAAATGTTTTCTCTCGGAAATAAACGGCACCCTTCTAGTCATAAAAACTGTATTGTAAACACAAAGGATAAATTTTGTTTATGAGACTATTTTGACATTTTTTTCTCCCACAAAGAATCCTACTTAGTGTATCTGCCTCTTTATTTATGCATTTCAAACTGGGTTACGAGGATTTTTTCCATCGAAGGATTTCTTTCTCCAATCATATACATGAAAAACATATAAGAAGAAAAGAAACATATGTCCGTAATAAGCCTGTGTGTTTTTTTCTATTGCTGCTTTAGAAACGGCTGTCCATTCCAGCAGCATCCAAAAGTCGTATAGGTAAAGTAGTGAGTTTATCCATCACAATCCAGTGTTTTAACCACCTTAACCCTTTCCCAAACAAGCCCTGGTTTTCAAGTGTCTGCAGTACAAGTCCTTTGAAAACACTGTGGGAAAAGGAGAAATTGCTCGTAACGAGCAATTTCTCCTTTTCCCACAGTGTTTTCTACCCTTTTTGATAACTTTCTGCCATTTTCATCAAATGTAAAATTGTCGTCTGCAAACTGTTTCAATTTGGACCAGTCCAAAATCCAAAATTTGTCGTTTGGGAAAGGGTTAAAGAAGGATGCTGCAGAGAGCATTGTTGGAAAGAGAACGCCGCGTAACCAGCTTTCTCTACTTTCCTTGTTGTTCCCTTTCAAGGACAATTCTTGCCTTTGTTAGCCGCATTCAGATTGCTGTAAATGTTCTCGATTTGGACCAGTTTAAAATTTTGTTATCCGGGAAAGACTCGAGTCATTATTAGATGTTGTGTTAAGAAATTATAATGGTGACAAAATGGAATACATTATGATACATACAGTAAAAAGAAAAGAAATGTGAATGACAATAATCATTTCCATGAAACAATCCGATTCATCTATCTTAGATATAAAAGAGAAAACATCATCGGGTGATATCTAATTAAATGATAATCCTGCAATTTAAAGAAAAGAAAGACCGTTTCCTGTTGCATTCTTTAAACCCCGCCCCCCCCCCCCCCGCCCCCACAAAAAAAATGCACCTCACCTAATGAAAAATATATCTGGGAATGGAGGTAAGAAAAAAAAACATGACTGGATCATTTATAGTTGTACTCAGTATTCAATCCATTAACGTACAGCTAAGTGTTACATTTGACATTCTTGTTGCAATACACTGCTTTTGGAAATTTTGAGAAAAAAAGGGCACCTGCTTGCAACAAACTATAAATGTTCCTTTGCTCTTAATCTTTTTCATACATTTCAAAGAAGAGATCTTTCATATTTTTTCATCCCCTTCCAATATTTCCCTTTTGTTTCACTTCCAAGAAATGTTCATTGGTCTACAAATGCGTTATCTGTAACTGCGAGCAAAGAGGGAAAAAAAAACAAGAAATATTATTAACGTTTTACCATACACTCCCGTATTTTAATGACAATTTAGAAGTAGGTTCTTGGAAAGATTGTGAGAAAAGGAGAAAATGGTGGTAACTAGCATTTTCACCTTTTCCCACAATGTTTTCTGTCCTTTCTGATACATTTCCTATAATTTTAGCCGCATTTTATCTTTTGGCTAAAATGCTTTCAGTTTGGATCAGTTGAAATTTATGTAATTTCGTAAAGAGTTAAAAAAGGGGTAAAAAACAAACTTACCGTTAACGTCATTTTTGTTCGGATTTCTGTAATATTCCGGTTGCTGGTACACTTTATCTCCCTCGTCCGACCCATCCGAGTCAATCGGCGCTGCTTTCTCCAGACTGGAGTCATGTTCCGAACCGGTCGAACAAGGTGACGACGGTGACGTCGGGCAACTGTGTCGATCTATGGGAGAGGGGATACTCGGGTATTCCGTCGGGAATCCCGGACGATGAAACGGCTTTTGTTGCACGATTACAGGCACTTCTGCCGACGGTTTCATGGACGGCGAAATCATGACTCAAAATTTGTTTGTTTAAATGTCCGCCGGTCACTTTTCTTGTAGATGAAAGTTAAGAATCCTTGAGACAGAATCCGAGTTAACGTTACAACTTTTTTCTAACTCTAGTAAAGACTTTAACAAAATTTCCGTATAAGATTCAGTCCAATGTCCGCAACTGAACCTTTTCCTGTAAGCTTTCCTTTATCTTCGTGAATTATCAAAACCGTTTTACTCGATCATTCGAATCGATACCACAATTTTCCCCCGTATTTTATCTGCGTCATAAGTTAAGACCTTCCAACAGTAACAAATAACGAATGATAGTCGAAATGATGCGCAGCTTAATAAATCTACCTGTAATTTTACGACCTATAATTAATTTCAGGTAACAACCAATCGCTGAGCAGCAAGGAGGCGGGACTAATTAGTCTCGATTTTCTGATTGGCCGGGAGCGACGGCTGAAGATGAAAGGTTGTACCGAACGGGACGTTACTGTAATTTATCTTTATCAGACGTTTAACAAGTGTTTTATCGGCAGACAAATAACAAGGCGGGGCTTGTAATATTCCATTTGATATTGTCTCGAAACACCATAATTACACAGATAGATATAAATCATGTAACTTGTAAAACACAGCAACGAGTCTTAAAGGCCCAATAGCGGCTAAATTAAGAAAAAAATGTCTGTAAAATATACCAGTATGTTTTCATTCATACCTTTCAAAAGTATTTTTGTAACGATCTTCACAAGTCTGACCACCTGTTAACTCTTTACCAAACGACAAAATTTCGGACTGGACCAAAATTGAAAGCATTTGCAGACGACAAATTAGATATGACTGAAAAACTGAAATTTGTTTAGGGAAGGCGAGAAAACATTGTGTGAAAAGGAGAAAATGCTGGTTACCAGCATTTTCTCCTTTTCTCACAATGTTTTCAAAAGGCTTCTTTCACAGGGTCGTTTGTGGTAAAGTATTAGAGTATGGTTGGACAAAGTTCCAGTCACATGCTGAACTATAAATGATCTCTGCTCTGGCAAAAGGGGGCTTAATGCATCTCCGTAATGCATGATACAAAGCAAGTCATCACATGATCATGGATCCATTAAGTCCAATAGCGAAAAGTTACGGACCAGGTCAGCCTGCGCGGACTGCGCAGGCTGACCTGAGTCGACCCCCCCATGCATTAATCCCCCTTTTCACAGAGCAAGGCTCAAATATCAAAACTTGAATTAATGTTGTCAGCATTAATTCTAGTTTTAAAATCCACAGTTCAGCAAGTGAATGGAACTTTGATTAATAACTGTACTTTAACAGGTCGTCAGACTAACATGCTCGCAATGCATAACTTACCGAAATGATCAGACTTTACCGAGTCAACAGACTTAAGTTCATTATTTCGCTGAGTTAAGCCTGAAACGTTCTCAAACCAGAATTTGAGAACGTTACTAAGTCGGTTAATGTAAGTGAAATGCATCGGAAATAACGCACTTATCTCAAGCCGGAAATTGAGTTCGTCAGTGGATTTGAGGCAAAATAAGGGACTAAAGCTTTTTTTCATGAAAACGGAAAGGCTGAATCTAAACTGTACAAAATTCTGTCAGTGAGAAGTTGGGAGGGGGGGCCTTTGAAATTTCAAAAAACAGAGTGATCCTATTGTTTGAATAATTAACTTACTACACTGCCTGTCTGTTATCGATCAACAAGATATATTATAGTATCAACTACAAAGGATATTTTACTACTACTACTACTACTACTTTGTTTGATGGAATGGTGTTTAAAGCCGTTTTAACATTGTTTTAGTTATATCGTTGCGGTCAATGCACCTATCCTTACTTTCCTGACGGTTTCTCTTACTGGTACTTCGCACAATATTCTTCCCAAGCCACTGGCTGATTTTCCACACAGCCATAGTCGAAACATCAGTGCTGCTACTACTACTATGATACCTACTACTACTACTAATAATAATATAAACGTTTCGGTGTCTCAAAGGATATTGGGAAGTAAACAAAGGGAAATAACTCCGATATTCCCGTTTACTCCTATCAACATGCACTCGTCACAACTCGGCCCATTTAAAAGTGACTGCATCAATGGACCACCCGAGGTTTGCCGAAAGTTTATCATGAACAGACACAATCATACGGTCGCTGCCCAAACCCTTTATCAGGCGACAATATTTAGACTCTTCCAGTTAGAAAACTTTTGCAGATGAAAGATCAAGACACTAAAATGATATGATTTTACTTTTATAAAAGTTGAAAGCAATAATTTATCAACCATATAGCGTATCAAAGGATTTGCGATCAGAACAAAGGGAAATAACTCCTATGCTCCTTGCTGTCCTTTTATCGTGAGCAAACAGTAAAATGAAGATAGAACGGTGTTTTACGCCACTTTCAGCATTATTTCATTCATATCACGGTGAAATCTCGTTTATTCATTTCCATCCTAGGTTTAACCAGTGCTAGGCTGGGCTTCTGAAGTGCCTAATCCAAGGACACTACCACGAAAAACGCAGTGCTTCCAGTGAGGGTCGAACCCGGGACCTCCAGGATACGATTTCTATACTTTAGCATTGCGCTTTTTTAAATGCTGTACTTTTATTAACGATATGGCGTTGCAACGGAATTGCAATGTGAACAAAGGGAAACAACTTCAGCGTTTCTTTTTTTTCTGCTATTATCATGAACAGACTGTTTTTCTGATTTTGGTCCCAGCTTGAACCCCTAACCTTTTACCAAACGACAAAATTACAGACAGGTCCAAATTGAAAGCATTTGCAGACGACAAATTAAATGTGACTTAAAAATTGAAATTTGTTATGGGACGGACAGAAAACATTGTGGGAAAAGGAGACAATGCTGGTTACCAGCATTTTCTCCTTTTCCCACGGTGTTTTTTTTTTAAAAGGTTTCCTTTTTAGGGTCGTTAAAAGTCGGGATTGTGTGGTAAAGAGTCAATCAGACAACCCGACAATATTTTAGACTCGTCCAAAATGGGGCCAAAATGAAAGAATTAGCAGATGGCAGCAGTCATTTTGTCCTATCCTATTACCTCAACCCTATGAAAGACAGAACTTATCATTTGACCTACATTTATTTTTTCTTCTTGCAAAATTCTTTTAACCCTTAGGCTGCTAAGCGCGACTCACGGACCTTTAGCGGACAGCGTAGATTAAGATAAGACTGCACAGGACGTGCAGTCTGATCTTGGATCTACACTGTCTGACAAGGATATACTTCCCCAACCCCCATAACTTTAAAATACCAAAAATTTTGGTTTTTACCATAGGCTTGAAAATTTCATTTAGGTTATTTAGCAGGATAAGGCTTAATATGAACTAGTCTCAAATTTTGTCGATTGCTAAGGAGTTAAGTAATGTAGTTTCTCTAGAATTCACTTTATAGCTTTAAATTTGATAATACTTGAGCTCTTTAACCCTTATCCCGCTAAATAGGTTAACCCTTTCCAAACGACAAATTTTGGAGTGGTCCGAATTGAAAGGATTTGCAGACGACAATTTCAAATTTGATGAAAAAGGCAGAAAGGTCTCAAAAAGGGTAGAAAACACTGTGGGAAAAGGAGAAATTGCTCGTTACGAGCAATTTCTCCTTTTCCCACAGTGTTTTCAAAAGACTTGTACTGCAGACACGTGAAAACCAGGGCTTGTTTGGGAAAGGGTTAAATGAAATTTTCAAGCCGATAGTAAAAATCTTAATAATGTTATTTCATACTTATTTTTTGGAGACAAATATCTCCTTATCGGACAGAGTAGATTCAAGATCAGACTGCACGTTCTGTGCAGTCTGATCTTGATCTGCTCTGTCCGCAAAAGGTCAGTGAGTCGCGCTTAGCCGTTTAAGGGTTAATTTGATAATCTTTCATAATATTTATGTTAATGAGTGGAATATTATATGAATATGCAAATAAAACACGTGATAGAGGATGCTTCACTATAATAATATAGCAATTCGTAGGAGGCACAATAAAAAATCACAGGGCGATGTTTGAAGTGTTTGCCCAACTGGCTTTTCAAAGAAAGGCCACCCGAAGTGTATGAGACATGTCCTGTGAAAAGAGGGTTTAATGCATCCGCAAAACGTACCGACTCATGTCAGCCGGTGCAATCCGTGCAAGCTGATATGGGTCGATACCGTTTGCTATTTATTAGTTTTCTGTGGCCCAGGACCGTTCCACCACATGATTCAGTCGATTGTTAGACAAAATGGATTCTATGAAACCATAATTATGTGATGACCCGCTTTGTATAATGCATCACGGAAATGCATGTAAGCCATTTCTTAGAGCGCCGCTCATTTGTATTTGATATTTGACTTTTGTCTCGTTGATTGATTGATTGAATGGTGTTTTAAACCGCTTT
This sequence comes from Tridacna gigas, assembly GCA_945859785.2. Lineage (NCBI taxonomy): Eukaryota > Metazoa > Mollusca > Bivalvia > Cardiida > Cardiidae > Tridacna > Tridacna gigas. Next base: position 64,654,969 of record OX244035.2, read on the forward strand.
CAATATTATTTCAGTCATATCACGGCGACAGCTCACATATTCATGTACTTCCTGGGTTTAACCTGGGTCCGTATTCACCAACCATTCTTAAGAACGTTCTTAGTCTTATTCTCCAACATTTTCTGGATTTGAAAGTAACACAACTTCTGATTGGCTAAACCATTTGGTTTAGCCAATCAGAAGTTGTGTTACTTTCAAATTTGGACAATCTTAGAGAATAAGACCAAGAATATTCTTAAGAATGGTTGGTGAATACGGGCCCAGTACTAGGCTAGGGCTCTGAAGTGTCTTGCCCAAGGACACTCCCACGACAAACCCAGTGGATCCAAGGAGGCTCGAACCCAGGGCCTCAAGATTACGATTCCTACACTTTACCGCTGAGCCACACAGCACCCTTGACTTGTATCTGGACCTATTAAATTGTTAGAATACATTTATGAGTACATTAAGACCGTTGAAAGCTTTCTGAGAAACAAAGAACCTGTTCAAAATTATTATCATTTTAAAGAAGAAATGTTCAGTACGAAATGAATCGCTCTATTGTTTATCACTTCAAGCACTGCCTTTTACAGGCAATAGCCGAAATACTAATGAAAGAATGATTTATTTCATAGTGTTTCAGTCACTCCCTGAACAATTCACATATAAATTCAGACAACATATTCTCTTCTAGTATTATACAGAGCCCCAGACAGAGGGAGTGATTTTGATTTCAAAATTCAAAATATGAATTATTCTCCACTAAACCCTATGTTGTGGGTACTCATTAGAATCGTCTCGATGAGACGATTCTAATGAGTACCCACAACATAGGGTTTGGAGGAGAAAAACTAGATTTAGAATACCATCACTCCCTCTTATCTGGAGCTCTGAACTGTATACTAGTACTCTCTTCTTGCTTTTCCCCAAATTTTCATCCACCTTGTATTTTGACCTTTTCGAAACCTGAAAGCGATATAGTGTCCTGAGGTACTTTCATCATTTTTCTCCTGTCGAAATAGGCTGAGTTTCTAAATTTACTGAAAAAATATTCATGTCACTGCAATAAGAACCCATACTGCGAACCTCTGTCCTTTCAGCACTTTGATTCTTGTTCCGTAAGGAAGCGGTGGGGTGGGGGTTTAAAGATGACCGCTGTCTTTGTGAAGACTTAACATTCTACATCAAAGCCAGGTAATAAACTTCGGAATTTCTTTTCGAGTATACTTCAAGAAAGAAAGTCATTAATGTGTGGTATCATGCCTTTATAACCATTAAATGAGATGGTCATTCTTCGCCATTTGAGGTCAATATTTTCTCCTTTGATCGTTTGTAGTGGTCTTTAGAAGCCGACCGTTAGAAGTTGTATAATACTTAATTTAATCCTATTATCGCCACGTTCCTTTGACAAGAATTTCCTTCCACCCGAATCTTCTTCAATATAGCTTAACTGTAACTTTTACAAAGTTTATATAACGAAATCTTTTTTTTTTTGTCTGGACCGTTGAAAAACTAATAATGAATTCGACGTTTGCAACCCCTAGGTTACTAAGCGCGAACCAATGACCTTTTTTTGCGGACGGTGTAGATCAAAGATCAGACTGCACAGAACGTGCAGTCTGATCTTTGATCTACACTGTCCGATAATGGGATATCTTTCAGCCAAAAATACCTATGAAATAGTTTTTCTTTTTTTTTTTTGTATCTGCTTGTAAGTTTTAATTCACTTATTTAACAGGATAATGGTTGATTTCTTTTACCGTTTACCAAACCACAGAAGACTTGTCCAAATTGAAAGCATCTGTAGACGACTAACGCATTTGTCCTTGAAAGGATAGAAGACAATGTGGAAAAAGGAGAACATGCTCATGACCGACACTTTCTCCCCTTCCCACAATGCTTTTGATCCTTTCAAGGGCAAAGTCCATCAATTTTGTAAAGCTGGCAGCCTGTTAACGATCTTCTACCAGTAGTTCGTCGTCTGCAAACGCTTTCAATGTAGGCAAGCCCCTTACAAAACAATCCCGAGTTCAACCCCTTTATCACACAACAAAATTTTAGACCTGTCCAAACCTAGAGCATAGGCAGATGCCGATGTAAATTTGTCTAAAATTTCGGAAGTTGTCTTTAATAGGGTAGAAAACATTATGGGAAATGGGAAAAATGCCGGTTACCAGCATTTTCTCCTTTTCCCACAATGTTTTTTAAAAAGTCTTCTTTCGAAAGGTCGTTCAAAGTCGACATTGTGTGGAAATGGGTTAAACGACCTTGAAAAGAGGATACATTGTGGGAAAAAGGAGAAATGCTTGAAACCAGCATTTTCTCCTTTTCTGGACATTTTTCTTTTTTTTACTACAAATAACAATTTTTTCTTTTTTTACTACAAATAACAATTTTTTCAGTCACATTTATTTTGTCTTCTTACCTGCAACTGTTTTCAATTTTGAAAGTCCTAAAATTTTGTTGTTTGGAAAAAGTTTTTAATTTTGTCGTCAGATAGAGTTTTTTAATTAATCGTCTATCACAACGTGCCCTCTGTTTACGGACAATGTAGATCAAGATCAGACTGCACGGGAAGTGCATCTAATCTCTGATCCACAGTGACCGCTTTGCTTAGACACAATGCACAAAAGTAAGTTTGAGATTGCAATCATTTAACCCTTTCCCAAACAAGCCCTGGTTTTCACGTGTCTGCAGTGCAAGTCTTTTGAAAACACTGTGGGAAAAGGAGAAATTGCTCGTAACGAGCAATTTCTCCTTTTCCCACAGTGTTTTCTACCCTTTTTGAGAACTTTCTGCCATTTTCATCAAATTTAAAATTGTTGTCTGCAAACTCTTTCAATTTGGACCAGTCCAAAATTTGTCGTTTGGGAAAGGGTTAAGTAGTATTTCCGGGCTGAAAAAAATGTCTATTGGGTTTCGGTCTATTCGTATATCTTGGCTCAGCACGGTAGCTCATTTAGTAACGGGCTTAAAACCAGGGGGTTGCTGGTTCGAATTCTGGCTCGGTCGAATCTCCCTGAGGCTAAACGAAATTCATTGCAACAGGATTCTTTTCTCTCTCACCGCTGATCAATGTTTCGACTGTGGTTATGTGGGAATGCAGTCATTGGCTTAGGAAGAATATTTGCGAAGTAGTGGCCAGAGAATGCCCAGGACAGCATGAATAGGTGCACTGGCTGCTGCAATGTCACTGAAATAATGTTGAGGACGGCGTTAAAGATACAAATCACTCTGACGGTTAACTTTTTAATGAACGACAAAATTTAAGACTCGTCTAATTTGGGAGCACTGGCAGACGACAAATGAAAAGAGGCCCAAATCGTATGATCTGTTTTTGAAATGGTGGAAAACATTGTGGGAAAGAGGAGAAAATACAGCTGGGTCCGTATTCACCAACCATTCTTAAGAACATTCTCGGTCTTATTCTTCAAGATTTTCTAGATTTGGAGTAACATAACTTCTGATTGGCTAATCCAAATCGTTTAGCCAATCAGAGGATGTGTCACATTCAAATTTAGAAAATTCTGGAGAATAAGACAAAGAGCTTTCGTAAGAGTGGTTGATGAATAAGGAACCAGGTTATCAGCATATCAGCATTGTCTCTTTTTTCTCACAATGTTTTCAAAAGACTTTTGTTTTCAATTCTCAAAATTCAAGATTGTTTAGCAAAGTGTTAACTATTGAGCTGCTAAGCGTGACTCACTGACCTTTTGCGGACAGTGTAGATCAAGATCAGACTGCACAGAACGTGCAGTCTGATCTTGGATCTACACTGTCCGATAAGGAAATATCTTTTTACCAAAAAAGTAACTTTGAAATGGGAATATTTGGGTTTTTACTATCGATTTTAAAGATTTATTCGATTTATTTAGCATTATAAGGGTTAAATAACCTAAATTACACGGTAGATAATAAAATTAACACCTGTTATCTGTCGGTACCCGACTGATGGGTGTATTATTGTGGGTATTGTATAGCCCGCAGAAAGTTTCACATGTACGTGTTGTAAAGATGGACAATTAAGTCTGCACAATAAATCCTATTTACCGAATTAAAGTGATATTTTACTACCTGTTTAGTAGTGAGATAATTACCGAATTAGAGAGATGAGATAAGAGAGATGAGATAAGAGAGGCAAAGGGATAGGTAATTGGATGGATGGATGGATGGATGGATGGGAGGGAGGGAGGGACGGACGGACGGACGGACGGACTTGTATTTCGTAAATACAGGATTCTGAACCAAAAATCAAGATATACACGTAAATACATGTATATCTGAACAATGTGGCAAAATTAAAGGCCCACTAGCGACCACAAGTAAGCAATTGGAGAGACAAAATGCCGGCAAATTAAATCTATACCATATAAGGATATTATTTTCAAAAGACTTGACAATGCGTTACATTACGGTCGGTTAGAGTCACGGGCAAAAAATATTGCTAGATAAAAGTAGAATTCAAATAGCCAACTTTAATTCTAGTTTTACAAGCATATTATGCGTTTTCTTCAACAGTGGCCACAAATATGGTATTTATACGATAATAGAATTAATCTGGTTTCTTAACTCTTTCCCAAACAAGCCCTGGTTTTCACGTGTCTGCAGTACAAGTCTTTTGAAAACACTGTGGGAAAAGGAGAAATTGCTCGTAACGAGCAATTTCTCCTTTTCCCACAATGTTTTCTACCGGTTTGGATAACTTTCTCTTATTTTCATCAAATCTAAAATTGTCGTCTGCAAACCCTTTCAAATTGGACCAGTCTAAAATTTATCATTTGGGAAAGGGTTAACAGTGGCCTTAATAAGTGGTTTTCGCAAATCACAGTTTCCGAATAGATGTAAACGTGTTAATTGAATTAGACGGCGGCTTTTCCTTTAATGTTTCTTTCACGTCTTACCTACTACTTACTATACAAATAGAGTTCCCTAACTTGATATTAACTTCATCGTGAAAAAAGGCAGTTTCGCGCGTTTTTGTATTGTAACGTTTTAAGTCGAGAAATTATATTGTTGGTACCTTACTTAACCCTTTCCCAAACAAGCCCTGGTTTTCACGTGTCTGCAGTACAAGTCTATTGAAAACACTGTGGGAAAAGGAGAAACGAGGAGAAAAGCTCGTAACGAGCAATTTCTCCTTTTCCCACAGTGTTTTCTACCCTTTTTGATAACTTTCTGCCATTTTCATCAAATTTAAGATTGTCGTCTGCAAACTCTTTCAATTTGGACCAGTCCAAAATTTGTCGTTTAGGAAAGGGTTAATCAAATGAGACATTTTCCCTCTTTCCCTCTCTCTCTCTCTCTCTCTCTCTCTCTTTCTCTCTCTCATGAGTGTCTCTCTGTCCCTCTACCTTTCTGTTCTGTCTCTGTCATTCTGTTTCTTTGTCTCTCTCTCTCTCTCTCCCCCTCAAACATTGCCTGGGCGCTTTTTGCTACACTGTAACAGTTACAAGATAGTACAGGTGACTACAACAACCCTTAACAAGCAGAGGATTCTAGATTTTTCTAGCAGTGAGTACATTGTATGCATGGCTACATATAGGTTAGCCTGGGTGCAGGCACGTGGTCTTCTTTCAAGGCCTATACAGATCTGTGGCAAAAGTGTTATTATGTTCAGAAAATGGAAGAAAAAAAATGACCAGACTGGCACCCAGGCTACATATAGGTATTTGTACATGCCTGTAACGCCTAGAGCAGAGTTAATAATGAGATGGACTTTTTTTTTTTTCCTGTTCGTTTAACCCTTTCCCGAACGACAAATTTTGGACTGGTCCAAATTGAAAGAGTTTGCAGATGACAAATTTAAATTTGATGAAAATGGCAGAAAGGTCTCAAAAAGGGTAGAAAACACTGTGGGAAAAGGAGAAATTGCTCGTCAACTCAAGAGCAATTTCTCCTTTTCCCACAGTGTTTTCAAAAGACTTGTACAGCAGACACGTGAAAACCAGGGCTTGTTTGGGAAAGGGTTAAACTGCCAAAGCATTGCTATCAGAACATTGTTTTGGCTGAAATATGTGAGTTGTTGTCTGGCAGAAAGGGGCTTAATGCATCTCCGTGATGCTTATACCTAGCAATTCATCACATGATTATGGACCCGTAAAGTCCATCTTGTCAAACAACTAACTGATTCAGCAGGAAATTGACCAACGGCAAATAATTTCGACCCAGGTCAGCCTGCGCTGACTGCGCAGGCTGCCCTGGGTCGATACTTTTTGCAGATGCATTAAGCCCCATTTTCACAGAGCATTGCTTATATAACAAAGCAGCGGATGTGCTGTGCAGACTGATTTTGATCTATACTGTGTCCAGAAACGGCACCTTGAGCCAGATCTTACACTCAAAATTACCTTAGATCACAGAACCCAGTGTTTAAACAGCCCTTTTAGATAAAGAAGGCTTTTTAAAACACTCGGAACTTTGTGGGAAAAGGAGAAAATGCCGGTAGCCAGCAAATGTTTTCTGCCATTTCAAATATACATTCCGCCAATTTCAGCTGCATGTAATAACATATGTCATCTGCAAATGCTTTCAGTTTGGAAAAGTCTAAATAAAGATTTTTCGTCTGGAAATGGCTTATATGTGGGATTTGGCTTTGACAGGGTAGAAAACCTTGTGACGAAAGAAGAAAATGCTAGTAGCCAGAGTTTTCCAATGTACCCACAATGTTTTCAAATGCCTCCTTAGGATCGTTAAAACACGGGATTGTCTAAATTAAAACAACATCCATTCATCCATCCATCCATTCATTCGTTCGTTCATCCATTCGTTCGTTTGCTCACTCACTCGCCCGATCCCTCGCTCGCTCCCTCGCTTGCTCACTGACTCACTCACCCACGCACCCACCCACCTTCCTACTCACTCACTCAGTCACTCACTCACGTCCAATCTTCGAAACGTTTTAAATAGATGTAGCTTAATTTGACTGCTCTATGAAGAAGACTCAATCGACATAAAAAATCGTTAAATAGGAAAAAAAAAAGAATCCGGGACATTAGTTTCGTATTATCTATCATAAAATGCGGACTCAATAAGATCGACGTCTGCTAGTTAAAAGTCTCCTTTGATGTTTGCCGCCGACAAATTTCGTCCAATGATTTGGAAAAACGGGAGTATTCAGTTTGAAAGTGAGCCTTTAACCCTTTACCAGACGACAAAATTTTAGCCTTGTCCAAACTGAAAGCATTTGCAGACGACAATTTCAATGTGGCTCAAACGGTGCAACTTTTCTTTGATAGGGTAGAAAACATTGTGGGAAAAGGAGAAAATGCTGGTTATCAGCATTTTCTCCTTTTCCCACAATGTTTTCAAAAGGTTTCTTTTCCAGGGGCGTCAAAAAGCGTCATTGTGCAGTAAAGGGTTAAATAGGGCGTTTTGTTTCCTGTAGCGATGTTGATCACAATCCTTCGAGGCGCTTGATGAATGAACCCTCAACCAGACGACAAAAATTTTATCCCGTCCAAATTCAAAGCGTTTGCCAGACGACAAGTTAACCCTTAGGCTGCTTAGCGTGACTCAATGACCTTTTGTAAACAGCGTAGATCAAGATCAGACTGCACAGAATGTGCAGTCTGATCTTCGATCTACACTGTCCGAGAAGGAGATATCTTTCCTCCAAAAATACATTTTGTATAGGAAAATTTAGGTTTTTACCATCGATTTGAAAGTTTCATTTCTTTTATTAGCAGCACAGGACTTGAGAACAGGAGGTCGCTGGTTCGATCCCCGGCTTGGCCAATTTCTTTCCAAGGATTGATGATAGTCATTGCGACAGGATTCATTCCTCTCTCACCGCTGACCATTGTTTCGACGATGGTTATGTGGGAAAGCAGCCAGTGGCTTGGAAAGAATATTGTGCGGAGTACTGGTAAAAGAAACTCCAGGAAAGCATGGATAGGTGCACTGGCCGCCGCGATATAACTGAAATAATGTTGAAAACGGCGTTAAACACCATACAATCAATCAGTCAATCAATCTTTTATTAGCAGGATAAGGGTTAAACGTGGCTGAAATGATTTGAGTTGTCCATCAAAGACAAAGAAAACATCGTGGGGAAAAGGAGAAAATGCTGGTTACCAGCATTTTCTCCTTTTCCTCACGATGTTTTCAAAAGCCTTTTTCTTTTTTTCTTCTCAGGGTCGTTAAAACTCAGGTTTGTTTGGTTAACTCTTTACCAAACGACAAAATTTTAGACTGGTCCAAATTGAAATCAATTACAGACGACAAATTAAATGTGACTCAAAAATAGAAGTTTGTTTTGGGAAAAGAAGAAAACATTGTGGGAAAAGGAGAAAATGCTGGTTACCAGCATTTTCTCCTTTTCCCACAATGTTTTCAAAAGGCTTTTTTCTCAGGGTCGTTAAAAGTCGGGACTGTGTGGTAAAGTGTTAAGAGTTAACTCTATGTATTTACCAAACGGCACAACCTTTGAAAGGGATTGCACGACAATAAATTAAATGTGGCTGTCATGATTTGTCTTTGAAAAGAAAGGAAAACGTCTTGGCAAAAGAAAGAAAATGCTGGTTACCAGCATGTTCTCCTTTCAGCCCACGATGCTTTCAAAAGCTTCATCTCTAGGGTCGTCAAAAACACGAGACTGCTTTATATATATATATATATATATATATCCGGTTAAAAAACGCGAAAATATTAAAATTTCAAGACTGCCTTGACATAATATCCCGTAACATAGATCCAAGATCGGACTGCATGTTCCACATAATCTAAGCTTTGATCTACACTCAGTATCTGCCGTAAATGTACACATCAGTACAAAAACCAAGACAACATGCAAATTAAACAAAACACATGGTGAAAAGAGTATCAAGTGTCAAGATGCCCTGTAGATATAATAATTTGACAAATTAACTGAACCATGCTCTGTGAAAAGGAGGCTTAATGCATCTGCGAACAGTATCGGCCAGGTCAGCCTGCGCAGTCCGCGCAGGCTGACCTGGGCCGAAACTTTTCGCTACTGGTCAATTTTTTTGTATGTCAAGGGACCAGTCTACCAGTCTACAGTCGGTTGTTACACGCAATGGATTTTATGGATCCATAATCATGCGATGGCATGCTTGGTATCACGCATCACGGAGATGCATTAAGCCCCCTTTTCCAAGAGCATGGCTCAACTGCTTTAGATGCATTTTTTTTTTCTTTTTAAATTAGCATTATAAAGATATCGGTTCTTTCATATATTCAAAATGGTTCTTTTATTTTCTGTCGTCATTAAACTTTCAAATTTATTTAATGTTGGCCATTAGCAATAATAGTTTTTAAGAGTTTTTTTAGCAAATATTTCTGTAAAAAAGGACATACTGATAAAAAATGATATTCACTCTCTTCTACATTTAGATCACAGAGAATTTACAAGTCCCATCTGATTTTGGAATGTTTCGCTTTCTCCCCTTTTCTATCTCTTAAGTTAGGCGGAGATATTCTAAACAGAGAATGTGGTACTGTTAATTTCTTATCATGTGTACGCTCCGAATGCGCCTTGCTCTGTGAAAAGGGGGCTTAATGCATCTGCGAAAAGTATCGACCCAGGTCAGCCTGCGCATTCCGCGCAGGCTGACCTGGGTCGAAACTTTTCGCTATTGATCAATTTTCTGTATGTCCAAAGACCAGTTTACTTCATGATTAAGTCGGTTGTTAAAAAAAAAGTGGCTATGATGGATCCATAATTATGTGATGACTTGCGTGATAGACTGCATCACGGAGATGCATTAAGCCCCCTTTTGCAAGATCACAGGTCTTAATGTTTTTCGTGGTCAAAATTGTGTTTAAAAATTCTATAGTAAGATAAATGTAGAGAAATGTTGATATTAGAATACCAGAGAGAGAGAGAGAGAGAGAGAGAGAGAGAGAGAGAGAGAGAGAGAGTATGTAATTCGTCCAAAAAGTAAAATAATGTAGCTTGCATACCATATCGACACCAAGGATCGCCCGATACGGCAACGTTTTGCGGATAGGGTAAAAGTAGGAGGTGGGGATTTCGTAGATTATTGAAAGTGAATATGGCTCCCTTTCAAGTTTCATTTTCGTGAAATTGTGTTTTCAATGATGCATGATATAAGATCGAGAGAAAGACATCAGAGAAAGTAGTTTAACTGTTTACCGCACAATCCCGAGTTTTAACGATTCTAACATAGAAGGCTTTTGAAAACAAAGTGGGAAAAGGAAAAAATACTGGAAACCAGCATTTTCTCCTTGTCCCACTATGTTTTCTATCCCCATCTAAAACAAATTCCATCATTTGAGCTACATTGAAATTGTCGTCTGCAAATGCTTTCAATTTGGACCAGTCTAAAATTTTGTCGTTTGGTAAAGAGTTGATTACCATTAAAGCAGCTCAATGAATTGAATGAAATTTTTCAATCAAAAGTTGGACCCAAAATATTGCGATTTTAAAGTTCTTTACCACGGTGAAAAAAAAAATAAAACTCACAGTTCCGGACAGTGTGGATCAAAGATCAGACTGCACGTTCTGTGCAGTCTGAACTTCGGTCTACACTGTCCGCAAAGGCAATGAGTCGACCTTAGCAGCTTCGGGATTCAGTCTTTAAAACCAATTGACGACTGCATGATAAACGTATTTGTAAAGAATTAATGTCATCTAAAAAAATGCTTCTTTTTTTTTCCCGCACAGCTGAATGTGTCGCCTTTTGACCTATATTTTTACTTTTTACTATTGGTATATTCGAACGACTAAATAGTAATACGTGATTGGTCAAAAATGTGAACATGTATATTCTACGGGCCCCTGCAGCCATATTTGCAGGTACATTTATGGCACCAACATGCAAGCGTTGTTACAGCTAATCGATACCCAGAGCGCTTATTCGCACCATAGCAAATGAATATGGGCTATGTGCTCTTGCAAAAGAGGGGGTTAATGCATATCAGTGATGCATTAAAATAAGCCAGTCATCACATAATTTTGCATCCAAAAACTTTATTTCGTCTGGATCTGGTGGTAGAATGATCCTTTGACATAAAAAAAAAATTTACAAATAGCAAAAAGTTTCGACCCATGTCAGCCTGCGCGGACTGCGCAGGCTGACATTGGTCGACACTTTTTGCAGATGCATTAAACCCCCATTTCACAGACTCTTGCATTGCCTTGCACATTGTTGAAAAATAGATAATAAAGAAAGAAATATCAGTTAGATATATTTTTCAAGAGTAGGGGTCAGATCAAATCATCATTGTAAAAGGAGCGGTTGCCGCTAAAATGATGTATCTGAAAAATACATGTAAGGATAACAGTAATGGGTTATAAGGCAACGCTTTAAAAACATTAAAATGCCAATTAGTAAAGAAAAAAAAAAAAAAAAAAAGATCAACCCCATTCATGCATGTGCCCTGAAAAGGCTGTAATACTTAAAATCAAATCGTTGAAAGCACTGGTGTGGCATTTGTCAAGGGAGCCATTGCATGGAATTAATAATTTGAAAAATAAGCCATAGAAATAGTTTCAAAATATTCGCTTGAAAGTCAACCTACTATATAGTCATACGCAATGCAATAGAGTAGCCTGCAATCTTGTGGGACGAACAAGTCCTTGCGAACAAGCCCAGGGACGAATAAGCCCAGGAACGAATTGGTTTGGGACGATCAAGCACGGAATCGGGCGGTCAGGAAACAAAGATTGTCTGTATCATTACACCAATAGAAGGCCATAGCAGATCAAGCTATTTTCGATAAACTGAAAAAGAAGTATTTCCATGATCGATGGGCTAATCCAATTTATTTTAATACGCCGTTTTCATTTTCATATCTGAGTGCAATCGAAACATTTATTTGTCCTAGAAAAATTGAGTTTAATTGGGTTTACTTCCTTCGATTTTGCACAAAATATGATACATGATTTTCAACATGACGTATTGAACTCGTAGTGGCATTGTCTTCGACAAATGTAAAAAAAAAAGTTACGCAGTAATCTAAGGGACATAACTTAAACATGATAAATATGATCCCCATTCTTGCAGGGGCATGACGTATCGAACCCGAATATTACAAGGATCTGCGGCGCTAAAACCCATACTAGACGAACATATATGATACTTTGCGTTTATTTATCGTCGCCACCGGTTGCCCATATGGGCGAGACCCCCTGAAGACTGTTAGTGCGAGATACAGGACGAAACCATTCTGTCACACCTGGTTCTTTTACGTGTTCGATGTTTAGCACCGTCAGACGTAAACTGGTACCAGTTGTATCTCCCGTAACCGTCCGATAGACGTTGATACGAAGATCGATAACAGGCCGCCACTTTACGTCAGACGGGACCTCGGTTTAACGTCTCATCCGAAAGACTATTAGTAATTTTAGATGGCCAGCCGTGGGGCTCGAACCTACACCCTCAAGTGACCCGATACTTGATGTTTACAATTCCTACAATCTGCCACCTGAGCTATGCGGGCTGGTCACCAACATATTCTCTGCCTCTTGTCTTATAATGTTACTTGTCAATCAAAGGGACATAGCATCAATACGAAAAGAGTGACAATGCTGTAATGCTAACGTTCGGCAAACCTCGGGTGATCCGGCGATCAAGTCCATCGGCTGTATCATTAGCTTGATATGTACCTACACGGTGTATTTCTTATTTGGAAGTACGCCGTTTTACAGCTATTAAAATTGTCAGGCTCTTTTAAAAAAAAGAAAACATGAGTCACAATTTTCTATCAATATCTTTCTAAAAATATTTCCGTTGGCAAACAGTTTGTACATTCATTTTTTTTTTGCGTGGTTTATCTATTGCGTTGGGGCTTTTCATCAATAGACAGATGTAAATAACTTTAACGTGGTTGTTCATGTCGTTGCTAAGCAATTTACATGGGCGCCGCCATGTTTAAGATGAAGGAATTGGTAAAGGAAACCTCCTTTATACGGACAAGATTAGATGTAGGTACGGAATCGGCCGAGATGTGACGAGTGTAGTTGCTAAGTCGTTTAATGTTTTTTCGCCTACGGAAGACATTTGTATCCCCCTTGACAATGGTCTTGCAGTGCAAGGCTGGAATCCTTGGCAGTCGAACGTTTTTTAACATCATAATTGGCCCGCAACATGCGAAATGAGACCTTTGCACATTTGCGTAAAGTGTCGTCCCAGATTATCCTGCGCAGTCCGCGCAGGATAATCCGAGACGGCACTTTACGACTACATAAGATTTTTTCATACAGTTAGACTTCCGTGAAACAGAAAATCGCACAAAAACGGGAAGTGTCGTCTCGGATTAGTCACAGACTGCAGCTGGTCTGGGACGATACACTTTTACGCATATGTCCGAAGGCCCCTTTTCATAAAAAGAGAATGAATGTGTTGCACGCTAAATCTCTGCTTCATAAACCTAGCCTGGGTTCCAGTCCAATCATTTTTTGTTTCTTTTTCAAGGACACTTCCACGAAAGCCCGGGTGGATCCAGTGAGGCTCGAAGCCGGGGCCTCCAGGTCACGAGTCCTACACTTTACCACTGAGCCACTCATAACCCCTCATCCGAGTGTGCGAGGGAATGAATTCCGTCGCAATGTCTATCATCAGTCCTCGAAAAGAATTCGGCCGGGCCAGGGTATCGAACCAGTGTCCCCAGGTTTTCAAGTCCAAACTGTACCAACTGAGCTAACGGACTCGCTACAAGCAATTTCTCCTTTCGTTGTGGTGTTTTTCGCAGTTTATCTGCTGCAAGACGGAAAAAGAAGTCATCTATGCGTTGAATTGCATCTTCCCATGAGAAACTTAAAATCGAACAATTTCGAATTTTGTTGATACATTAAGAAAACTTAAAAGAATAGAACTGGCAAACTGCGGTCGAAAACAAGTAAACTTTACACACGTGTGATTTACACGATAGCTTTAATCGTTGGCATAATTTGACAATTATGTTTTTCAATAAGCGTGTAACATCAAAGGATCAAAATGCGATTAAACGCGTCAACACGCCACTTGTTCCTATGATCTAGCGAATATTTATAACCAAACTTTGTACATTTCGACTCCTATCGTGTGAAACTTCAGCCGTTTTAAACGGTTTAGAACGGCCGCATCCGACAAACACGATCATTTGTAGCTAAACAAGCGGGGAGATTAGTGGCGAAATCATTGCTTGTTGGGATTTCCGTAGGAAATCATTCTCTCTCGAACGTTTTACCCGATACGTAAACATATCCAAACATTGCGAGGAGTTTCGAGTGTGCAGGTGCAACGGTATTTCAGAATATTACAAGCCGTGGAGTGCCCGACTGTTTAAGGGCGAAGATTTTGGTCCATTTTTTAACGTTGATTTCTAGCTTGTTAAATACATTAGCCGTGCTCCGTGAAAAGGGAATTTAATGCATCTCCGTGATCCATTACACCAAGCAAGGCTTCATATGATTATGAACCCATAAAATCCATTTTGTCTTAAAACCAATTGAATCATGAGGTAGACTGGTCCATGGAGATGCAGAAATTTGACCGATAGCAAAAAGTATCGACCTAGGTCAGCCTGCGCGGACTGCGCAGGCTGACCTGGGTCGATACTTTTTGCAGATACATCAAGTTTCCTTTTCACAGAGCATGGCTAATCTTGATTCCATATGTTCACACTTTACTAAACGACTAAAAAAAAAAAATCCAGACTTGCCCAAATTAAAAGCATTGGCAGACGACAAATACCTGTATAAGGTGTTTCAAAATGCCGGGATTTGTCCGAGAAATGGTGAAATACATTGTTTGTAAAAAAGAAAATACTGGTTTCCTCAATTTTATCAAAAGTCTGCTGTCCACTAGTACATTGAAATATTTGGAAAAGGGTTGAGGGGTGAAGAAATTGGCCCATTTCTGTTACAAGAAAAATCTTGCTTGCGATGATATATACTGAGTCAATATGACAAATCTTTACCAAATGACAAATTTAGACTCGACCAAATTCAAAGCTGTAACAGACGATAAGGTAGATGCAGTTTAAATCATCAAAAAAAAAAAAAATTCTCTTCGAAAACTTTCTGAGAACATGATAAAATGCAAGTAACTAGTATCCCAAAATGGTTTCAAAACTCTTTTCTTAACCCTTTCCCAAACAACAAATTTTGGACTGGTCCAAATTGAAAGAGTTTGCAGGCGACAATTTTGAATTTGATGAAAATGACACAAAGGTCTCAAAAAGGGTAGAAAACACTGTGGGAAAAGGAGAAATTGCTCGTTACGAGCAATTTCCCCTTTTCCCACAGTGTTTTCAAAAGACTTGTACTGCAGACACGTGAAAACCAGGGCTTGTTTGGGAAAGGGTTAAAGGTATTAACAAGATGACAGCTATATCTCCCGTCACCATTCTTTTTTTTTTGAAAATCTTTCCAGGGATGAACGTTTGACCAATTAAAATCCATGCATGGGCTCGGGAGACGTGAAGCCAGAAAAAGTGGTTTGGACAGACAGATGGACATAAAGATGGAGGCAGTTAACCTTTTCCCAAACAAGCCCTGGTTTTCACGTGTCTGCAGTACAAGTCTCAAAAAGGAGAAAGCAAACTCTTTCAATTTCGACCAGTCCAAAATTTGTCGTTTGGGTAAGGGTTAAAGGTCATACCGATAATCTCGAACATCTGACTCAAGGTAAATGATAATTATGGAATCTACATATCATCTTACTGATTCAAGTACATGACAATTACATGTATTTTTTTTTTGAAAATCTTAACTCCTTACCACACAATGTCGCCCTTTAACGACCCTGATCAAGAAAACTTTTGAAAACATTGTGGGAAAAGGAGAAAATGCTGGTACTGGTAACCGGCATTTTCTCCTTTTCCCACAATGTTTCCTGTACTTTACAAAGTAAATATTCAATGTTTTGAGTCATATTTATGCCTTCGTCTGCAAATGCTTTCAATTTGGAAATGTCCAAAATATTGCCGTGTTATAAAGGGTTAAGCAGAGTTAAAGAATATATATGGACACGAAATTGAAAGTTCAAGCACTTGACCCTCAGATAAGACCTTGACCTTGACTGTGCATTGTTGAGCCATGCATTCCGCACCAGGCCTGGTGTCCAAGAGATACGGAGCTGACACCACCTATGAGAATGTGACCTTTGACCCAAGCTATCACTCTGACCTTTGAGTCTGGGCTCTGAAACCTCTGTTTCGCACATTGTCTCATCTAGGTGAACACCAGAGTGAAATACCCTGAAAATTGTTCGATGGTTTTGAGAGATTTGAAGCGGAAAGCAAGAGTTACGAACGGACAGACAGCCTGGTGACTGAAACCTCCACTCAGAACATTGTTTTATCGAGGTGCAAGCATGTTTAAAATGATTTAGAATCAGAGATATGGACATAACATATTAAAAGGTTTTTACTAAAGCACGAATTTTTTCTCTGTTGTCAACGAGTTAGCGTATCGAGTTTGATTTCCCTTGAACAAGGGAAGGAACTACCTAAGACCGTCCAGATAAAACCACACGAGTTATCCGAATTAAAAACTGCCCCTGGATTTCCAGGGCAGTCTACAATGAGTTCTTAATTTTTCAACCTTTTACAAAACTATCCCGAGTCCTTTTGACACTGAGAAAGACGGCTTTTTGAAAACATTGTCTGAAAAGGAGAGACGCTGGTAACCAGCTTTTTTTTTTTTTCTTATTTGCCCACATAGTCTTTACCCTTTCAAAGAACAAAATCCCTGCATTTCAGTCACATATAATTTTTGTCTGCAAACACTTTTTAAATTTGAAATTTTCGTCATCTGGTAATTATGAAACACGAGATTACTGCAATAGTCAGCTTTGAAGTGTTGATTTCAACTGACACGCCCTACAGCAATTCGTGAACATATATGATCTGGAGACAGTGGTATATAGGGCACAAGAACTTGGGTTTTGACAACATTCATCCTCTACAAACCTAACATATATGAGCGGTGTTCTGTGAAAAAAGGGGGCTTAATGCATCTGCGTGATGCATGATACCCAGCAAGTCATCACATGACCATGTTTCCATAAAATGTATTTTGTATAACGACCAACTGAATTATGAGGTAGATTGATCCTTAAACAAGCAGAAAATTGACCAACAGCGAAAAGTTTCGGCCCAGGTCAGCCTGCGCGGACTGCGCAGGCTGACCTGGGTCGATACTTTTCGCAGATGCATTAAGCCCCCTTTTCACAGAGCATGACTTATATATGAGCAATCAACATATAGTTCTTGACCCATAAAATCTATTTTGTCTGACAACCAACTGAATCATAAGGTAGAACTGGTCCTTTGACATCCTGATTTTTTTTTTTTTCAAATAACAAAAGGTATCGCCTCAGGTTAGCCTGCGTAGCTAGCCTGTGTCGATACTTTTTGCAGGTGGCTCAGTGGAAAAGTGTAAGACTCTTAGCCTGGAGGCCCTGGGTTCGACCCTCACAGGAAGCACTTGGCCTTTCGTGAGCGTTTCCGTAGGCTAGTCACTTCAGAACCCTAACCTAGTACTGGTGAAAAGCAGGACATACGTGAATACATGTATATGGTAAAAGGGATAGAGAAACTCAAGGGATATGTCCTTATTTACAACCGGAAACGACAACAGTGATTTTTTGAAGGCCTCCAGAGAATGAAATGCATTTTCTATCCGTCGTAACCTGCGCAACCTTGCAACCGTCAGGGGCAACATTTGGCATGAAGATGCAAGAATGATTATAGTTTCATCAAACAAAGATGAAATTGGTTAAGAAATGGCTGAAAAAGAGTATAGATGTATCTTTAAACACTTACAGCCAATGGTCCTATCCAATGAGGGCCATTCTTCAGTTATTTCTCTTGACCCCTCTAGTACTTCATTGGTTCTGATAAGGGGATTACTCGGTTTTTATCCTTGATTTTCTTGCACTACACAGACATGAGATAATATCTTAACTACACCTGGTTCGATTGTTTTACGCGTTTCTCTGATGATTGAGATCAAAATTTGCTTAATAATCAACTGGGGAACTTACGCATAATCATAATTCAAATTATGTTTATTGCAACATTCCCAAGTGAATCAAGGACAAAAACAAAGGAATGCAGGTAAAAGGACCAATCTGTTATTTGGTTACCTTTAGTCTTTATCTGGCAAGGGAGATAATTTGATTTACAGGAATTAAAGATCTGTTCTGCATTAAAAAAAAGAATCTCACCATGTCGGACAGTGTGAATTCAAAATCAGATGGCATTTTCTTTACACATCCCGACAAAATTTTAGTCGAGTCCCAATTTAAAGTATTAAAATTTTGCAGACAACAAATGAAATATGACTAAAAAATTGAAACTCGTTTTGGTAAGGGCAGAAAAGGTTGTAGGAAAAGGAGAAAATGCTGGTTACCAGCATTTTCTCCTTTTCCAACAATGTTTTCAAAAGGCAAAAAATCACTGTTGTCGTTTCCGGTTGTAAATAAGGACATATCCCTCGAGTTTCTCTATCGCTTTTACCAGATTGGTTTAAGGTTATTATTTCTTTCACAATCCTATTACATGTATATAGGTATACTTTTGACTTTAAATACAGAGTCCGGCTTAGGCTTTTACAAGGGAAATGTACAGCTGCATTTTAAGTGCATCATAAGTGTCTCACTATATACATGTACTACCATACATGTACTTGTAGTTTAAAGAGGCATCCAACGAAATTTCGTTTTGCAAGTTTATATCAGAAAACCTAAACGAACGATGGTAGATATTATTTTCATTCGCATGTAAAGATGGCTTTTAAACTTAGAGGTACATGGAAAGGCATTAAAGGCACGAGGAGTGACCAGGTTTTTGCATCTTTCTGTTAAATGTTATATTCCGTTAGTAACGGGATAGCCGTGTAACAAGTTATAAATGCATTTTCAAACATGAATCCCATCAACTTAACCCTTTATAATACGATCCCGATTTTTAACGACCTTAAGAAAGATGGCATTTGAAAATATTGTGAGAAACGAATAAATGGTGGTAACAAGCATTTTCTCCTTTTCCCACACTGTCTTAGTCATTTGAAAGGCAAAGTCCATCACGTTAGCCAGGTTCAACTGGTCGTCTGCAAAAGTTGTTTTCAATATGGACCAGCCCTAACCTTTGTCATGTGGTTAAGGGTTAAACTTTGCAATCGACTGAAACTCAGAATGACTTTTATATCAAAGGCTTGACTGAACAAACAGAGGGTCAAGATCCAAGATCAGACTGCACGTTCTGTGCAGTCTGATCTTGGTCTATGCCCTCCGCTAAAGCCTTGGTTTTTTAATGAAGACGCTGAAAGGGCGAAACAATTATTTTACATCGACTGTGAAACAAGTTTTGCATCCTATATCCTATAAACTCGATGTTAAACTCAATCTTGATTAATTGATTGATTGATTGATTGATTGATTGATGGATGGATGGCTGGATGGACGGATAGATGGATGGATGGATGGATGGAAGGATGGATGGATGGATTGGTGGGCGGATGGATGAATGTATGGATGGATGGATGGATTGGTGGGCGGATGGATGGATGGCTGGATGGATGGATGG
Source organism: Tridacna gigas (assembly GCA_945859785.2). NCBI lineage: Eukaryota > Metazoa > Mollusca > Bivalvia > Cardiida > Cardiidae > Tridacna > Tridacna gigas. The sequence goes on from OX244035.2 coordinate 64,674,445, forward strand.
CTGGCTGGATGGATGGATGAATTGGTGGGCGGATGGATGAATGGATGGATGAATGGACGGACGGACGGACGGACGAACGGACGGATGAATGGATGGATGAATGGATGGATGAATGGATGGATTGGTGTTTTACGACGCTTTTAACAATATTTCAGTCGTATCACGGCGACAGCTTATATGTACATGTATATTCTCAAATCCTGTGTTGAAACAACTCTTCGAACTCAACTCAGCAAAATAATGTACTTAAGTATGTGTACTGACTTATATCCATTTATTTTACATAGTTGAGTCTGAAACGTAATGTCAACTCAGTATTTGACAACCTCGTTACCGTCTGTTAATGTTGCTGAAATATGTCTCAAATAACAAAGTCAACTTAAGTCAGAACCCGGGACCGTTAGTAGATTTGAGCAAGATAAGAAACTTAACTTTTTTCGGAAACCGGGCCTTGGTCTAATAAAATCATTTCTTGTTTTCGACAGTTAAGTTTGATAATGAGTAAAAGTGCCGATTGTCCTATCTCCTGCTATTTTGTGTGCACTTGGTTATTTCAGGAATTTCTCTTGCTATGGCAGCAAGACGTTTCCTTGTAACATTTACCCTTAACCCTTTACCAGACGACAAAGTTTTATCCTTGTCGAAATTAAAAGCATTTGCAGACATCAATTTCAATGTGGTTCAAATGGTGCAACTTTTCTTCGATAGGGTAGAAAACATTGTGGGAAAAGGAGAAAATGCTGGTTACCAGCATTTTCTCCTTTTCCCACAATGTTTTCAAAAGGCTTCTTTCCCTGGGGCGTCACAAGGCGGCATTGTGTGGTAAAGGGTTAAAGTGGCTAATAGAGTGATGAACATTTTCAGCCAATGAATAGTATAACCCCCCCCCCCCCCATAATGTGATTTCAAAGTTCTTTTTGTCGGAAAAATACTCAACCTTAACGGACAGTGTCGATCCAAGATCAGACTGCAAGTTCTGTGAAGTCTGATCTTGATCTACATTGTACGCATCATTCGGTTACGCTTTGCAGCCGAAAGAGTTAAAGAAAAGAATGCTTTTAGTATGGCAGTTGCAAAATGCAGTATCAATGTTAATTTGGGAAAAAAAAAAACGTGAGAGTCTGCAGTCAGTAAAGACATGATTCATCTGTGAGCCGTGATTTTACCCTTAACTCTTTACCAAACGACAAAAATTTTATACTGATCCAAACTGAAAGCATTTGCAGACAACAAATCAAGGGTGGCCCATATGACGAAATCTGTCTTTGATAGGGCAGAAAACTCTGGCTCTAAGAATGTATCTTTAAGTCTAGCCGTATTTTGTTTAAAACCTTTTATCAATATTTTACAATATTGTTTCTAAATTTCTATAATATTCTCCTGTGAGGTAATGTTGAAAAAAAAAAAAAAAAAAAATTGAGCAATGTTCTGGCAAAAGGGGGCTTAACTCTTCACCACACGACAAAATTTTAGCCTGTTCCAAATTGAAAGCATTGGCAGACGACATTTAAAATGTTATTCAAAACATAAAGTTATCTTTCAAAGGATGGAAAATATTGTGGGAAAAGAGGAAAATGCTGGTTTTCTTCTTTTCCCGCAATGTTTTTGAAAGGACCCCCATCAGGGTGATTAAAACTCAGGATTGTGCGGTAAAGGTATAACCAAGGGACAGGGCTGATGAGCCAGCCATCGGCTGTGCTATGCAGTTGGTAAATTCTGTTCATGTTTTTAAGCACAGATGCAATATCAGACGTCATGTGATTTTTTTTTCGCAATGGTAACTCTTTCATATATGAGCCATACCCTGTGATGGTGCCGAAATTTTTAATCATATACTGTACCCTATCCGGGGTCACGCGTGGCTCAGTGGTAAAGTGTAGGACTCGTGATCTGGGAGCCCTGGGTTCCAGCCACTCTGGATCCACTGGGTTTTTCGTGGGAGTGTTGGCAAGACACTTCACAAACCTAGCCTAGTCCTGGTGAAACCCAGGAAAATATGTGAGCTGTCGCCATAATATGACTGAAAAAATGGTGAAAGCAGCGTAAAACACCAATCAATCAATCAATCAATCAATCGATCAATCGATCGATCAATCGATCCATCGATCAATCGATCCATCGATCCACCGCCCGCCCGCCCGACCGACCGATCAATCAATCAATCAATCAATCAATCAATCAATCAATGTACTCTATCCGCAAAAACAAATTTGTTGATGCAGAAGCATTAATGCAAGAACAGTAAACTGAAAGCCAGTACGTATTCGTTTGTAATGAGCCCGATTCCTCAGTCGGTACCTGCTTGATCCCCCGCTCGGCTTTACCAAACGACAAAGTTTTACACTCGTCCAAATTCAAAGCTGTTGCAGACGATAAATTAAATGTGTCTCAATTGATGAAACCTGACCCTAAAAAGCAGAAAAAGTTGGAAAAGGAGAAAATGCTGGTTACCAACACTTTCTCCTTTTCCCACAATGTTTTCAAAAGCCGTCTTCCTCAGGGTTGTTAAAAGTCGGGATTGCGAGGTAAAGGGTTGATAGGGGTTAAACAGAAGTTCGAATTTACGGAAATTTGTACGTTTTTTTTTTAAATTAAACATCCCGGATTCTCCCGGTACATTGGTTACTTACTTTTCACCAAACGGAAATCGGACCACTGCCATGAGGGTGAGAACTTGGTCCGTATTCACCAACCATCTTTAAGAACAATTTGAGTCTTATTCTAAAGAGTTTTCTAAATTTGAAAGTAAAATAATTTTTGTTCGGCTAAACCCTCTGGTTCAGCCAATCAGAATTGGTGTTACTTTCTAAATCTAGAATAAGACTAAGAATGAAACTAAGAATGGTTGGTGATTACTGGTCCTGGATTTAAATTATTATTCAACATGCTGGGTCCGTATTCACCAACCATTCTTAAGAACGTTCTTAGACTTACTCTTCAAGATTTTCCAAGTTTGAAAGTAACACAACTTCTGATTGGCTAAACCATATGGTTTAGCCAATCAGAAGGTGTGTTACTTTCAAATTTGGAAAATTTTGAAGAACAAGAGCAAGAATGTTCTTAAGAATGGTTGGTGAATACGGACCCTGGTACTTCTCTAAGAGAAATAGGAAGGTTGAAAAAAAAAAAAAAAAAAATGGGCCATGCTCTGTGAAAAGGGGGCTTAACGCATCTGCGAAAAGTATCGACTCAGGTCAGCCTGCGCAGGTGTAATGCAGAGAAATGACCCTCCCCTACAAAATGACCCATGGGTCATTTCACTACGTAGAGGAATGACCCGGGTCACTATTCTACGTAGTGAAATGACCCCAGACCGTAGAGAAATAGTAGTAGTAGAAACATCAGCAGCATCAGCAGCAATAACAATGTTAAGGCAAAAAAGGGGGTAGTAGAAGTACGAGTAGTAGTAGTAGTAGTAGTGGTAGTAGTAGTATCAGCATCGGCAGCAACAACAATGTTACAGGGGAAAAAAGGGGGGATCATTTCTCTACGGGGGTCCTTTCTTTTCATGAAGGGGTCATTCTTGTACAGCTTAAGGGGGGTCCTTTCTCTCCAGTCTGGGGTCATTTCTCTACGTAGAATAATGACCCGGGTCATTCCTCTACGTAGTGAAATGAGCCATGGGTCATTTTGTAGGAGAGGGTCATTTCTCTGCATTACACAGGCCGCGAAAACTTTTCGCTATTGGTAAATTTTCTGTAAGTCAAAGGACCAGTATACGTTATGATACAGTCGGTTGTTGGACATAATGAATTTTACGGTTCTTTTACTATGTGATGTCTTGCTTGGTACGATGTATTACGGAGATACATTAAGTTCCCCTTTGCCAGAGCATGGCTCATATCTTATCAAAGAAAGGTTTACCGTGTCCATGGCAAAACCTGTTGCCAACTTAATAAGAAAGCCAAACACCATAAAACCATTTCTTGGTATTCCTTATTTTCTCGCCTGAGTAAACAAAATGTCTTGGAGTTAAATATCCGCATCTCTTAATCCTTACAGCCACAAGTAAACATAAGGCATAGTTTTAGTCGGAGGAATAAGACCACTGTTGCAATGTTTTAGTCGCTCGAATTTGCTAGTATACCGGACATGGTAGATCAAAGGTCAAAGTACACGTTCTGGACACTCTGATCTTGATTTGCACAATCTACTAAAAGAGTTGTGTAGCTTTGATTGCTGTTCTATGCGTAAATGCCTTCACAGAAGCCAATGATATACATGCACTTGCATATACTCTAATTCAGTAAAAATATATATCAAAACACATGCTTTTTTGCCAAAATATCTCACACAAATAATGGACAATGTAGATCCTAGTTCAAACTGCATTTTCCATCAAATCTGATACTGGATCACCTAAATTCACAAAAAAGTTTGGCGAAAGTTCTGCCTAGCATGCGAAAGGTCTATAAATATCAACCAGAGCTTGGGATTAATTCTGGAACAGCTGTGTCCAATTTTGACGGCATCTTATTGAATATTTTCAGCCTTAATTGACGAATCTATAGTTCTATCAAATTCGTCAACGCTTTTCTGCACTCGACAAATATCGACCAAGAACTTAGCCCTTTACTGGACATTGACGCCTTTTGACCCCGCTGGGAAAGAAGCCCTTTGAAAACATTGTGGGAAAAGGAGAAAATGCTGGTAACCAGCATTTTCTCCTTTTCCCACAATGTGCTCTACCCTATCAAAGAAAAGTTGCACCATTTGAGCCACATTGAAATTGTCGTCTGCAAATGCTTTCAATTTGGACAAGGCTATAATTTTGCCGTCTGGTAAAGGGTTAAACAAATACTGCGGAAACAGGAACCGGCTAGCTATGCGAGCATCTTCAAGATAACGACAATATTATAAGTCATGAGCAACGTTAACAATATCTAGACATCTTGCTGCACTTTCATCCCAAGTCTTGGAGAATTTACTGGTGCGTCAACGTTTTCGCTCTTTCACGGTTAAGTAATTCAGTTCTAGAGTAATACAATTTTACCCAATGAACTCGCCGAAATACAGCAGCGAATAGAATATTGGCGATTCCACCGTGTTTTAATAGCTGAAAATATGAAACTTGCAACTCGAAAACGCTTGATCAAATAACATCATTTTTGATACAAACAGATCACGTGATTTCTAACGTTTGACCAACGCAATATTGCGTCTTGCCGAAGAATCAGTGATCGTTTATGATCTGTTTACAAATAAGTTTAACCTTATTTAGCATTTACAGTGCGAGCTAAAGGATATATACGAGCTAATTTCAAGTCCTGGTGGTATAAAAACTTGCAGACGTTATTAAATAAGTCGAGTAAGTTAAAGTTGGTGAGCGGCTTTAGTGAGAAGATACTTTTATTTGTGAACGGACACCATTGCGTTGAAAGCGGTTTTTGACGGAGTTATACATTGCTTTTGTCCTCTGGAAAGGTAAGTTGGGCTTTGTTACATGTAACTAAGCTGTGCTCTGGGAAACGATTTATTTATTTTTTTTTTTTAACAGTATAAATTTATTTCAGATGTTCATACTAAGATAACTGTAAGTTGTTCACAAATTTAAAAAAAAATGGAGCTCTTTGCTGTTTTTTTTAAAACTGATGAGAAATGTATGGACACAACTTTTAAATAATAAACTTATCAAACAAATTATGTTCAGTAACACTATGTTCCGTAGCAGAATTACCTTAGTGGTAACACATCATAAACCATCTACATCCTCTTACAGTGTGTTTTAATTAACCCTTTACCAGACGACAAAATTATAGCCTTGTCCAAATTGAGAGCATTTGCAGACGACAATTTCGGTGTGGCTCAGATGGTGCAATGTTTCTTTGATCAGGTAGAAAACATTGTGGGAAAAGGAGAAAATGCTGGTTACCAGCATTTTCTCCTTTTCCCACAATGTTTTCAAAAGGCTTCTTTCCCAGGGGCGTCAAAAGGCGTCATTGTGCAGTAAAGGGTTAAATATTCTACTAATTAGGTATCTCAAAATACAAAGACATGCGCCTAATTATGGTTTTTTGGTTATCATTTTTTTATATTAAGATATACAAAATTCTATGCTATTGTAACAATATTTCGCAGGATTAACGATGGTATACACCCTAATTCTTTTTTCTTAATCACAAACCACATACATGCATTGCATATTACCAAAAAATATGGCTTTTCTTGTAGATTTATACATAGTAAAATTAGTGTTGCACCCCCTGTGTTTTTAACGTGTTTAATTTTCTGGCGTGAATGATATGAAATGGGTTGGAAATTAGAATCTGGCTGCTGTATACAAGAACAAACAAGTCTGTTGTCTCTGAAATGGAATGAACTGAGGTATCCCTTAACCTCGTGGCAGCAGCTACTGATCGAGCTGTTTCAACCTCTCGTGAGAGGTGTGAAACAAAGACTGCAAGCTGTTTTGCATGCCCTGGGCGGAAGTACGCAATATTGCCTGATTTTGTGTGTCCATTCTCTGCGGGTCACTTTCAACCTATCGTAAGTTTTGTTTCGACATTAAATTCCCTGTTTTAACCAAACTTAAACGCTTCTCGTTTTTCTTAAATTTGAAAGCAACATCAAGGCAAAAGATTCCCACTTACCATGAGGTCAAGGGATACCTCAGTTCAGTTCATTTTATGGGCAAAAGACGAGTCTGTTGGTGTATGCAGCAGCCGAATTCTAATTTCGACCCAATTTTATCTCATTCACGTCAGAAAATTAAACCCAGTAAAAAAGACAGGGGGTGCAACACTAATTTTACTATGTATAGTATACGTACATTGCCAAGTTTTGACACTTAACAATAATCCTATACTCCGTAACAAAATTCTTTCCATAGGTAAAAATTAGGTGAACATCGGTAGACGATCAAGCAGTTATATCTCAAGGTCAAAAATCCCAAGCTGTCGATGGCTAATAAATCAATCTGCAAAAAAATACTGATTAGAAAAAAAAAAAACACTGAATTTAAATTTGAAAGTCTCCCTAACTTCGATAGATCATAAGAATTCAAATTGTTTTGTTTGTAAGTGAATCAATTACTGGAGAATGTCTGACTTGCTCTTTCAGAGATTTTGTCCATTTCTCAAAAGTCACTTGCCTTCTACGACATAAACTGACCAAACGATACTAGTCTTCGGGTACACAGTCTTAACCCTTTACCAGACGACAGAATTTTAGCCTTGTCCAAACTGAAAGCATTTGAAGACGACAATTTCAATGTGGCTCAAAGGTGCAATTTTTCTTTGATAGGGTAAAAAAAAAAAACACTTTGAGAAAAGGAGAAAATGCTGGTAACCAGCATTTTCTCCTTTTCCCACAATGTTTTCAAAAGGCTACTTTCCCAGGGGCGTTAAAAGGCGGCATTGTGCGGTAAAGGGTTAGATAGTCAGGGAATAGTATGGCTGAAAAAGGACATACCTGCAAAACTCTTGCAATACAAGGCTCTCAACTTATCAAACAGCCGCCTCGTAAAAACGGCACTGAGTTCGAAAACATGTACAAATAGTTTGTTTAACTGCCTGTTAACTTTCTTTGATAAGTAAGTTATGCTTGAAAGTGACTGTAAATTAGCACTTTAACAGCAAGTCAAAAAATTACAAGGATTATCAAAAATTCACCTGCAAAGATGATCTTTCAGCTGGGACACTGTTAAAGAACTGTAATTGAACCGTGCCCTGGCAAAAGGGGGTTTAATGCATTTCCGTGATGCAAGCCATCACATAATCCAGGGATCCGTACAATCCATTTTGTCTACCAATTGACTGAATAATGAGGTAGACTGGTCCTTTGACATGCAGAAATTAGACTAATAGCAAAAAGTTTCGGTCCAGGTCAGCCTGCGCCGACGGCGCAGGCTGACCTGGTTCGATACTTTTTGCAAATGCATTTAGTCCACTTTTCACAGAGCATGGATGGTATGTAAAAATACTACGGATGCAACAACTATCAACTTTCTTATTATCCGTTTTCTTTGAAACTCAAGCCTCTTTAACATGAACAGTGCAAACACGGTGTGGTACAAGTCAGGTTAAGTAATGCAGGCCACTGGAAAAAAAAAAAATCAAGTGCATTATTACGCATAAAATATTTTGGGAAAGGTAGGGGACGCTTTGGTGATAATATATACAATCTAACCATTTACCAAATAACATGATTTTGAACTTGTCCAAACATGAAGTATGTGACAACAACATATAAAAATATAAGATATGGTTTTACCCTTTACCACATAATCCCGACTTTTAACGACCCTGAAGAAAAAGCCAATTGAAAACATTGTAGGAAAAGGAGAAAATGCTGGTAACCAGCATTTTCTCCTTTTCCCACAATGTTTTCCATCTCCCCTAATCAAATTCAATTTTTGTGCCACAGTTGATTTGTCGTCTGCAATGTTTTCAATTTTGACTAGTCTAAAATTTTGTCGTTTGGTAAAGAGTTAAAGAAGAGAGTAAAGAAATAAGGTTTAACGCCATTTTTACAGCTCAGGTCATACCATGGCGGCCTGTGACGCACCCATGTGTTTCCTGGCTTTCTCACACCAGTACTGACACAACTTTCTTTCCAAAGCCACAGACTACTTTTCTCACATGCATCAAATGTAAGAGGCGAAAAATCGCCGGAAAGTAAGTTTACCTCAACCGGGTATCGAACTCGCAACCACCAGGTCACGAGTCAGATACGCTAATCACTGAGCTACCCGAGCGGGCTAGATATGGCTCAAATGGTGGAAAGCATCTGTGAAAGAATAGAAAATATTGTGGGAAAAGGAAAAAATGCTGGTAGGCAGAAATTTCTCCCTTCTCCACAATGTTTTCGAAAGCGCCCATCTTCAGATTCGTCAAAACTCGGAATTGTGTGGTAAAAGGTTTTTAAGTAAGCACAAAAAGTTGAACAGAATTACCACCAAGACATACATAAGCTCTACAGCCCGTCACACGCGTTACAAATGTTCAGTTCAAATCAGTACCTTCTGTGTCCGGGATTTGCTGTATTGCATTCCACGCGCCGACTTAGCGTAGATCGCACTGTATTCTTCAGTGTGATCTCCGGAATTGCAGGTCGTTCCCTCCACCGAAAATTATGTGATTTTTATACTTATTGGTCCTAGACCAGGGATGCTACGTGCAGAGATCTGTATTCACCCTGTTTTAAGCCTACCGAGGGCAGACAGACGTTTATTTTCTTATAGACGTTGGCTTTTCAATACTCATTGAAACTCCAAACAGTACTGTTTCTATTTTACTTTCATCAAATTACCCAAAGACTACGAGTGAGCAGAAAGATAAAAACCCCGTTTGCGACAGGACGAAAAACATATATTTCCGGGACTTATATCTGCGAGACCAGCATTTGATTTCACCGAGGAGACAACACATGTTTCGAAAGGGCATGTCTATATCTATCTCCATGTTTATTTCATAGCTTGGGTGTAGCTTCTGGACATAATTTTATTAGGCGGGATATTATGAAAAACCATTGAACTTTTGTTCCATAAGAATATTAAAATCTCTCTTTGCCCTTATTTGTTATCTATTCTGCATTAGTTTAGTTTAAACATATTCATTTCAGTATAAATTTACATGCATTATATAAAGTCCAACAAAGCAAGTTGAAAAGGATTGGAACGAAGGTATAAAAACTTATACACACGTAGTTCCTCTCCCTAAAGCAGTCACATGGTATTTCAACTACCTTTAACCCTTTCCCAAACAAGCCCTGGTTTTCACGTGTCTGCAGTACAAGTCTTTTGAAAACACTGTGGGAAAAGGAGAAATTGCTCGTAACGAGCAATTTCTCCTTTTCCCACAGTGTTTTCTACCCTTTTTGAGACCTTTCTGCCATTTTCATTAAATTTAAAATTGTCGTCTGCAAACTCTTTCAATTTGGACCAGTCCAAAATTTGTCGTTTGGGAAAGGGTTAATTAATAGCTAGAAGATCGCCCGGGGCAACATGTAAAGCCCGCCATGGGAGAGTAAGTAAAGAACTTCATAAGCTGCACTTGGAGAAAAAGTAACAATCACTAAATGCACGTCTATCTTATTTCAGATCCTTTTGTTTTCAAAATTTACATGCGGTTGATTGTATAGTGCTTAACGCCCTTTTCAACATTATTCAGTTATATCGCGGCGTCCAGTGTACCTTTCCATGCTTTACTAGAGTTTCTTTTACCAGTACTCCGCAAAATATTCTTTCAAAGCCATTGGCTGCTTTCCCACATAACCATCGTTAAAACAATGGTCAGCTGTGAGAGAGGAATGAATCCTGTTGCAATGGCTATCATCAATCCTCGAGAAGAAATTGGCCAAGCCGGGGATATATCGATAAATGAAGAAGTTATAGCTGGAACAAGCCCTATGTATGACAATGTTATCATTTGACCTTTAAGTGTGACCTTGACCTTAATGATCGACCTACCTGAACTAATGATACACAAATGATACAAACGACACTTCTATTGGTAAAGGAGAATAAGTATGCGAACATATCTTTAAATGCATCCATAAACATAAAAGTTAATGCTCGTAGAATCTCCATTCATGATTATTTATAATTTGACCTTCAAGTTTGACCTTGACCTTGGACCTACCGGAACAAATGTTTAAAATGACACTTCTACTAATGAAGGAAAACTATATTTTGCCAAATTATTTTGAAATCCATTTATAAATGTAGAAATTCTAGTCCGGACAATTCCGGACGGACATACGTACGCACCAACGCACCTAAATTTTATTTGTTACTTTTTTTTTCAAATTTTTAACTAATTATTTTATTTATACTCTTACAGCATGGAGATAAACTCTATCGCCAATAAAAATCAATGCTGGAAAGACAAAAACGACGCGAAGAACATGGCATTTAGTTCCAATATTTCTGAAGGTGGGTGGCTTTTGGTCAGTCAATAGTCCTTTTATCTCAGTCCAGCAATCCCTCATTTTAACAAACCTAAAGAAGAAAGGTTTTGAAAATACTTGTAAACGGCATTTTCTCCTCTTCTAAATGCTTTCTATCCTTTCACAGACAAGTTTTAAAATTTGAGCAAAAAAGTATTAGTCGTCTGCACTGGCTTTCAATTTGGACAATCCTAAAATTTAGTCGTCTGGTAAAGAGTGAATTCGAATTCCTGTAGACGACAATATCCCATCTTACAGCAGAATATGTTATGATAAACGAATTTATCACATAACCGCCCTTATTTACAGTGTAATATACCCTTTACGAATTTCTTTATCTTATACAAGTTTTATCACAATTGTATGACGTCATTTTTACGACATTTAATTCGCATTTCATCGAAGTGCACGAGTTCTTTATGGATATTAACGTTCGTGCATCTACAGATGGTTTTGTATCTTCTGCCCTATTGTTTGTGAAACATCGTTATGTGATAAAAAGAATCTGACATTCGTTGGCTTTTGAGATTAAATTTCATTAACGCCGTCCAGTAAAAATGTTATTAAGCTCGCGAAAGGCTCGCTTAACCACATTTTTCCTAGACTCTTTTAATAAAATTCTATTTCAAACGCCAACACATGTCAGGTCCTATATGTCTTGGTTAACCCTTTCCCAAACAAGCCCTGGTTTTCACGTGTCTGCAGTACAAGTCTTTTGAAAACACTGTGGGAAAAGGAGAAATTGCTCGTAACGAGCAATTTCTCCTTTTCCCACAGTGTTTTCTACCCTTTTTGAGAACTTCCTGCCATTTTCATCAAATTTAAAATTGTCGTCTGCAAACTCTTTCAATTTGGACCAGTCCAAAATTTGTCGTTTGGGAAAGGGTTAATGCAGTTTACAACAGACCAGTTTTATACCCCAGTAGAGCGATATATAGGACTTTCATGGCTTTCTTGTTATAAAGTTCCAATAAAATGAGGCGCTGAGCTTCTATTCTAATATATTTGCAGTACAGATTGTTTACTTTATTTGATTACATGTTTGATAGTACCCCGGGTCCATGCACCAATAATTTTTCAATTTCTTCTAATCGCAGTCTCTTTATCACGGTAAGTATAGATCTTCGGCAATAACTTGTCAGTGTGTCCCGTAATCATGCAAATCTTTACACAGTAACGTCAGAAAATATAAAATGAACAGATGATCAGACTAACCCCGGATCCAGGCACCAGTAATGTTTCAATCTCTTCTAATTGCAGCCTCTTTATCACGGTAAATATAGATCTTTGGCAATAACCTGTCAGTTTGTTCCGTAATCATGCAAATCTTTACATAGTAACGTCAGAAAATATGAAATGAACAAATGGACAAATGATCAGACTAACTCTGAGTCCAGGCACCAATAATGTTTCAATCACTTCCTATCGCAGTCTATTGATCAGGGGTAAGTATAGATCTTTGTCAATGTGTTGCGTAAGAATCTTTACACAGTAACGTCTTAAACATGATGTGAACAGCTGATCAGATTAACCCGTGCTTTTTGGATAACGCCATGTTTAAAGCGCATCCGCTACCTTTTCCATGTAATATTTTAAGGTTGTCGTAAACAGACTGGAAAGCCGGATGTTGTGTTGTCAAAGATGGGTAGTCTGTCAATGGACTGGACCGAATTCGAGCGCGTCTACGCAAAAGGTAAGTTCATGAAGTACGGACAAGTCTTTATTATGAGACAAAAATATGAGTCATGCTCAGTGAAAATGCATCTGCAAAAAGTATCGACCCAGGTCAGCCTGCCTAGTCCAAACAGACTGATCAGGATCGAAACTGTTCGCTATAGGTCAATTTTCTGCATATCAAAAGACCAGTTTACCTCAATATTCATTCGGCTGTTAGACAAAATAGATTTGATGGATCAAGAATTATGTGATGTCTTGCATGGTAAAAATGTATCACGGAGATTAAGCCCCTTTTTCACAGAGCATAGCTCATATATACTAAAACGCAAAAGAGACTGTGCATGGGGCTTTGGCATAATTTGTCTTGCTGTAGCCAAATTATTTGGGAAATGACGTCTCGTATGCGTAAGTTCTAAATAACGATCTAATTGAGCGTTAGTTACGCGAGGCCTGTCGGTTCGAGCAGGATCGTCAACTGTTTCTGTTTGCTAGAACCTCGTGTGAAAATTACCTAAAGTGTCTCTATGGCAATGAAATGCCTGCACAGCGTTATCGACATAGTCACCTCTGTTAAGCATCATCAAAACTTTAAAATACTTTGACGTTAAGAAAGTCTTGGCATTGCGAGTTTTGTTTTCAAATTGATTTGCGTTTTTCTTACTGGTATGAGTTATAAGAAAGTAATGGGAGATTACTTTACCAGTTCTATATGGCGTGCAACACACGAAAAGGGGCCTTCGGACATATGCGTAAAAGTGTGTCGTCCCGGATCAACCTGTGCAGTCTGTGACTCATCCGAGACGACACTTCCCGTTTTTGTGCGATTTTCTGTTTCACGAAAGTCTACTGTATGAAAAAATCTTATGTAGTCGTAAAGTGCCGTCTCGGATTAGCCTGCACGGACTGTGCAGGCTAATCCTGGACGACACTTTACGCAAATGTCCGAAGGTCTCATTTCGCATGTTGCGGGCCATGTTAGTCAATAGTTTGCACGAGCAAACCCTTTGAACCACTAGTTTAGAGCCGTCACATAACGTTAAGCCCAATACAAGACCGGATGTATTTATTTTTCAATAGAAGGACATGCATGCTTCATATGACCATAATGTGAAAGATGTCTGACCGATATATCCGTGATTATCGCAAACTGAACCGTGCACAGTATTTTTTGCGCTTGAGTAAAAAAAAAAAAGTGCACTTTTATGTAAGCCCATCTTGATTTGAGCTGCCAGTCGGCACAAACAGACTGATTGCTTAATTGGTTGGCGATTTACGCCGCTTTTTACATTGTTTCAGTCATATCACTAATTCATACATGTACAGTTCTCGGCTTGGGCTTTGAAGTGCCTTGCCTAAAAACATTCCCGTGAAAAACCCAGAGCTAGGCTCGAATCCATGGTCTCCAGGGTGCAAGTCCTACACTTTACCACTGAGCCACAGAGCAGCTTTGGTGCAAGCAGCAAGTCACATTAAAGAGCAAATTAGAGAAACCGGACGAGTAAGGCGAAGGCGCCAAGCTTAGGTTCAACAATCCTTTAAAACACTATCCCAACTTAGAACGATTTAACAGAAAACAGGCTTTTGAAAACAATGTGGGCAAAACAGAAAAAGCTGACAAACAGCATTTTCTCCTTTTCCAACAATGTTTTCTATGTTCTAAGAGACAAAGCTCATAATTTGATCGACATTTAATGTGTCGTCTGCAAGTGTTTTGAAATTGGACAAGTCTAAAACTGTATTGGTTGGTAAAAAGTTAAAGGGAGGTAATTATACAAATCATAAGAAGGTATATACACTGTATTTACATCACATTTATGTAGAAACGGTCTTCTGTGTTGACCCAATTCTAGTGTTGTACTCAAAATATCGAAAGTCACGACTCTGGCTTTGAGCATCTGCCTACCGAGCTTGGTGTTTAAAGGCACACAGGCGGTCAAAAATAAACAATTCGGAAGCCAAAGTGCAGACAAATTTAATTCATACCACTGAAAGCATAGATATTATTGTTAGTCCGACAATACATTAGGGTGCCTTCTGTCCAAGTTCCAGTGCTGAAAGAAACGTGTTTCGCTAAACTAGAACAAAAGCTGTAAACTTTTGTTCTAGTTTTACGATACATTTTTTTTTTCCAGCGACTGGAACTAAGAATCCACCGTAACGCATAATCGGACTCATAATGATATAAATACTTTTAACCCTTATCCTGCTAGATAAATTGAGCCATGCTCTGTGAAAAGGGGGCTTAATGCACCTCCGTAATGCATTATACCAAGCAAGACATCACCTAATTATGGACCCATAAAATCCATTTTGATAAACGACCGACTGAGTCAGGAGGTAGAACTATCCTTTGGCAGGCGGAAAAGTTAAAGATAGCGAAAAGTTTCGGCCCATGTCAGCCTGCTCAGACTGCGCAGGCTGACGTGGGTCGATACTTTTCGCAAATGCATTAAGCCCCCTTTTCACAGAGCATGGATCAATTAAATCAAACTTTCAAGCCAGTAGTACAAAACCGGAATAATGCTACTTCGTACCTATCTTTTTTTTTTTTTTTTTTTAAGAAAAATATTCCCTATCAGACAGTGTAGATCCAAGATCAGACTGCACGTTGTGTGCAGTCTGATCTTGATCTACACTGTCTACAAAAAGTCTGTGAGTTAAATGATATAAATTAAAGTTGCCTGTAATTTGTCCTTCGAATCGTTTACATTTTGGCAGCTAGTCGGCTTTTAAGTCGAAAGTTAGGTCCACACCTAAGTGTTCAATAGAGAACGCCTGTTGGTGTGGATCAAACTTTGTTTGGCAAGCCGGAATAGCTCAAGTGAAATGTCGTGGGACCTTTAAGCGACAACCTTGGATCGCTTGCATCTATTGGTTGGATTCTCACGGCTGACCAACTAAAATTACTAAATCTAATTGCTAAGCCAATGCTTTTTTTAAAAAGTCTCTTTGTCAGGGTCGTTAAGACCAGAGGTTTTTTTTTTATATTCCATAATATTTTCTACTCTTTCAAATTCCATCCTTTGATTCAAATATAGTTTTTCGTCCGTAGTTGCCTTCGATTTCGACAAGTCTAAAATTGCCGTTTAACACGCAGTTGTTTGGTAAAAGTTGAATGCTTTATGCTGGTCCAATGTATGACGTCAGATCTGGCAGGCAAAAATGGCGAAGACAAGCTGTTAAACCTACTGGTGGAGATATCGAAAATGGTGGTAAAATATATACAGTCGGAGAAGGACGAGAGCAGTAAGGTTCTGGACTTTAATCATCCTCACCAACTGCGGGAAATCATGGAACATTGTCTAAATGTGGATGACCAACCACGTGACCTCGAACAGATTTTAAGTGATTGCAAGGAGACACTAAAATACTGCGTAAAAACAGGTACCGATAGTTGGCTATTTTCCTAAGAATCTTTCACCAAATGATTCAATATTTTTACAACCTTCAGGAGGAAAAGGCTTTTGAAAATATTCTGGGGAAAAAGAAAAGCGATATCGCAGTCTTCATTGTCTATCAAAGCATACCGGAAGTTTTCGGATGAAGAACATTTTTTAGACCAACACCTTATTTACAGTGGTGAAAGTAATAAAACATTGCTGTTCATAAAAGGAATATAGATCTATATAGGATCTAAGATATGCTGGCATGTGAGATAAAATTTTATCACGTAACCACCTTTTTTTCAGTGTTATAGAGCCATTACAATTTTTTCAAATCCTACACACATTTGAGATATGCAATATGTGAAATTACATGTGACGTCATACTGTACTACTTTCAGAGAAGAGAGTCGGATTTTGCACATACAAATTTCGACGTGTGCGTGTATGGTTTTGTATAATTCGTGAGACATCGCATGTGATAAAACGGTTCTCACATTCGTTGGTTTTTAAGATAAAATGTTAACTCGTCGATAAAACGCTATTACGCTCGCCAGAGCCTCGCCTAGTAACATTTTCCTAGACTTATATGATAAAATTTCACCTCAAAAGCCAACTTTTGTTAGATCCTAAGGGCTCTATATCAAACACGACTTAAAAGAAACGTTTTTAAGCAAGCCTTTGGAGAGCTATATAAGATTTCTCCAAGACGTAATTTAACCCTTAAGCTGCCAAGCACGAATCATTGACCTTTTGCGGACAGTGTAGATCCAAGATCAGACTGCACAGAACGTGCAGTCTGATCTTGGATCTACACTCCGATAAGGAAATTTTTTCCCCGAAAAATAAGTTTGAAATAGCATTATTTGGGCTTTTACTATCCATTTGAAAATTTCGTTCCACTCATTCAGCAGGATAAGGGTTAAAAAAATCATCTCAAAAACGTATTGGTACACTCCACACATATTTTTGCAGTGAACTTAACCCTTTAGCTGACGACAAAATTTTAGACTGTTCCAAATTGAAAGCATTTGAAGACGACAAATTAAAACTGGCCAACATGACGAAATTTGCCCTTGATAGGGTAGAAAACACTGTTGGAAAAGGAGAAAATGCTGGTTTCCAGCATTTTCTTCTTTTCCCACAATGTTTTCAAAAAATCTTCTTCCTGGGGGTTGGGACTGTGTGGTAAAGGGTTGAATACCGCAAGAATTAACCAGACTTTGCGAAAGAAAAACACACTCAAAGGCATATAAGATGATAAAATTGAATTGCAGCTCACCCAAGATTTCTGAATCAGCTCTCTACAGGTCTTGACGTCATTGGGATGACAGCAGAGTGGGTAACCGCGGCTGCAAACACAAACATGTAAGTATCGCTCTCCATTAGTATTTCTCATGCTACATAAAGATGATGTATCACTGGCCCAGCACGGTAAACTCAGTCGACAATAGACGACTAGCTCAGGCGTTGTGTATTAAATACTCGATATGTGTTGAAATATAGGCATACATGTGCAGTGTGTAATGAAATTTACATGAAGCCTATTCGCTTCTTTGACAGGTACATTACGAGCGAAAAATAGTTCCAAAGAAACTTGCATAATTATATTGACTTTGTTTTGAATCTAAAAGTGATCGAATTTCCAATTTTGTCATGATTACCAAAATTGACGGTTAATTTCACACAGGAGTCTAGGTCAGCAATGTTTTAGAAAATAAATGAAGTGTTAAAGTACAGCGCTATCTTCTTAGGTCAAACGTGTGTAAGACAATAAATTCGCAATGGCTGTATTACCTTGAAAACAAGGGGAGTTATGTGATAAAAGCAAATAGTGTCGTATTATGTAAAAGCTCTGTTATCATACGCCTCAGTTCTAACACATTGCTGACCCATACTTCTCTGAGAAATTAACTGTCAAAACTGACGATCGTGATAAAGCTGCGATTTTATTATCATATTAAGCTTTGAAACAAAATCATCATAAGCAATTTTTGTTGGGATTATTTTTCGTCCGTGATGTAGGCCCATACACCTGTCAAGGAAGCAAATGAGGCTTGATGTAAATTTCATTACACAGTCAGGTACTATGTTTTAAAATGTTATAAACTGCAATTTTTGATATACAGTTATGTGATAAAAAAGAACTAGACAATTAATGGCTTTAGAAATAGAACTTGATTAAATTTGTCGACAAAAGATGTTCTTTAGGTCGCCATAAGGTTCGCTCAACCCTTTGAAAGAAGCCTTTTGAAAACATTGTGGGAAAACGAGAAAATGCTGGTAACCAGCATTTTCTCCTTTTCCCACAATGTTTTCTGCCCTATCAAAGAAAAAGTGCACCACTTGAGGCACATTTAATATATCGTCTGCAAATGCTTTCAATTTGGACAAGGCTAAATTTTTGTCGTCTGTGTCGTCTGGTAAAGGGTTGATAACATTTTTCCAGACTCGTTTAACAAAAGTTTATCTCAAATGCCAACTCATGTAGGATCCCATATAAATCAATGTTTTGAAAATGTAATTTGTGTTCTGCTGCACAAAGAAATCAATCGCCTGCAAGTGGTCTTTGGTCTGCTATTCCGAGTACTCTTTCTACGATTTAAAACAAACTCCATACTTTATTTTAGGTTCACCTACGAGATCGCACCAGTGTTCACACTGATGGAAGAAGTGGTTCTACAGCGCATGCTCGGAATGATTGGCTGGGATGATGGGGACGCCATTTTTTCTCCAGGTAAGCTAGTTGGTGCATTGTAAACAGGTTCTTGGTTCTGAAAAAATAATCGGTAAGCTAACTTTTCGCCAAAAACTCTTTCATTTTTTTTTTTTCGTGTAGACTTGTTGCGAGAGTAAAAGGAGGATAACCTCCCTCCTCAACTAACGTAAAATATATCTCATAATTACCTCCCTTATTTCACTGTCTGTGAGAGACGTAAAATACAGTTATTATGACAAGATCACCTGTAAAAGACAATTTTCTTCCTTCTGGCTGCAGAAGCTTTTTGGGAAAATTGCATGAGGAGAAACTGATAACTGAAATACAACTGGAAACGACGCGAAATATCAACAAACATACTACATAATGATGTATGAACACATATATATACACGATAAGCACATTGCTTCTTTAAGTCAATTTTTATGCAAATAGCGGTATTCTTTTTATTAGCAATGCAGCAGGAGGCGAAATATAGATCATACAAACATTTAGAGGTACAAGTATTGCTAAACTGTTTTTTATCAACATGTGTACGTATCCGGCAATACGTCAAATCAACCCGCAGTATATTGTGTTGGACAAATAGTCTACCATGTTTTTTAAATAAAAGAAAAATGCCCTTTCTGTTCTGTTCTATCCATAAACGACAATGCATCTGGTCTGACAAGGTATTTAACATTTAGTAAGCTGCATACACAGTCAAAATAAGCATTTCAGTCAGGAAATGGTAGACCGAGGTGTTCCAGATTTAAAGCTGTCTAGGCTTCGATAATAGTATCACAATGCGGACAATGACGGTCAGAGTTAAGAATATCTTTTGCTGTCTGGGTCCGTATTCACCGACCATTCTTAAGAACATTCTTAGTCTTATTCTTCAGATTTTTCCAAATTTGAAAGTAACACACCTTCTGATTGGCTAAACCAAATGGTTTAGCCAATCAGAAGTTGTGTTACTTTCAAACTTGGAAAATCTTGGAGAACAAGACAAAGAACGTTCTTAAGAATGGTTGGTGAATACGGACCCTGATCTTGATGCACGCTGTCTGCAAAAGCTGCTGTGGTTGTAAGAGGCATTTTCAGGGTTAAAGTATCTAAAAACTTCTTTGACACAAAAATATTTTAGTGTGTGTGTGTGTGTGTTTTTTTTATTAGAATTGAACGTCGTTGTAACAGCCTAGGTCATATCACTGCGGGCACCTAAAAAAAAAGACGGAAAGAGAATTTGCCACATCCGGGTATCGAACCGGCAGATTGATTGAATGATTTTTTACGCCACTTGTAAAATTGGTTCAGTCATAGAGCGGCAACAGCTCACATATTCATGTACATGTATGTTCTGACGCATAAAACCGGGGCCTCTAGGTTATCAGTCCTAAACTTTACCACTGAGCCGCGCAGGACCCCTCACGAGTCAGATACGCTAACCAGTTAGCTGCCCGGCCGGGCTGACACAAAGATGTGAGCCATACTCCGTGAAAATGGTGTTTAATGTATATGCAAACAGTATGACCGAGATCAGACGGTGCAGTCCGCACAGGCTGACCTGGGTCGCAACTTTTTGCTATTAGTAAATTTTCTGCATGTTGGATGACTGTTATACCTCGGAAATCAGTCTCTGTATAGACAAAAAGATGAATGCAGCTTAAACGACTCGCTTTATATAATGTATAACAAAGATGCATTGAAGCTCTTTTGCCAGGACTCTGCTAAATTTATATATATTCAAAGGTGGTGCAATATCGAACCTCTACGCATTGATGTGTGCACGTCACGTGACCAGTCCACAGCTCAGGGAGACAGGAATGACAGGCAACGTTCGATACACAGTGTTTACATCAGAGCACGTGAGTTTTCGAACCGAATTTTCATAAATTATAGCCTACACATGTGGATATCGTCACAAATTGAACACCTTTTCAATGAAAAAATTTGTTCCTCTTTAGAGCCAAACAAATATGATATAATAGGCCGTGATTGGCAGCCATTTGCTATTATATACAGTAACTCGATTGCATTTTGTCTCAGGACGGCACTTAGGACGACTTTCCTTTAAGTAATCCAGAACAGTCACAACAAATAACAGCAAAAAATGGCCGCCATGTTTGTTTGGCATTGAAGAGTTCCCTTTCACAGAGCATGGCTAAAATCACATCACGCCCTATTCGTAAGCCACAAAATCATTACCAATATTATTTTCACGGCGAAGATGAATGTGCTGGCTTTTGACCTACTTTTTGGTAGGTATACTAATAATAAGCGAATCAATACAAATTTGCGATTGGTCAGAAATGTAGACATGTTTATTGAAAGGGCCCCTGTCTATTTGCAGGCAAATTTTATCTTTTTTACAGATATTTTTTGTTTTAAAAAACAAAATATTTCGATTATGATTTATTAAGAAACTTAAATTCAGTATGGTCATATTATAAATGATATTTCTTTCCTTCTAAGGGCAAGCATATTTGAGCCCTGTAACAAAGGACGAACTGAATTATCCAGGCTATGGTGCATTGCATAAGGGTTTACGTCGCTCTCCATATTTTGCAGTTATGTTACGGCGACCGATCACTTATCGCTTTCCTTGGTTTACCAGTGCTAGGCTGGTTAACAGTTGATTTGTAGGTGACATTTCCATGTATAAAGCGCGATTAAAGAGATTCGCACCAGGGTGTTCTGATTATATATATATAATCAGAACACCCTGGTGCGAATCTCTTTAATCGCGCTTTATACATGGATATATATATCACGGAGATGCATTAAGCCCCCTTCAACCACCGCATGGCACACACACACACACACACACACACACACACACACACACACACATATATATATATATATAAAATCAGAACACCCTGGTGCGAATCTCTTTAATCGCGCTTTATACATGGATATATATCACGGAGATGCATTAAGCCCCCTTCAACCACCGCATGGCTCATATATATATATATATATATATATATATATGGATCCATGATCATGTGATGACTTGCTTGGTATCATGTATCAGGGAGATGCATTAAGCCCCCTTTAACCACCGCATGGCTCATATGAGCCATGCGGTGGTTAAAGGGGGCTTAATGCATCTCCGTGATACATGATACCAAGCAAGTCATCACATGATCATGGATCCATTTAATCACTTCTGTCTAACAACCGACTGAATCATGAGGTACAATGGTCCTTGGACATGCAGAAAACTGACTTATAGCAAAAGGTTTCGGCCCAGGTCAGCCTGCGCGGACTGCGCAGGCTGACCTGGGTCGACACTTTTTGCAGTTGCACTAGGCCCACTTTATACAAAGCCTGGCTCATATAAAACACAAGCATACAATGCCTGAACTTATGAGGGACGAGGACCCCCGCATCATAATCAGTCAGTCTAAAAAAAATTGTAAAAATCAAGAAAAAACATAAAACATTAAGAAAGATTTAAGTAATGGAAAGCAAAACAGACAGATACAAACTGACTTAAAATTGCAAATGGGAATTTTATTCAAATATATTCAAGAAAGTGAATATTCGAGAAAAATCACGAAACGAAAAGTGTTTGTATTTTTCCATGAAATATACATTCAAACACATGAAAAAAAAAATGCTTGTCTTCTGTTTTGGGAGAAAGAGAAAGAGACAGGGAGAGACAGACAAAGAGGCAGAAAGAGAGACACGGAGAGAGAGAGAGAGAGACAGAGACGGAGAAAGGGAGAGAGAGACAGACAAAAAGAGAGTGGCAAACAGAGAGAGAGGCAGACAGACAGAGAGAGAGACAGATAGACACAGACAAATATAGAGAGAAGAGAGAGGGAGAGTAAAGCAGACAAAGAGAGAGAGAGAGATGTAAAGTCACTGCGACAGGATTTCTCTGGTCGTGCCAAACTTCATTTTTTTCAACTTTGCATAGGTAAGACAGTGACTTTGAGAGAGTGTTGTCAGCTTCACTGGTGCAAAAACTCTGGGATCACGTGAACAATGCTCGATCTCATATAAATGGAATACTGCCTTGAATGGCGTTCAACACGAAACGAACGACCAAACCTTTTATTTTAACGAAAACTGATCTTTGTTTTTCTTCATGGTTCTTCTTAGTCTGGATTACCTGCTCCTGTCAAGCAAATCGAGATAATGGCGGCCTCCATGGCGGCTTCAAGCGTAGCCTTGTATACTTTCCTGTTTTTCCCAATTTCGTGTGATCCAGTTTGAAGAATTAATAAAGTTATATCAATCTTGTACAAACTATACATTACCAAATCTAAAACGTGCTGTTGGGGTATGGTTTTAATATAAATTTGACCGAATAAAAATAGTCCTATTTTCGGATGTTATATAGGTCCACTGACATTTCGGATACTCGAAGTATTTGATTTGTAGTTTGTCTCGCTAAATAAGAACGATCATTAAAAAAAAAAAACTCACTGCCATTACTTTATTGCAACCGATCTTTTTTGAATTCAGCCTACCGTCCGATTTGATCAAGTGAAAAAACAATATCCCGTTACCGCTGCATATTACCAACGGGGGCCGCCATTATCACACGTTGATTGACGTACTCTTGAAGTATGGCGGGGTATCAGACTAGGTTCTTCTCGCATTTATGCTAGAAATAAGAACTGGGCTTACACAAAGCTTCCACAGAACGAATCTACTTGCCTTTACTCTTTACATTCTAAATGAATATAATGAAAATTTCTAGTCGTTGGAAAATAAATAAATAAAAAAATAATAAATAAATAAATAAAAAGTGGGCCATGCTCAGTGAAAAGGGAGCTTAATGCATCTGCAAAAATAATCGACCAAGTCAGCCTGCGCAATCCGCGCAGGCTGACCTGTGCCGAAACATTTCGTTATTGGTCTATTTTCTGTATATCAAAGGACCAGTCTACTCATGTCGCTTGTTTAAAAAAAAAAGGGCTAGTATGGATCCACAATGGCTTGATTGGTACAATGCATTAATCCCCCTTTTGTCAGTGTATGGCTCAAGTATTATGGTTTCAATCCTATCTATGCGGACAAAATATCATAGTGTCGGACAATGTAGATCCAAGACCAGACTGTTTTTTGTCCGAAAAAGATCTGTGAGACCCACTTAGCAGCCATTGAGTAAACCCTTATCTTGCCGAGTTTGAATTATTGACATTTACAAAAATAGGTTTTGTCAGGCGTGTTAGACTTGGATTGTTTGGCAGTTATGACCTTACTTAATTCATGGATAAATCATTTTTAAAGTTTGTAAGGTTATGAAAATCTGAGTAGCCCCCCTTTAAGACGTATTTCCTTTTATTTTTCACACTACGCCAGAATTGAAAAATGAAGATTCTTCGTTCTGTGCAGTGTGATCTTGATTTACAATGTCCGCAAAAGGTCAGTGAGTCGCGCTTAGCAGTCGAAGAGTCTAGAACACAAAAACGAACAGATTTAAAGGTCCAATTAAATGGTATACTCTTCGCTTCTATGTTCCTATGGTTCCTTTAAAAAGGTGCATAAAAGCAGATTTTTTTTCGCATTTTTTTTTTGGGGGGGGGGGGGAATCTTAACATTCGCGTGCTTAGATAGCTTTAAAAGTATACCATAGATAGATATAATACATGTAGAAAACGTAGCTTTTTTTTTCCGGTATTTTTACTGTAAAATTATCTATTCCGTTAGTAACAGTATAAAGCTGTTAGCGCATATCTAGAGAAAATTGCAATCTTTACACGATTCCTCATAGGTTGGCCCCGTTACATTTTTTTCAGCTGGTAGCGTTGCCGGCTCTAAGTTTGAAGGTTGTAGGTCCGAGATCCATCGAATACTTTTTTCAACCAATGTCGGTTTTTTTTCTTTTTTTTATCTTTGTTGTTGTTGTTGTTGCTGTTTCGTTTGGTTTTTCGCAACTAAAGGTAACCAGTCACGTCCTAATGAGTTTTCACCTCTAAATAGCAACTTTCTCACCCACTTCCCTGACAAAAGTTTGGGTCAAAATCTGCTTTCATGCCCCTTTAATAGACTGGAAGAGCGATAATTAATCAAAGATCAGCGAGGTCGAGTGATGCAAATCTTTAAAGCAATTTTCTATTCTTTTGGGGTTGTGATTTACGATTCACAAAAGCCCCTATGCTTTCAGATTTTGATTAATCGTTTTCAGATTAAGATAATTTAAATCAACTCAAGAGCTTTTCTTTTTTCATTGATAATGTGCTTTCGGCGGACTTTATAAATCAAGATCGGGGCCCGTATTCACCAACCGTTCTATTTTTTATTTCTAGTCTAATTCTAGATCTAGACAGCAACACAACTTCTGTGTAGAGAACATTTTGAGAAAAAAGTAGAAAATGCTCCTTTTGCCGATGTGTTTTCAAAAATCTTCTTCTCCAGTGTTTTCAAAAAAATCTTCTTCTCCAGTGTCGTTTAAACAAGGGTTCGTTTGGTAAAGTGTTATGGCGTCAAATTTTTGAACAGGAAGTCTTGGTTCAATTCCCCACCAGAGGCACTGATAATGCTAGACTAGCCTCACTACAGGAAGGCTCTGCAGATCCAAAGCCTAGTACTGGTGCAACCTCGGAAAGGCGTTAAATAAATATTAGCCATGCTCCGTGAAAAGGAGGCTTAATTCATCTGCAAAACGTTTCGACCCAGGTCAGTCTACGCAGTCCGCACTTTTGTTTTCGGTCAATTTTCTGCATGTCAAAGGACCAGTGAACTTTATGATTTGAAGGTTGCCATACAAAACAGATTTTAGCAATGTGTAACACAGTGATGACTTGCTTGGTATCATGTATCAATGAGTTGCATAAAGCCCAATTTCGCCAGAGCGCGTCACAATTTGATTTGAATCAAACTTGTTTTTCTCATTGGTGTCCCATTGTTAAACTTACTTCTTGGATAAGTCGCAAAACTTGAAATCAAGATTCAAATTCTACTTTCGGTTTCGCTTGGGTCTGTGGCAAAACATTGGTTTAGCTTTACCCGAAGAAATGCAATAGTTTTGGGCATGGGACACTAGATACCAAAAAAAGTAGTCATTTCTGTATGGTAACAAACGAATTTTCTTATTCCAATCAGGCTAAGATAGTGTTGTTAAAGTAGAAATGGACCATGCTCTGTGAAAAGGGGGCCTGATGCATCTGCGAAAAGTATCGGTTCAGGTCAGCCTGCGCAGTCCGCGCAGGCTGACCTGAACCGAAACTTTTCGCTATTAGTCAATTTTCTGTATGTCAAAGGACCAGTCTACCTTACGATTTAAACGGTCGTTAAAAAGGAAGTGGCTGTTAGGAATCCAGAATCATGTGATGATTTGATTGGTAGGATTCATCACGGAGAAGCATAACGCCCTATTTTGCCAGAGCGTGGCTCCATTTAGCCTCATTTTGGCAGAGCGTCGTTTTGCTTACATGTTTAGTCTGTTTCCTATCCTTGGTTCAATAGCGAAGGTTTCATGGCTCCTTTTCACTCTTTACCAAACGACAAAAATGTTGACATGTCCAATTTGAAAAAAAAAAAAAAACCTGCAGACGACAAAATAAATGTTATTAAAAAAATGAAATTTGTGTTTTGATGGATAGAAAATATTGTGGGAAAAGGCAAAAATGATGGTTACCAGCATTTTCTCCTTTTCCCACATTGTTTTCAAAAGCTTTTGTCATCGGGTCGTTCAAAGTCGGGATTGTTTGGTAAAGAGTTAATGCATCGTAAAAAAGGAGGTGTCACCAGAGAGTAAAGGCCGTGCATAGGCAGCTCTTAAATTGCTTTTGTGGTCCTACTGGTTCACTGATTAAAAAAAATACGTCATCATGCAAGCTCATGGTAATAAATCGGGAAACTAACTTTTTAGCGCCAGATATGTAGTAAAAACGCCTCGACGGCTCAAAATACAATACACTAAAATTCCAAAAAGTTTTTTTTTTTTTATCTTAAAGGTTTGACAAAACCAAGTGGACGGTATAGATCCCATTTTGGGCTTTACCTTCTGTGATCTTGATCTGCAGATCTAGATCCGCAAAAGCCCGTGTTTTCGCCTTTGGCGCTGAAGGGATGAAGTGTTAAAAATCAAAAAAGAAATTGTCTTGCCAGATGCTCATGGAAATGGGTGGGGAATTAACTTGTACGAGAACACATTTTTTTTTGTCTTGCAAGGCAGTAGAATTAACTCATACACTCTTGGAACAAATGTAGCTGGTGACTTTGAACACACCTATTTTAATATGAATATATGAGGCTTCCTGTGTGAAAAGGGGGCTAAATGTATCTGCGAAAAGTATCGACCCAGGTCAGCCTGCGCAGTCCGCGCAGGCTTACCTGGGCCGAAACTTTTTGCTATTGGTCAATTTTCTTCATGCCCAAGGACCAGTCTACCTTATGATACAGCTGTTGGTTAGAAATAATGAAATCATTGCATCTGTAATACTGTGATGACTTTGCTTGGTATTATGCATCACGGAGATGCATTAAGCCCTCTTTTCCCAGAGCATGGCTCATATAGATTCTGACATAAGTTGGCTTTGAGATCATAGGTTATTGAACTTATATGGGAATATATTCTGTAGAACGAGTTCTTTTGGTAGCGTCGCCCTAGCTTGCGATGGCAACTACGCCAAAAGAAAGAGTACAATGCAATTTATTCCCATACAGGCGCAATAACCTGTTTATTATATAGTTTAGTTAGTTTACAACATATTTATTTTACATCGATTGAGAAACAAGTTCTTGCAACTTATACTTATCTCTCTCGATTCTGCTTCCTGGAAACTACACCAGTAGAATACTCGCGCCGAATGTCGCAAAGCGTCACCAGGACTTACAGAAAGTTGACCATTAACGAAAAATTTCGGCTCCGGTCAGCTTGCGCGGACTGCGCAGGCTGACCTGTGTCGATACTTTTCGCTGATGCATTCATCCCCCCTTTTCTTAGAGCATGGCTCAAGTGTAAAGGAAAAAGTAAGGCAACACAAAAAAGACGCATAATCCAAATGATTAAAAAGAATACTAGAGAGGGAACCGAATCTTCTTGGCAAGAAAAAAAGGGGAAAAGAGATATTTTTTTTATATGACTTAAAAGTCTCACAGAAATAAAATACGACATTTGCCCATAAATCAGTTTCATTTTTTTTTTGTTATTCAAACAGTCTCATTTTTCCATAAAGAGGGCGGCGATCCTTCTTGGGATTGGTTCCCGGAATGTCTGCAGTATCAAGACAGACTCAAGGTAAATCTTTTTTGCAGTCAGTTCGCCTTTTACAGTCGTCGTGGTTTGCAAGCTTGTTATTATGGACAACATATGCAGAATATATAGAGGAAATTTTTTTTTTTTTCGGTGAAAGATCGAAATTTATTTCATGTCGTGAACATTATCCGTAATAGTTTCACGAGTGGCGCAGCCACCAGTGAAAATATTACCGATGATTTTTACGAGATGAAATAAATTTGGATCTTTCACCGAAAAAACAAAAAACAACAAATATTCTTTTTTTTTCATGCTTCTAACTCCTTTTTTGTTGGGACTTTCATCGAAACAAGTAGCTGTTTTCGGTAATTCCCCTTGGCGTACCCCTCTCACATAACAACACATTACAATATTACGCAAAGCGCGAGAAATTTTTACGAGATGAAATAAATTTGGATCTTTCACCGAAAAAACAAAAAACAACAAATATTCTTTTTTTTTTCATGCTTCTAACTCCTTTTTTGTTGGGACTTTCATCGAAACAAGTAGCTGTTTTCGGTAATTCCCCTTGGCGTACCCCTCTCACATAACAACACATTACAATATTACGCAAAGCGCGAGAAATATATGATAAATTACGTCATATTTCCCTCTAGCTGAATGGCACGAATGTTTACCTAGGTAACTAGTGCGCGGGAACTAACGTTTCCACCTTGAATTGAAGAGTTAGAAAATATGAAATCGGTATTTTTCACTGGTCGTAAACTACCGAAAAGCATGAAATATATAGAGGATATTTGGGGTTTTTTTGCTGAAAGATCGAAATTTATTTCATCGAGTGAACATCATCGGTAATATTTTCATGAGAACGCCACTCCGATGAAATATTACCGATGATGTTCACTCGATGAAATAAATTTCGATCTTTCACACACACTCAAAATATATATATATTCTATTTATCTCATGCTTCTAACCCCTATTTTATTGGAACTTTCATCAAAATCCAGTAGATTTGTTTTCGGTAATTCCCTGTGGCGTACTCCACTCACATAACAACGCATTAAAATATAACGTAAAGCGCTAGAAATATAGCGTAAATTACGTCATATTTCCCTCTAGTTGAATGGCACGCGCTGATTACCTAGGTAACCAGTGCGCGGGAACAACTGTTTCCGCCTTCAATTGAAGACTTAGAAAGTATGAAATCGGTATTTTCACTGGTCATAACTATGAAATAACAAACCATAATCCACCATTATTTCTCGATAAACTACCGAAAAGCATGAAATGATATGCTGTAGTTATGCTCCTTGTGCTTATATTTGATTCGAGCTTGGTGGGAAAATTGCATACCTTGCGAGACCCAGTGCCGAACGAGATGTCAAAATTTTCTTATACAGCAAATAGAAGCAAATACAAACCGGAGGAGAGTAACTACAACAAAAGTATCCCTTTTACAAACATTAACAGCCCGCCCGGGTAGCTCATTGGTTAGCGTATCTGACTCGTGACCAGGTGGTTGCAGGATCGATGCCCGGTTGAGGCAAACTTTCATATCTCCGATTTTTCGCCTCTCACCTCTGATGCATGTGGGAAAAGTAGTAGGTGACTTGGACAGAAAGTTGTATCAGTGCTGGTGGGAGAAAGCCTCGATATGTATGCGTAGGTGCACTGACCGCGTTTATATGACCTAAGCTGTAAAAACGGCGTTACACTCCGCAACAAATAAAGAAACAAACAAACAAGGTGAAAACTACGAATGGCGGATGAATATTATAACACAAAATTTTGACCAGTCAATTCAGAAACCGAGCAATTCGCTTGCTGGTTTTGTTATCATATGAAATTAGTAAAGTAGTAGACACTGTGTAGATACGGATCTATTTCCCAACTTAATCCTGCGCGCGATGCATGTGTTTGAACAGGAAAATTTATAGAAAAATAATAAAATTTAAAAAAAAAAAAGGCATACAGATATGACTGATGAAGTCCAGCAGCAGTCAGAGAGGTGATTGACGTTTATCGTTCAACTACAGGTTATTTAAGTCGACAGTATTTCAGACTTGTCCTTACTGATTAAGGTATATATACACAGTAAGTCCTGCAGCCCCTGACTTTGATTTTCTGGCGTGAATAATATGAAGTGGGATAGGAATTAAAATCCGGCTGCAGCATACACTAACAGACCAGTCTTTTGCCTGTGAAATGAACTTAAAATAGGAATATTTGCTTAGGTGTTGCTTTCAAATTTAAGGAAAACATGAGGCTTCTATGTTTGGTAGAAGTAAAACTTACGACAGGTTGAAAGTGACCTGCAGAGAATGGGCACACACTGTCAGTCAATATTGCGTACTTCCGCTTGGGGCTTGCAGAACAGCTTTCAGTCTTCGTCTCATATCTCTCACAAAAGGGTGAAAGAGCTCGATCAGTAGCCGTTGCTATGAGGTCAAGGGATACCTCAGTTCAGTCCATTTCAGAGGCAACAGACAGGTTTCTTGGTGTATGCAGCAGCCAAACTATAATTTTCAACCCATTTCATATGATTCACGCCAGAAAATCAAACACGATAAAAACACAGGGGTTGCAACACTATCTTTTTATTGTGTATATAGTAGATATGATCCATGTTGTGGCATATAACGATAAATGTAACGATAAAATAATATAACGATAAAATGGAACTAGAGTGCAATGCCTGATGGACCACAAAGTCCGAAAGACGATTTATGCTACCTATTGCACCACAGCGCTTGTTGCTGACGATCTCGCCCCAGAGATTACCGACATCTGTGGGACTTATAGATTTTTTTGTCCTTTCTTTCAACCGAAATGAAATGATGCCATACGAGCCACAGCTTCATAAAGAGCAGGTCTGTTAGAACCAGAAGTTCTAACGATCGTGAACCGAGCCCCCGTGGCTCAGTCGGTAGCGTACAGGACTTGAGAACAGGAGGTCGCTGGTTCGATCCCCGGCTCGGCCAATTTCTTTCCGAGGATTGATGATAGTCACTGCGACAGGATTCATTCCTCTCTCACCACTGACCATTGTTTCGACTATGGTTGTGTGGGAAAGCAGCCAGTGGCTTGGAAAGAATATTGTGCGTAGTACTGGTCAAAGAAACTCCAGGAAAGCATGGATAGGTGCACTGGTCGCCGCGATATAGCTGAAATAATGTTGAAAACGGCGTTAAACACCATATAATCAATCAATCAATCAATCAATCAATCTAACGATTGTGAATGCTATGATGTAGTACCACGGTGCTTGACGCCTGCGATCCTGTACACGTGATGGCAAAAAATTATGGTGCGTCTTACTAAAACTTTCTTTTCTCATCATCAGGGGTAAAATGATACCATCAGAACTCGAGCGCTGTATCAAGCAAAGCTTGGCTGATCAAAAAGTTCCATTGATGGTGAACGCTACCTGTGGAACAACGGTCCTTGGCGCCTATGATCCCGTACCAGAGATTGCCGATATCTGTGAAACCTATGGGATATGGCTACACATAGACGTAAGTATTACCAACACATTTCTATTTAAAGATTATTTTGGTTTCATCTTCAACCAGATCACTTTTCGAAACATCGTGGAAAAGTGAGATTTCCAGATCTGCAGTTTTAGTAGCTATTTTTCGATATCAAGATGGAGTCACTAATGTTTACCAATAAACTTTTGTGTCGTATATTTTTATGCAATACTGTTAAATTTGACAGTATGGCCACTATCTTGTCCGAAAGTGTTCATACTGATAACAGATGAATGAATATAAATTTGTGATTGGTCAAAAATGTAGAAATGCCTATTTGCGGGCAAATTTACGCCGTATATCTTTTTTTAAAGATATTTCTTGTTCAACATTATTTCAACTATTTTGCGGCGGCCAGAGCAGCTACCCATTCTTGCTGTTTCTTTTACCAGCACTTTGCACAATATTCTTTCCATGCAACTGGCTGGTTTCTCACATAACATCGTTAAAATAGTGATGAGAGACGAATAAATCGTCTTCCAATGACATCATCTAATCTCGGATAAAAGCTGGCCGAGCTTTGTTTTAAACCAGCGACCCCATGGTCTCACGCAACCTACTACGCTTCCAAGCCTGGCCAGCTGATTTTGTGATAAGTCACCATTCTGACAGACCGGTATATACCCCGAACAAAAAAAATCCTTGTATGTGGCCTATTTTCTTTCGAAGGGTGCATGGGGCGGCAGTGTGCTGTTCTCCGAAAAACATAGATACCTCATGGATGGCCTGGTCAGGTATGTTTTCCTTTCATCGTTTTCCTGTTGATTTGTACATGTTGTTTTCTTTTAGAAAAAAAAAAAAAAAAATGAGCCAGGCTATGTGAAAAGCGGGCTTAATGCATGGGGGGGGGGGGGGGGAATCGACCCAGGTCAGCCTGTGCAGTCCGCGTAGGCTGTTTTGGACCAAAACCTTTTGCTATTGGTCAATTTTCTGCAAGTCCAAGGACAATTTTACCTCAAAATTCTGTCATTTCTTGGACAGAATCGACTTCCTGGATACATGACCATGTAATGACTTGCTTAGTATCAGGCATCATGAAGATGCATTAGCCCCCTTTTGCCAGAGCATGGCTCATTTGTTTTGTTTCGTGTCACGGTCCACGGATTAATTCACTACTGCCAGACTTTGGGTCCGCAGAACCTTATCACTTAATAATTAATTGATTGTTTGATTGTATGGTGTTTAACGCCGTTTTCAACATTATTTAAGTTATATCACGGCGGCCAGTGCAACTATCCATGCTTTCCTGGTGTTTCTTTTACCAGTACTCCCACAATATTCTTTCCAAGCCACTGGCTGCTTTCCCACATAACCATCGTCGAAACAATGGTCAGCGGTGAGAGGAATGAATCCTGTCGCGATGACTATCATCAATTCTCGGAAAGAAATTGGCCAAGCCGGGGATCGAACCAGCGACCTCCTGTTCTCAAGTCCTGTACGCTACCGACTGAGCTACGGGGGCTTAGCTATCACTGAGTAAAAGCAGTGCTAGGAGGAGGAGACTATCGGAAGACTGGCTGTAAATGGATCTCTAAAGTCCCAAGACATGACGTAAGGATAATGACGCTATCAGTTTCCCTTTGGGGGGAGGGGGGGGGCGGGGTCATCGCGTATGTAGTGCAACAACACCTTGAGCTTGGGAAAAGGAAACGTTTATAAACAAAAATGACACGTAGCACAAACCGAAAATGTTTTGATCTTCTAACGCTGTTTGTAAAATATAAAGGCGTGTATGGAAAGCGAAGAAAAACAACCAATATCACAATACAGAGCTTTGCCACGTAATACAAACCGGAAATGTTTTGGCCTGATATGAAAGACGACACGATGAGTGACACGTGAAGGCGCGCGTTGGGCGCCAAAGAAAACTACCTGCATCAGGCCCTATTCCTTATGGTTTTTTAGTACTAGTCGGTTCGACACGGTCCAATTCGGTTATTATGTCCGATCCGGTCCTGCCCGGACCAATCCTATTATTTAGTCCGAGACAGTTCGCACCAAGAACAATTTACCCGTCACTATAGGAAATACCATGAAAAAAAAAACTGTTTGTCGATCTTTAATCGAAAAAGAATTAAATCAAGAAGATACCAAATTAATATATTGGCCTATGAAAACATTCTAGAGTTCGCTTTAGATGGAATTTACATGGTTTTTCACTTTCTTGTCGGTTGGACGAACTTTTAGCTAGACGAGACCTACAACAATCAAGAAAAAAACACAAGGATGAAAAAGCTTGCCTTGGGATAGGTAAAAAGGAGCCTGATTTGCAAAGGTCACTGACTTAATTTACATGTAGGCAGACATATTGTACTTTATCGATGACACCTTGTTCAGTCTATTTAATGTCATATTTAACAGAATTACGATTCTAGCAGAAGCATTTTCTGTGGGGCAGTATTTGTCGACTTTTGCTTTTTTTTTGCATTTGGATCTGGGTCACTCTCCATGGCAATAGACCAGCAATCTTTGGATCACCAGTCTAAACAAAGTACTAAAAGTACTAATAGAAGGTGATGGGAGAAATTTTGTAGCAGAAAGGATAAAGGAGTGGACCATTTCATTAAAAATTCATACATCTGACAGTTGACATAATTTTTTCTAAGACTGATAATATTATTCCATGACTAGTTCCCATGAATAAAATCGTGTATCTAAGCGTTTTTGATGTGGTTTTAGGTGTTAGGAAAAGAGGTTTGGG
This sequence comes from Tridacna gigas, assembly GCA_945859785.2. NCBI lineage: Eukaryota > Metazoa > Mollusca > Bivalvia > Cardiida > Cardiidae > Tridacna > Tridacna gigas. The sequence continues at coordinate 64,708,490 of OX244035.2, forward strand.
CTTTCTTATTTATCCGAGATGTAGACTTATAGACTAGGCCATGTCAAAGCAGCGAAATGAGGCCAATTTTAATTGTAGAGCAAATTCTATAACATTAAACTCTAAAGTTCATTGTTTGTGTAATTGGCTTGCACAGTATTTGAATCCGCATGTTATTTTCACAAACCAGATGATATACACGTGTATGTCCATGAGGATCTATTTTTCATGAAATAGTGGATTGATTCGTCGTCACAGGCCTCCGGTTTAATGGTTTGCATAAGAAGGTGAGACCTGAAAGGTCATCCCCTTCTTAACATTAATGTGTAACATGACTGACTAATGGTGCTTTGCTCTCCGCTAACGATAAGCATTTGTGTCTTTTTTTTTTTAGGGCAGACTCGATGACTTGGAATCCACATAAGATGATGGTTGTGCCACTTCAGTGCTCGGCTGTATTCTTCAAGAGAAAGGTTAGATCTTGTACGAAGACTTGCTCGTTACATAAAGATTCTTGCGATAAATGTGAGCCATGCTCTGTGAAAACGGGGTTAAGTGCATCTGCAAAACGTATCGAACCATGTCAACCTGAGCAGTCCGCGCAGGCTGACCTGTTTCGAAATTTTTTGCTATTGGTCATTTTTGTGCATGCCCGAGGACCATTCTACATCAGGATTTAGCCATTTGTTAGACGAAATGAATTACATGGTTTCATAATGATAGAATGACTTGCTTGGTACAGTGAATCAAGGAGATGCATTAAACCTTCTTTTGACAGAGCATGGCTCATGTACTTGCTGGCATCTTCATGGATAGATCGATTAATGAAACGTTATGCCTGTCGGATCTTAATCTTCATTGTCAACAAAACCAACTTAAGCTACCGTTAAGGCTTTTACTTTGTCTTTTCTCTGGGGAGAGTGTATGTGTGTCAGCCAACGACAGAAAAATGCGCCAATTTTTTTTTCGTTTACTGGGGAGGTGGCGTCATGTCCGGACACACACACACACACACACACACACACACACACACACATACTTGAACCAGAGATACTGACATGCCAAAAAACAGCCTAAGAGGTAAAGAAGAAAAAACGAGAAATATGGTCATAAATTTCCGTTATTGCCATAGCGATATGATTTCCTATTTTCTATTTTTTCCTCGGTCCCTCGGCAAATGAACCGCACTCTGGCAAAAGGAGTTCAAATGCATCTCCGTGATGCATCAAAGTTTGCATGTCATCATAGTAATTATGGATCAATAGAATTCTCTTTGTCTTACAACCGACTGAATCATGAAGTACCCCGGTCCTTTGACGCAGACAAGATTGACCGATATAGCGAAACGTCTCCACCAAGATCAGCCTGCACGACTGCGCAGGCTGACCCGGGTCCAGACTTTTTGCAGATGCATTAAACCCCATCTTTACAGAGTGTGGCTTAAACATAAATGTTTACAGATGTAGACAATTGAGATAACCCATTTTTTACTTCCAGCCTTTGATTCACCCTTATTCTGCTTAGTAAGTGGAATGAAACTTTCAAGTCGATGGTAAAAACCTAAATTTTGCAATTTCAAATGTATTTTTTGGGAGAAAGACACAGATCCTTATCGGACAGTGTGGATCAAGATCAGACTGCACATTCTGTGCAGTCTGATCTTGATCCACATTGACCGCAAAAGGTAAGTTAGTCGCGCTTTGTAGCCTAAGGGTTAATCAATTCTACTAACATTGCTAACAGAGCATAAATGAAGCCTTGTAAACTCTCGTTTTCTTGCAGATGTCTCGTTTCTGCATTAGTTCAGCAAAAAAGGGGTCTTTTTAAGCCTTTACCACCCTATCCCGAGTTTTAACGACCCTAAAAAAAAAAAGATCAAAACATAGAGGGAAAAGGAGAAAAATGCCGGTATCCAGCATTTTCTCCTTTCCCTACTTTTTTTTTCTACCTATCTAAAGACAAATACTATCAATTAAAAAAGAAACATTTGAATTGGCATCTGTAAATTCCTTCAATATCGACAAGTAGAAAATTTTGCCGTGTTGGGACGGGTTACGTTTTTACCAAACAGTTCTGTGTTTTACGACCCTGAGGGGGGAAAAAAAGGTATTTTTGAAAACATCATTGGAAAAGGAGAAAATGCGTGTTGGGAGCTTTTCCTCTATTTTTCCACAATGTTTCAAACCTCGTCAAAGATAAATCCGGTCATTTGAGCAATATTTAATTTGTCGTCTGCAAATGCTTTCAATAACGAAGCGTCTAAGATTATATCTTTATGGTAAATTCAAAGATTTCCGCCCGTCCGACACTTCAAAAGGTCTATATATGGGATACCATCATATATTTTACGCCAAACCGAGTGTTCTGTCACAGTGACAAATAGATTTGCGTTAAAATAGGCAGTACATCAAAGTAAGTTTCTTTCATATTAGGAAATTCTTGACAAATCTGAAAATTTTCCAAGCATGCTGAACGTTCTCAATAACGTCCAGACAGCCGAAATTATTTCTTGCACGCACACGTTCTTAGTTCGTCGCTCTAAGTTTTTGTTGTTGTTGTTGTTGTTGTTTATTTTTTTCTGAAAATATTATGACAATTGAAAACGAAAGCTCGTTTTATTCTTTATTTTTTATAAATGGAGGTAGAATTCAGACTTGTCCGATTTGAAAAAAAAATCGATGATGACAAATGTAACGTAGCTCAAATGATGGGATTTGTCTATGACAAGATAGAAAATAATTTGGGAAAAGGAGCAAATACTGGGTAACCAGCATTTGCTTCTTTTCCCATAATGTTTTCAAAACGCCTCTTCCTTTGAGTCGTGAAAATCGCGGGACTGTGTGATGATAGGTCACCCAAACGACAAAGGTTTAGACATATCCAAATTGAAAGCGTTTCCAGACGAGAATTTAAATACCGGTATATCTAAAACGATTTGGGTTTGTCCTTAAAAGGGCAAAAAACATTGTGAGAAAAAAGGGAAATGCTGTTTACCAACATTTTCTCCTTTTCCCACAATGATTTCAAAAGATTTTGCTTACAAGGGATTGTTTGGAACAGGGCTAAGCAGCGTATTCTTTCGTCAAGGCGTGCTTTAACCCTTTCCCAAACGACAAATTTTGGACTGGTCCAAATTGAAAAAGTTCGCAGACGACAATTTTAAATTTGATGAAAATGGCAGAAAGTTCTCAGAAAGGGTAGAAAACACTGTGGGAAAAGGAGAAATTGTAAGAGCAATTTCTCCTTTTTCCACAGTGTTTTCAAAAGACTTGTACTGCAGACACGTGAAAACCAGGGCTTGTTTGGGAAAGGGTCAATCAGATTTATTGGTGTGACCAAGAGCGGAAATACACTAAGTTCTTCCTTCAAGCAGACGACCGCCTGCGTCCCGCAGCAGACGACTTTTGAAATCAACGTGACTTATGGTGAAATCAATTGTGTTTAGCAATTTTTTTCCTTTAACGACGTTGCTTCCTTGTGTTACAATGTCCTGGACCTCAGTAACGCTGATTTTTCTGTATTTGCAAAGATATTTTCAAAAGTCGATTACAGCAAGTTTGTTTCGGGGGTAGGTGTATATTTTGGGGTAAACAATCTTGTTACGTTGTTACTGCACAAATATCTGTAAATATCTAAATAAATATCCCTTAGTTTTATATCTAATATCCAAATAAATATCCCTAAGTTTTAAAATATATTTCTATCAAATATTTCTAAACTTTTACTAATTGACAACAATTTAGACTTATTAAAACGTGGGTATACCTACATCTGCAGAGTTCGAATTAAAAAAACAAAAAAGATTTCAAACAAAATGCGGCTCAAATAATGGAATTTATTTTGAAAGAGATAAAAACATTTAGGGAAAATGAGATAATTCTGGCAACCAGCAGTTTCTCCTTTGGCCACGAGGCTTTCAGAGACGTTTTTCTCAAGACATGGGATGGCTTACTCCTTTTATCATCGTTCTTTACTAATAACTCGAGCTTATTGCTTAATTCGTGTAAACGAAGAGAAGGAAATAGAAGGTTTTCTAAAAGTAGATCCCAAATAAATATGAGCTATGGTCTTTGAAAAGGAGGCTTAAAGCATCCGCAAAAAGTATCGAACCAAGTCAGCCTGCGCAGTCTGCGCAGGCTGACCTGGGCCGAAGCTTTTTGCTTATGGACAATTTTCTGTATGTCAAAGGACAGGTGTATGTCATGATTCAGTAGGTTGTTATACAAAACAGATTTTAGGGGTGTATAAAACTGTGATGACTTTTTTGGCATCCTGTATCACGGAGATACATTGAGCCCCCTTTTGTCAGAGCATGGCTCCTATCAATTATCATAAAAATGGAAGGATCTCTGCATGTTATCTTGATTATAGACAAGTCCAAAAAGAACCCTGTAATTATATCAAAGACAGTAAATCAACCGCACAGACAAACAGGATAATTACCCGTCTTTTTCAAAGAAAATCCATGACATCTTTTTTTTCTTCTTCTTCTTTGTGCGTCAATATTTTCAGACTCTCCTCATATTTATCTAAAAATAGAATCGGGGCAGACAGGAGGGTATAGGCATTACAGAAAGAAAATGTAAGACAATTAACACGGATTGATTGTAGATGAATTTCATTTCCTACTAGTCTGTCCCAAATAGTCCATTTTCAGGAGACTTTATTCACACTCCAATTACTTTCTTTGGCCAACACTTTAAGATAATATCCTCGACTGTCCCTGATTCGTGCCCATAAGCAAGAACCAGCCGTCAGTCTATGGAGATATCGTTAACAATAAAAACTAGATTGGGAAAATAAACTTACTGCATGTGCTTTGTATGCGTTTTGTTATTTTATTTCTCACAGCTTCTAATTATTTTAAATGTTTACATTTAAAACCAACCTCATTCTATTTCTGGAGGCACCATCCTTGAACCGTGCCCCGGATAAATGACGTCATACACACTTCACTTACAGGCCAAGCTAATTTCAATCGTCGTTTATCATTGTTATGTTGACTCAGGAATGAAATTGTACAGGATAATAAAAAAAAGAAAACCCATAGATTTCCCATTCAGGCAGCCAGCCAGCCAGCCAGCAAGAGACGCAGATAGCAAGACAGAAATTCAGACTTTTTTCCCCGATCTTTTCTTAGAAAAGCAAATGAAATAAATGAAAGGGATACAACTACTACTATTACTTCTACAGCCTTCACTACAACCAATGCAGCAACAACAACAAATTCAACTACCACTCCACCTCCTAAAACAACTTCTACTATTCATACTACTTCAGCATCAAATACGAGTAAATCTATCTAAATATTTTAAAATAGTCTTTTATTTTTTGGTTAGACTCTATACGAAACAATCCCGTGTTTCAAGGACCCTGGTGAGAAAAGCTTTCAAAAACATTGTAAGGAAAAGGACATGCACTTTCTTATTTTCCCACGATGAATCCTACCCTTTCATACACAAAATTCCATTATTTTCGCCATATCAAAGTTTATGCATGCAAATGTGTTCAATTTGGACATGTCTAAAATGTTTTTTAGAGGAGAGTTAATTCTTTCGCCGACAACTTTTTACATGTGACTTGTTTAGGAGTCCGAAAGTAGATTTCTGCTGCACTTGGAAATATATAGAATCTGATATAAGTTGGCGTTTGAGAAAAAAAAATATATATATATATGAAACGAGTCTAGAACAATATTACTAAGCGTGCCTCTGGCGACCTTAATAAAAATTTGATAGACGAGTTTAATGAAATTTTATCTCAAAAGCCGACGACCGTCACATTCTGTTTATTACACATCAACATTTCATGAAATTTAGGCCAGAATATGCAAAACCACATATTCATGCATGGTAATTTCCAGGGAAAAAAGGGGGGACAATTCCTTGAAAGCAGTATAAATTGGCGTCACACAATGCTTATCTCAAACGTATGTAAGATAAGAAAATTCTTCCTGTGTAAACTGCATATAAAACGTGGGGAGTTATGTCATAAAAAATTCATTTAGCGCTGCCAGTGAAGATTTAACACAAACAATACTTACGTGATATCAAAAAGCACGCGTGGCGGTTTTATACAAATGGTTGTTAAAATAAGTTAAATTGTTTTTCATCTTCGCATTATCTTTTATGGTGTTTTCAATATCACAGGGTATTTTAGAGGCTGCCAACCAGCTACATGCGGATTACCTCTACCAGAAGGACAAATTGTACGATACGACATACGATACAGGTGACAAAGCGATACAATGTGGACGTCACAATGACGTCTTTAAACTATGGTTAATGTGGAGGTCAAAGGTCAGATTCTTATCTTTTGTATACCAATTCCTGTTTTATCTATCAAGCGATTCCCTATTCTTTTATAGCGAGTTTGATTATCTTCTTTTCTTATAGCGCTTCCCCGTACTTTATACCGCGATGCCTCAGTATTTTAGCGATTCCTAATTATCTATACAAAGATTCATCTGTTATACCCGATCATTTTTCATACAGCTAATCCTAATTTAATACAGCTCTTCCTCATACCTACATTGTGATTTTTATCCATCTATTATTTAGTAACTTCTCTGACGAGAAGCCTTTTTAACAGTTTAATTTCCTCAATGTACAGACAGGTGTCCTTGGCTAAGTGATATATGTGTGATAGGAAGTGCATATTAGGTAACGGTTCGGAGTGTTCCGCAGCCCAGTGGTTACAAATGTTGTTGTTGTTGTTTAAATCAAGAAACCCCTGTTTGTCACCCGGAAATGTAGAACCCAGCCTAGTGACGGTGAAACCCGGGAAAGATTTGCACAAGATCTCCCGTTGTGATATTACAAAAGTATTGTTGCAAGTGACATAAACCTCACTCAAAGAAAACAGCAACTCTAAACAGAAACAGTTTATAAGCCAAAAATAATCCAGTGTCAGTTATTTTCACGTGTGTTGTATTGCAGGGTGACTGCGGGTTTGAAGCCCAGATCGACTGGAATTTCGAAATGGCGGGGTAAATATCGATCTGTACTTTACAAGGCTAAGGAGCATAAAACAATTTAAATTCTATATGAGTCGAGCTCTGTGAAAAGAGAGCTAAATGCATTTGCCTAAGCAGTCCATGAGTCAAAACTTCTTGGTATTTGTAAATTTTCTGTATGTCCAAGGACCATTCTACGCTATGATTCAGGCTGTTGTGAGACAAAATTCATTTTATGGATCCACAATTATGTGATGACTTGCTTGGTATAATGCATCACGGAGAACCGTATCCCCCCTTGACCCACAGCGTCGCTCATATATTTGGGTCATGCTCTCTGGAAAGAGGGCTTAATGCATCTACAAAAAGTATATACCCGGTCAGCCTGCGCAGTCCAGCAGTCTGACTTGGAACAAAACCTTTTGCTATTTGTCAATTTTGAGTATGTAAAAGGACCACTTTCCCTCATGGTTCAGTCGGTTGTTATACAAAATGGATTTTATGGATGCATGATTATATGATGACTTGCTTGGTACCATGCATCACAGAGATGCATTAAGCCCCCTATTGACAAAGCAAGGCTCATTTATATATCAGTCAATAATCACGTTGACTTCTAGGCACACGTCTCTTGTCTTGCAGACCACTTGGGAAAACATCTGTCAAAAAGAGAAATTAAGAACAGTACCGGACGCTTCTGATGTGCCATAGCTTTATCACAGAAATATCGAGAAAAACCCTTGCTCCATATTTTGCTTACAAATTTGCTAAAAATACATGTATATGTTATTTATAAATAGATTTTAATTGGTTTCCATGTGATTGTCTATATACATCACAATTCAAGAGACGCTGACAGACTGTAAAAGTATGGGTGGTAATCTACAGGGTGACATATCATCATTAACTGGCTTTAAGCTTGTATTAATGAGTATAATGTTAAAATACAGAGGCCATTAAGTGCAGAGCTGGAAAAGTTCTGCTAATAAATTTTAACAATTATTTGTTTCTGGTAAAAATGTAATTGATTCACATTTTATTCCAGGACTGATTGAAGTTATCATACAAAAGAGTTATCATATTTCAAGACAATACCTCAACTCCGTTGTAAAAGATTGACCAATAAATAAACTTTAACATACCCAAATATTTGTCAAAACCATAATATGAGAATATTAATTTCCTTTTCGAAATAAACAGGTATCTACTAATACGACTTTTTTTTTTTTTTTTTTTCAAAGTACGACATTTCTCTAAAGGTGACCATATTTTTTAATCTTATATTCTGCGACAGTAGTTTTAATTAGTGTCACTCTCAGATCCACATCTTGAAATCGTAGTTATACAGATTGATCACGGAAATAATTTCAAAAGATATATGTGTTTTATTTTTTTAATGATATACATATTTATAAAGGATCTGGCATGAGTTGATGTTTGAGATGATTTTTTATTGGACGAGTGTACAAAAACTTTATTAAATGAGCCTTTGGCGAGCTTAACAACATTTTTTTTTTTTTTTTTTTGGTAAAGGAATTTGATAAATTTTTACCAAAAAAGCTTACGACTGTCAGATTCTTTTTAATCACATAACTGTACAACAAGAATTAAAGTCCATGATGTGTTAAAACATAGGCATACAATGTGTAATGAAATTTACGTGAAACCTATTCGCTTCTTTGACGGCTACATTACGAAAGAAAAATAGTTCCAACGAAACTTGCATATATTGATTTTGTTTTGAATCTAAAAGTGATTGGATTCGCAACTTTATCATGATTACTAATTTTGACCGTTATTTTTTACACAGGAATCTAGACAACTAATGTTTTAGAAATCACGTGTATAATTACAGAGTTTTGACCAAGTACGGCACTGTTTTCTTACCTTAGACGTGTGAGAGATAAGAAAATTTGTAATTGCTTCATTACATTGAAAATAAGTGGAGTTGTGTGATAAATTCATACATTATAATAAAAATTATGTATTCCTTACTGCAAATGATCTAGAATGTCCCAGATGGATGGCAACAAGAAGACACCCACTTTGAATGGGACAAAATGGTGATTGCTGATTGATTTATCGTCTTTTTTTATTGATAGCTGTCGTTTGGTAAATTGAATTGAACAAAATGAAGATAGATATGGAAATTCGAGTAAAGAAGTACGCTCGGTGAATACTACAATAAATTCTACGAATAAATACTAGATCTATACTTTACGATCGCTTAGTTTGCTCCGGGGTTTGCGCTATGTATTATATCAAAGACACCTTCAACGATCATAAAATTTTTATGTTCTGAGTTCTGAGTTTCGCTTTATATGTTATACAGACCTTACAAAGATAAACTGATAATAAAGAAAATCGCACAAAGTGCATTATTCTGAGATCTGTCGATGTTTGTCTATCAATTTTATCCTGAGATTTTTATGCCTGTAATTCTGAACAGAATTTTTGACACAGTGCGCTGTTTTCAAAGTGCAACAAATCCAGTCTTAGCGAAAACCCTTTTTTCCCTAGGGTTTGGCAACATTTTTCCTTGCGTATATTTATTCTGAGTTAATCGTAGGCTGCTAAACGTGACTCAAGAACCTTTTGTGGACAGTGTAGACCAAGTTCAGACTGCACAGTCTGATCTTAGATCCACAATGTCCGATACGGCCTTTAAAATAGCAAAATGTGGTTTTACTTTTGGCTTGAAAGGTTCATTTCACTTATTTAGCAGGATAATGGTTAAAGTACTGATGGTCTTAGATGGCATTTTGTTAATTAAATGAAAAAAATATTTCAGTCAGTCCAAATGTAGAGAAGAAGGTTTTTGTTTGTTTTGCATGGAAAACTTGTGCATACCTGAACACGTAACCATCTGTAGATTGTTTTTGTTTTTCGGCGTAGCTGAAAGTCTTTGGTACTGATAAAAAATGAATAAATAGAAATTCGTGATTGGTAAAAAATGTCGACATGTGTATTTTAAGGACCCCTGTCTATTTGCGGGCAAATTTACGCCGTTCATCTTTTTTAAGAATACTTTTTGTTTCCTCTTGCAGCGGACAACTTATGCAAATATATTTGCAAGAGATATTGCTCGTAAACAGCACATTCTCTGTTTGTCACAGTGTCTTCTCTTGCATTCATATTAACACCTTAATTCGTGATAAATTATACACACATTACAGACTGACGCATTTTTCCCCGCGAGTCAATTGGTTTTCGTACCTAAGAGTGTGTGAATTATTTTCTTTAACCGTGGTAAATACGGTTCTAATTCTATGTCCAAAGAAGAGTCACCTGATAGGCTGAGACAGATTCATCCAACCAGTCTGGCTATTTTTTTTTTAAAAGTTCATAATTAGTTTTTAGAACCATTGGTAATGTTGTCCCAGTATCTGCATGACTCTATGAGTTTTCCAACCAACTTCTTCAGTACAAATATTTTTACCGTTACTTCTTACTACAGGTACATGATGCAGAAGCTAAAGGATAGGGGGGACTTCCAGCTTGTTCTCAACGAGGTAATACACATATTTTTGAGGCACGCTCTGGCAGAAGAGGGCTTGATGCATTTCTGTGAATCCCGGTGATGCATGACACCGAGCCAGTCATCACATGATCATGGATCCTTATAGTCCATTTTGCCTATTAACCCTTTACCGCACAATGCCGCCTTTTGACGCCCCCGGGAAAGAAGCCTTTTGAAAACATTGTGGGAAAAGGAGAAAATGCTGGTAACCAGCATTTTCTCCTTTTCCCACAATGTTTTCTATCCTACCCAAAACAATTTTCAGTTTTTCAATTACATTTATTTTGTCGTCTGCAAATGCTTTCAATTTGGACCAGTCTAAAATTTTGTCGTTTGGTAAAGAGTTAACCGACTGAATCATGAGGTAGACTGGTCCTTTAACATACAAAAAAATGACCAATAGCGAAATGTTTCGGCACAGGACTGCGCAGGCTGACCCGAGTCGGTACTTTTCGCAGATGCATTAAGCTTCCTTTTCACAGAGCATGGCTCATACATTTTAAAGGAACTTGCATAGATTAACTTTTATTAGGGTATAATGTGTCGAAAATTCTGTCCTCTCGCACAGCGTTAACCCTTATCCTCCTAAATAAAAGAAATAAAACTTTCAAGCCGATAGTAAAAACCCGAATTTTCCAGTTTCAAAGGCGTTTTTGGAGGACAGATATCTTATAATCGGACAGCGTTGATCAAAGATCAGACTGCAGGTCCTGTGCAGTCTGATCTTGATCTACGCTGTCCGCAAAAAGTCAGTGAGTCGCGCTTAGCAGCCTAAGGGTTAAAACAGTATCGATCAAACAAAACCAGGCTATAGATTTAGACACAACTCATTTTCCCAGTACAATATACAATTCAGAATTATCAAAATTAGGATGACTGATAATCAAAACAAAGTCGAATCTTTCTCAACGACAACCTGCATTCAGTAACCCGCTGGTTGAACCCTTTACCAGGCGACAAAATTTGAGAGCTGTGTTAGAACCACTTTTGTAATAAAACGGCTTTTTGTAACAAAATTTCAATCTCACCGTATTCCTTCAATATCCATCCAAACAGTTTGAAATGAATATATTTGTGTAATTTGAACCGAACTCACTTTTGTAATAAAACGGCTTTTTGTAACAAAATTTCAATCTCACCGTATTCCTTCAATATTCATCCAAACAGTTTGAAATGAATATATTTGTGTAATTTGAACCGAATTCCTTTTGGAAACATCATGAAAGGTGGAAAACAAAGAATTAGGTTCAAATTACACAAATATATTCATTTCAAACTGTTTGGGTGAATATTGAAGAAATACGGTGAGATTGAAATTTTTATTACAAAAAGCCGTTTTATTACAAAAGTGGTTCTAACATGAAAGACCACTGTTTTTGAATCAAAATCCATCCTTAGATAAAATGAAATTTAAATGGCATTGAAATTCACGTTTCAGACCACCTTTCTGTTTTCTCGTGTGTGGTTTCTCAATGCAAGTTTGAATGTTTATACGTGAGCCGTACTATGGCAAAAGGGGGCTTAACGCATCTTTTTCATGCATGATACCAATCAAGTCTTCACAGAATTATGGATCCATAAAAAATAATTGGTATGACAACCTACATACTGAATCATGAGGTACATTCAGACTGGTCCTTTGAGCTGCATAAACTTGACATTTAGCAAACAGTTTCGGCCCAGGTCAGCCTGCGCTGACTGCGCAGGCTGACATGGGTCGGTACTGTTTTTGCAGGTGCATTAAGCCCCCTTTTCACGGAGCATGACACGTATCTATTTGCTCTTTACGGTCTCTTACAATCGAGATTTTGCCATATTTGATAAACTGACAGATAGAATCGGACTGTAATGATTGAAAGTATCAAAAATGAAACTTGATATTGCAATCTATAACTGACGATTTATTCATCTGTCACAACATCTTTATCTGAAGAGGTGAAAGAGTTTCCACAAAGTTGAAAAAGAAACAGTAAGAGAACATAGTTTCGTTAAGGATCAACTTTTGTACTTTTGAACTTTTGTGCTAAATAGGTACAATAAAAACCTGAATATCTAATGTGGTATTGAATAGAACAGATTGAGATCAGACTGTACAGACGTGCAGGCTAGTCCTAGTGTACCTTCTTCGGAAAGAATAACCAATATTGGTAAAATTACCGCATGAAGGAAAAGGTCTATGTTTGATCAAAGCAAGAAAATTGGTGGCGAACGTAAAGTGGAATTTAATGCAAATTGACGAGCAATCTGTAACTGCTTAAATGGCCGGATGGGAGAAAAATAAACAGCAATAAAATTCGCTAAGTGAATGAAACGGAGAAAAAAAACTGACAAACAAGTATTTTATTACTTTATTTTTTCAGATCAACGAGATCTAATACGTCATGTGTTACAGGAATATTCCTCCGCCGTACGACCGGAACTTTTTTCTTGTTCCTAGGCCAAAAATCCATAGCGCAATGGACACTCGTATTGGTATAGGAATATTCCTCCGCCATAGACCGGAATTTCCTCCGCCATTTTCGAAAGGCTTGTGACGAAATCAGACCGCGCATAATGTGCGGGTTGTTTGGCGAGGATGACTATGCAGGCTTTCGACCTACTAGTATTGATATACCCGCGTGAATACATAGTCGTTTGCCTTTGGTCAGAAACGTGGACATGTTTATTTTTGGAGCACTGCTGGCCTTTTTGCCAGCACACTTATGGGACCAATATACGAGCATTGCTACCGCTAATCGATTGCTCGGGGAGCTAAATTTAGCCATAGAAAACAAATTTCTTGTACAAACTGGCACTTTAATATCTTAAAGCATTCAACCATGTATTTTTAGATGCATAATTGTCAGCAATAACTGCTTCATTTTTTCAAAGACAATTTAAAAAGAGATGATACTGGCTATTAGCATTGTCTCCTTTCTCCATGATATTTTCAAAACCCTTCTCAGTCAGGGCCGTTAATATGCTGAGTTGTGTGTTAATTAACTAGTTTAACCCTTTCCCAAACGACAAATTTTGGACTGGTCTAAATTGAAAGAGTGTGCAGACGACAATTTTAAACTTGATGAAAATGGCAGAAAGTTATCAAAAAGGGTAGAAAACACAGTGGGAAAAGGAGAAATTGCTCGTTACGAGCAATTTCTCCTTTTCCCACAGTGTTTTCAAAAGACTTGTACTGCAGACACGTGAAAACCAGGGCTTGTTTGGGAATGCGTTAAACTAGTAACAATTCTGTTTCAGATTGAAGGACCAAACGTCTGTTTTTGGTATGTTCCGGACTATATAAAAGGTATCAAAGAACAGAAGGATAAAAACTACCAGCTTCACAAGGTTCGTAGCCAATTTTTCATCCCTCACAAAACCTATTAAACATACAGTAAAACCTATGTTAAAACCACTTGCTTTAAGCGGCCATCTACGTTAAGCAAATGCTCAAGGTACCATGAAAAAAAAAAAAAATATATATATATATATATATATGGTAATCAGCATTCTCCTTCTTTGTTGCAATGGTGTTTAACATTATTTCAACATTATTTCAATATTTTGCGGCGGCCAGTACATCTATCAATGCCTTTCTGAGTTTCTTTTACCAGTACATCGCACAATTTTCTTCCCAAGCCACTCGCTGCCTTTCTAAATAAACAAAATTCAGCGTGGTGTGAGGAACGAATCCTGTGGCAGTTACTATCATCTTCACCCTGAGAACACCAAATATACCCAACAGACATCTATAGTCTAGAGTAGTGACCTCAATAAATGCCTTTTCAATGCTGCTTTTGTGCAGAATATCTCAGCAAAGCAGACCTTGTAGATCAAAGATCAAACTATTCGCTCTGTGGAGTTTGCTCTTGACCTACGATGGCTTTACATGCAACATAAGTCCTGGACGGCTTTAAGGGTAAGACTGCACCGACGTGAAGACTGAGTTTGGTCTGTATTCCTTGAATACAGCAAGGCAGTAATTGGAAACCCATCGTGAAAAAAAAAAGAGATGTGTTGCAGAGATATTCAAGAACACGCGTCGATTATGTTGGGTGATATTCAAATAAGTGTGATGACGTCATATGTGATCTCATAGCTTAAATAGACACAGTTAAAAATTGCAAAATGACCATTCCGTAAACGCCAAAATGCAGCTTTCCGTTGAATGTAACTGTCCATCTTGTTTATGCTAGCGGAGAAAAAAAGTATATAGAGAGAGTAGTTACCTATCAGCGTGTCGACGGAATTATCTGAATATGCTCTTTTAAGGTCAATAACTTCCGGAAAGGTCATCAGAACCATAGAGGCTTTACAAATTACGTCACGCATTTGCTACTATGGTAGACAGATCTAGGTTATATGCAATTATTATATTAAATATCAAGCTCATGGGAAATACAGGTAGCTCGGGTTTGCCTTTGTAATCTGCGGCATAAATCTGTGAATGCTGTTGAAGTTGGCAAAAGTTTAAAGGTAAAGCTCACAAAGGTTCGGAAGTAAAGTTAACAAAGGTTTAAAAGTAGGTATTATGAAGTTCACAAAGTTTAAACGTAAAGTTAACAAAGGTTTAAAAGTAGGTATTATGAAATTCACAAAGTTTAAACGTAAAGTTCACAAAGGTTTAAAAGTAGGTATTATGAAATTCACAAAGTTTAAACGTAAAGTTCACAAAGGTTTAAAAGTAGGTATTATGAAATTCACAAAGTTTAAACGTAAAGTTCACAAAGGTTTAAAAGTAGGTATTATGAAATTCACAAAGTTTAAACGTAAAGTTCACAAAGGTTTAAAAGTAGGTATTATGAAATTCACAAAGTTTAAACGTAAAGTTCACAGAGGTTTAAAAGTAGGTATTATGACATTCACAAAGTTTAAACGTAAAGTTCACAGAGGTTAAAAATTATAGGTTTTTCAACCCTGAACTAGGTGATAATGGAATGTAACGATCTTGAAGAAGAAAGTTTTTAAAAACATTGTAGGAAAAGGCGAAAATGCTGACAACCAGCATTTTCTCCTTTTTTCCCCACAATGTTTTGTACCCGTCTGAAGACAAATCCCATTAATTAAACTGGATTTAATTTATCGTCTGAAAATTCTCACCTTTTGGATTTGGTTTTTGTCTTCTTCTTCTTCTGGAACACATAGAAGATTTTATAAGTGACATTGGAGCAAAGGAAATCGCTTATTAGCAACGTTTTGGCTTTTCTCGGTTAAAAGAATATTAGAACACATGAGTGCGCTGTATGGTAATTTCTTTGCTTCTCTCGTTTAAAGGATCTTGGAGCAGAAGGAAATTCGCTTATTCGTATTTTGGCTGATTTTAATCCCTAAGCTGCCAAGTGACCTTTTGCGGACAGTGTAGATCAAGATCAGACTGCACAGAACGTGCAGTCTGATCTTGGATCTACACTGTCCGATAAGGATATGTCTTTCCACCAAAAGTACCTTTGAAATTGCAAAATTTGGGTATTTACAATCGGCTTGAAAATTTCATTTCATTTATTTAGCAGGGTAAGCGTTAAGAATATTGCAGCAAATGAATTCGCTTATTCGCAATTTCTTAGTTTGTCGCAATTAAAAGGATTATTTCTATAATTTCAGCTTACGGCCAAACTTAAAGCTTCAATGATAGAAAAAGGCTCTATGCTGATTCAGTATCAACCGTTGGGTGAGCTTCCCAATTTCTTCCGGGTTGCGTTCTCGAACCCGGCACTGACCACGGCGGACATCGACGCTGTCATCCAGGAAATTGTTCGCTTGAGTAATCCACCACAGTAGAATCAGGCTGCTGAATTACAGCCAAATATAGTTGAAGATTACCCCTTATCCTGTTATGTGACTGAAAAAACAAGCCGACAGTAAAAAACGAAATTCTGCTATTTCAGTGTCTTTTTTTTTGGGGGGGGGGGGGGGCAAGAAATCTCCTTATCGGACCGTGTAGATCCAAGATCAGACTGCAATTTCTGTGCAAACTGACCTTGATCTACACTTTTCCCTAAGGTCCTCGAGTCGCGTTTAGCAGCCTAGGGGTTCACTGCTGTTGCGTCTATCTCGACAGCGAACCCGTGAATACGTGTCACTTGATTCAAAGGAATTTGGTTTTAATTTCTATTGAACGAAATTGATAATAGATCTCTTTTATGTGTTAACTATTCACAAATTTTAGCATAACGAATAGAAAAATATATATTTACGAGTCATGTTCTGGCAAATGGAGGCTTAATGCATCCCGTGATGCATTATATCAAGCAAAACATCACATAATCATGGATCCATGAAATCCAATGGAATCCTGAGGTACACTGGTCTTTTGACACGCAGAAATTGACCAACAGCAAAAAGATTTGGCCCAGATCAGCCTGCGTTCATAATTCCTTAATCGCACAGTTTAAATACAACGCCCTCTGGGCATTACACGCTTAGAGACGACAGAAATGCGCCTTTTTCCTCGATAAACGCAAACAAAATACAATGAACACTTAAAAAAACATATAATGGGAGATACTTTTACTCTAGAATGCAACACACAAACGCGAAAAGAGTTAGTTTCAGATTCTAGAAAAAAAAAAAAAAAACGTTTATCGGATTTTCAGAACTGCATTGTATTTCTATTACAACATTTCACAAATCATCCAACAGTAATACCAAACCAGGACTGAGCATTCTTCGACGTGTGTGGCCTTGATTGGTGTTGTCTGAAAGAACAGCTGAGATCTTGGCCCGTAGCTAAATGCACTGGCTTTTGACCTACTTCTTAGTACTGATAATGAATGAATAGATGGTACTTTGCGATTGGTAAAAAATGTACATGTTTATTCGGCGGGCCTCTGCTGGCATACTTGCTCACACATTTATGAAACCACTATAAAAATGAATTGCTACTGCTAATCGATATCCCGGAGCCTTGATTCATACCATATCAAAATAATGTAGCAAAGAATGATTCTATTTTCTTGTGTTATTTGAAAATTTAATATTTTCTTAGCGTTACCCAATAACTCAATACTAATTTTCAAAAGAATGAAAAACAGCGAGGGAAAAGATTCAAGTGCCCGTGAGGTTACTTTTCATTGTTTTACTTCATATTGAGTAACAAAATAGTTTCAATATTCATATTCCAGCATCTCTCACGCCGTCTGTCTTTTTTAAAGATATTTCTTGTCATACGTTGATCACATGTGTCATAAACTAAATGTATTTAGATAAACATACCTTTTCTGTCGCCATCATCACCATCATCGTCAATATTGTTAGTAGCATTACCTCCCCCTTCTCCTTCTCATCATCATCATTGTCGTCGTCGTAGTCATCATCATCATCTGCCAAAATGATCATTAAATTTTTCAATAAATGGCAGTATTACTAATTATATTAAACTGTTCAAATTGAGACCACGTAAAGGGAATAAAATGACATTCTCTTTAAAAGTGCCAATTTAGATTTTTGATGTGACTGAATATTTGGTGAAAAGAAAATAACGACAGATACAGATACTATTAAATATATGAGCCATACTCTAACAAAAGGGGACTTAATGCAGCTCTGTAATGCATGATATCAACAAGTCATCACAGTATTATACATCCCAAAACTCTTTGTATAACAACCTACTGAAAAATGAAGTGCACTGTCCGTTGATATGCAGAAAATTGACTAAAAGAAAAAAAAAATTCGGCCTAGGTCCGCCTGTGCGGACTGGGCATGTTGACCGGAGTCGATACTTTTAGGGTTTAGATCACGTGGTGGTAGCTTTACAACCAGATATCCCCTCTTGTTTTATGATATCAGATATGACGTTATACACGATCCATCCTATACGGCGCCTGATATTGGTCACGTGACATTTCCGAAAGCCATTACGTAACCCTTGCAGGAAGTCTGAAAAAGCTACGCATCACTTTAAGGAAATACCTTTGAAGTTAAAAAAAAAAAAAACTCACTCTGCTCTTTTTAATTCATGGACGGTTTGCAGGCTTGAGCCCTACTTAATTTAGAGGAATACATTTTTTTTTTAACTTAGTATGGATTTGAAGATCTATACAGTCAATTTAAGGGGCTATATTAGATGTAAACACGGTTCTGTATACAAAAATTTCAATGTGGTAGATCTAATTCAGTTTTTCTTGTACGAAACATTACTTGAATACATTTGAGCAATGCTCTGTAAAAAGGAGATTTAATGCGTCTGCAACCAGCATTGACCCTGTCCGCGCAGGCTGACCTGTGCCGAAACTTCTGCTATTGGTAAATTTTCTGCATGTCAAAGGACCGTTCTACATCAGGATTCAGCTGGTTGATGGGCAAAAAGGATTTTATGGATCAATAATTATGTGATAACGTGCTTGGTGTAATAGGTCACGGAGATGCAGTAAGCTCCCTTTTGCAAGAGAATGGCTCATTTAGTTGCATAGTCGTAAATTTCCTTTCCCAATGTCAGTTTTAGTTCTAACTGCTTCATTGTTAATTATTCCCTATACTATTTAATTGCGCAATGCTCTGTGAAAAAGCACAATTCAAGCATCTGCCAAAGAGCATCGGTGCAGTCCGCGCAGGCTGACATGAGTCGACACGTTTTGCTTTTTTTTATTATTCTATATGTCCAAGAACTATTCTACCTCATGATGAAGTCAGTAAATGTATTTTACGGACCAATAATTATGTGATGACTTGTTTGGCATCAAGCATCACGGAGGTACATTAACTCTTTACCAAACGACAAAAATTTAGACTGGTCCAAATTGAAAGCATTTGCAGACGACAAAATAAATGTAATTGAAAAACTGAAAATTGTTTTGGGTAGGATAGAAAACATTGTGGGAAAAGGAGAAAATGCTGGTTACCAGCATTTTCTCCTTTTCCCACAAGGTTTTCAAAGGACTTCTTTCACAGGGTCGGTAAAATTCGGGATTGTGTGGTAAAGAGTTAAACCCCGTTTGCCAGAGCATGGTTCATTTATTTATCTCCAGTAGGAGAAATAAAGAGAGTAGATTATTATTATTATTATTATTACTATTATTATTGTTGTCAACGTAAGTGGTGTTGTCTTTCATGTATTTGTTATTGTTACCGTTGTTATTGATGGTATTAATTCGGGGAGGAAAAGAAAGAAAAAAAAGACAGTATTAATAAAAATGTAGTTGAACCTTGAGTTCGATTTTATTTCTAGTCATGTACCAAACAGTCCGTGTATTTATAACCATGATAAAGGGAGTCTTTTCCAAACATTGTGAAAATTAGAGAAACTGTTTGTAACCAGCATATTCTCCTTCCCTCGCAGCCCTGGTCCTGGCTCAGTGGTTGAGTGTTGGACTCGTAACCAGGAGGTCCCGGGTTATACCTTCACTGGAACCGCTGGATCACTGGTAAAACCCACGACATACATGAATATGCGAGCCATTGCCGTGATAAAAGTGAAATAATGTTCAAAGCGGCGTAAAATACCATTTAGAAATCAGTCCTTCTCCCGAGATCATACAGAATATAATCTGAGATAAAATAATTTGTTGTATTTCCAAATCTTGTAATAAATGCTTAAAAAAGTGACAAGTCTAAAATTTAGTCGTCAGTATATGGCGTGCAACACACGAAATGGGGCTTTCCGACTTATGGGTAAAAGTGTGTCATCCCAGATCAGCCTGTGTAGTCTGTGACTAATCCAAGACGATACTTTCCGTTTTTGTGTGCTGTTCTGTTTCCTGAAAGTCTACCGTATGAAAAATCTTATGTAGTCGCAAGGTGCTGTTCCGGATTAGCCTGCGCGGACTGCGCAGGCTAATCCGGGACATTTTACGCATTTTTGGCCGAGTTTGGTGAAATTGGCCGAGTTTGTTACTTGGGATTGATCGAACCGTTTTCGTCATTTAAATGTAATAACATATGTGAATCAATAATTTTAAAGTTATAACTTCTGTTGCTGGTACTAGCGTTTTCTGATTTACCAACAATGTTTCCTTTCCTTCATAAGACAAATCTGCATTTGAAAGTCACGTTTATTACGTCGTCTGCAAATGCTTTCAGTCTGGGCAAGTCTTACATTTTGTTGTCTGGTACAGGGCGTTATAGAACTTTTGGATAAGTTTACAACCTCTAAATTATCAGCACTGTGTGTTAGATAACAACACAACTACACATAGCGGTGTTTGGCATTTTAATAATTGCTTTTATTTTACTGCCTAACAAAATTTAATTCTTTGTTAACCCTGTACCGCACAATCTCGAACTTTAACGACCCCGACGGCTTTTGAAAAAATTGTACTGCTAACCAGTATTTTCTCTGTTTACCATAATGTTTTTAACCCTTTCAGAGAAATAATCTCAACTCAATAGTCACATTTAATATGTCGTCTGCAACTTCCTTGAAGTTGGACGAGTCTAAAATTTTGTCGTTGGATAAAGAGTTAATTAGACAGAGCTCCAGAGAGAGGGAGTGATTTCGATTTCAAAATTGAAAATATTAATTACTCTCTACCAAACCCTATGTTATGGGTACTCATTAGAATCGTCTCATTGAGACGATTCTAATGAGTACCCACAACATAGAGTTTGGAAGAGAAATAATGGATTTATCATACTATCACTCCCTTTTTATCTTGAGCTCTGATTAGATAAATCAGTATAACATTAAGTACATATCAACGTGATCCGATTAGTTCTTCACACCGTCTTACTGGTTACGTGAGCTTAGCAGCTTGACTTGGTGGGGTAACATGCTATTTTTGAAGCGATTAATGAGATTGAAGGTCTGCTTTTTCTGCAAGCAAACTGAAAAAAAGTTCTTCATTTGGGTATCTAGCATAGACAAATTTTCTTGCAGAGACACAGTGTAGATCAAAATCTTCAAGCGCCGAACGTGCAGTTAGAGAACACAGACAGGCAGACACACAGAGCAAAAAAAAAAAAAAAAATGGAGAGGGTGAGGGAGAGAGACAGAGAGACAGAGACAGACAGAGTAAGGGAGACAGCCAAACAGAAGACTGACAGACAGAAAGAAAAACGAGAGAGACAGAGAGACAGACACACACACACACACACTAACACAGACACACATATACACACACACAGAGGGAAAAAATCATAAATGTTTTTGAAATCCTGGCTTCTGTCGAAGGTGCTAACATGTAGAATCCATTTTGCGACTACGGTTTTGTTCCTTTGAGCAATGATTACCTTTTGCCACAACGACTTTGAACGTATTCTATAGTAAGACACACAAAAAGCGTCTTGCAAGAGGTAAGGGGTTGAAACGCACATCTGATAAACATCACAGAAACGATGTGTCAGACAAAGGGCAAAAGCCGCTTTGATTTTGACATATCCCGGTGGGACTCGGTGTTTACGTCGAAAATATTTCTAGGGGTTATCCGCACCCGGTCGTGGATTCCCATGATAGTTTGCGTATGACGTGCTTGCATATCTCTTGATACCCCTACGGTTAGATTTTGTATAATTGCTTTTAACTCTCCAAGCGCCTTTTTGCAACTGCAGTTGCTTTTCTGGCCAGTGTATATATTAAGATCACACTGCGAATAACGCGCAGTCTGATCGCGTTTTACACCGTCGATTTTGTTGAGATATTCTGAACCAAAGAAACATTGAAATTGCATCTATTTTGGTCTTATCTTAGCCTTACATCATATGTTCTTTGCTGGAATCGTGTGACCTGGAATCCTTTGGTGATAATAAGATATTCTTTACTGGAATTCCATACTTGGCCTAACACCAGATATTCATGGCTAGAGTCCCTGATAAGAATCAGACAACCTCAAAACAGATGTTCTTGACTGGAATCCCGTAAACAGTTAGCCTCACACCACACGTTCCTTTCGTGAATCCCATTAGTAACCAACCTCAAACCATATGTTCATGACAGGCGTCCTGCAATAAGGCAGTCTCTTACTAGATTTTTTTTTTTTTACAAGAATCCCGGAATTAGTCATACTCAAAGTAGGTATCCTTGACAGGAATCCCATAATCAATCAGCCTCACTCCAGATGTCCGTGACAGGATTTCCGTTATCAGTCAGCCGACAAAAGATTTTCTTGGCTGGATTCCAGTTATTCTTCAGCCTCACAGCAGATGGTCATAACAGGAATCCCGTTATCATTTTACCCCACACCACATGTTTTTTTACAGAAATCTCGTAATTAGTCAGCCTCACACTAAATGTTCTTGGCAAGAATCTCACAATTAGTCAGCTGCACATCAGATATTCTGGCCAGGGTTGTTGTAATGAGTCAACCTCTGTTCTGGGCTGGAATTTCGCACCAAATGTTCTTGGCTAGAATTTCGTAATAACTAAGCCTCATACCAGATACTTTTACTGAAAGCCCGTAATTACTCGATCTCCAACAAGATATTTCAGACATAATTACGTACGTAATTTGTTATCATCACATTAGATGCCTAGAATTCTATAAATGGTCAAACTCACACTAGATTTTTTCTGTCAGGGATCCCTTTAATTTTTTAACCTTACGCGAAATGTTTTCGACAGAAATTCCAAAATAAGTCTTTCTGAAACATCAGATATACCCGACCGGAATCCCTTTCTTTATAAGCCTTACAACAGATGTTCTTGACAAGAATCCCGTAGTTTGTCAATACATCAGATGGCTGGAATCACGTCATAAGACAGCCTCCGATAAGACACCGATATGGTTGATATGAATCCCGGAAAAAATCAGCCCCACACCAAATTTCTTTGGCATTAATTCCGAACTTAGTCTTACACAATATGTTCCTGGCTTAAATTCCATAGCAAGTCAGCTGATAGAGGATGTTCTTTACAAGAATCCCATAAATAATCAGCCTCACACCTAATATTCTCTTAGCTGGAATTTCGTAAAAGTCAGCCTCGCGTAAGATGATGTTTTAGGCAGGAATCCCGTAATAAGTCAACCTCACATCATATAATTCAGACAGGAATCCCGAAGTAAGTGTTTCTCACGGTATAGCGATTATTACTTAGCCTCATCCCTAATTTCTTTTACAAAAAAAAAACATATTAAGTAAACTTCACACAAGACTTTTTTGACAAACCTTCCGAAATTAGATGCACTCAAGATGCTCTTGGTTAAAAACCCATAATTATACAACCTCACGGCAAATGTTCTTGATCGGAATCCCGTAATAAGTCAACATCACACAAGATGTTTTTGACAGGAATCCGATTTTTAGTGAGCCTTGCACCATACGTTTTTTGCAGGAATCTCTTTAATTAACCAACATTACACAAGATGCTCCTGGCAGGAGTTTCATTATAAGTCAGCCTAATGACAGTCGTTTGTGGATGGAAGCCCTCAATCAGTTAGCCTCCCACAAGATGTTCTATGCTTGAATCCAGTTATAAGTCAGACTCATATTAGATGTTCTTTGCAGGAATTCCGTCATCAGTCAGAGTCACCACAGATGTCCTTGGTTATATTCAATCGATTGGTCAGTTCTCCATGAGATGTTCTTGTCTGGAATCCCGAAATAAGTTAGCCAAATACCTTGTCATCCTCTTACCAACTGTTCATGACTGGATTTCAAATAAGATTTGGCCAGTAGTATGTCTCGAACAAGATGTTACTGGGCTGCAATTACGTCATTAGTAGGCCTTCAATAAGATATACTTGACAGGAATCCCAAAATAAGTCAGCTCCAAAATTGATCTTCCTAGCTAGACTCCCGCACTAATTCAGCCTTACCATAGATGTTTTTGAGAGGAATCCCGTAATTAGTCAGCCTCACAACACAAGTTCTTGGCCAGAATTCCGAGAATGAATCAACCTTACACCAGTTGTTCTTTGCTAGAAACCCGTAACTAGTCAGCCTTAAGCCAAGGTTCTTAACTGGCATCCTTACAATAATTATCATTATTATATATCTGTATTTTTTTCCGGCTAAAAATTCATACGTCGCACACAGATAAAATATCACGTACGACAGGAAAAATCCGTATCCACACAGTGTCAAATATGGCTCTAAATATGGTATGATGACGTATCTCGTGCACGGGATACGCATGCATTGATTTGTTGTTTGATTTGTCAAAATGTTACGCTACAATATTTATCGGCCATTCCTAAAAACAAAGTTATCACCATTAACGACTCCTCCATTATTTGTTTTAGTTTTTTACCAATTTTAAATAAAATGTCCATAATTGCAATCAATCTTTTGTTTTTGAAAGTTGTAGGTTTATAATAAAAGGAATATTATGTTGTATTAACTTTCCTGGTGCTTGTATTTACTTCTCGCATCGTAAGAAAATTTTGACATTGCGCTTCGGTTTCGCGCGATATCAAACTCTCTCTCGCTGCTCGAATCAAACATAAGGACCATGAAAGTTACGACAACATAATATTCCGTACGTCTCCACCTGATGTTCAAGGCTGGAATCCAATAGCAATCGCCTTACAAGATATTTCGTGGCCGGAATCGCGTCATAAGTCATCCTCCAATAAGATAATTTTTGACAAGAATCCGAAATAAGTCAGCGCCACACCAGAAGTTCTAGGCTTGAATCACGGAATCAGTCAGTCTTAAACCAGACGTGTTCCTGGCTTAAATCCCGTAATAAGTCAGCCTCACACCACATGTTCTGAGCTAGAATCCCGTAATTATCCAATTCCCACATCAGATGTTCATGACAAAAATGCAATGATAAGTCCACCTTACACCACATGTTCTTAACAGTAATCCCCAAATAAGTCAACCTCACACCACATGTTTTTTGGTTGGAATTTCATTATTAGTCAACCTCATAATCTTGGGTCGTATTTCGTAATAAGCGAACCTCGCATCAACTGTTCTTGGCTTGCATCAAGTCGGTAGCCTTACACTAACTGTGTCATGGTTAGAACCCCGTAATGAGTCAGCTTCACATTATATAGTACTTGGCTGGAAACACGTCATAAGACAACCTCCGTTACGATAATTGACAGGAACTCCGAAATAAGTCGGCACCACGCCCAATTTTCCTGGCTGGAGTCCCCTTCTAAGTCAGCCTCACATTAGATTTTTTTAAAGCAATACTGTAATAAACCAACCTCATACTAGATGTTTTTGTCTTGAATACTACATGTTCTCGGCGGGAATCCTATCAGTCTGCTATCAGATATTTCTGACTGGCATACATTAATTATTTAGCTCGAAAGAGTTGTTCTTGATAGAAATCCCGTAATTACGAAACCTTACACCAGATGTTCTTTACTTGAATCCCGTTTGTATTCTTCACTGAAATCCCGTTTTCCGTCAGCTTGCTTGGAATCGCCTAATTAACCAGCTCACAACAGATGTTCTTGACAAATATCCCGTAATCAGTCAACTTCATACCAGAAACTTTTGCTCGAATGCAATCCTGTAAGTAGCCAGTCTCAATCTTGATTTAGATGACTGCATTCCCGTTAAAAGATAGCAATGTCAAAATGTTCCTGGTAAAAATCCCGTAATAAGTCAGCCTCTCACCATATTTTCTGAACAAGAATCCCGTTATTAGTCAACCTCAAACCAGATATCCTCTAAAAGACTTCTATAATGAAATGTTTCTGATCAGAATTTCGTAATTAGTCAACCTTGACAGGAACACTGAATTAGTCAGCTCACATCAATGCCAAAGGAATACGGTAATAAGGCAACCTAATACTAGATGTTCTTGGTTAGATTCCCGTAAGTAGTCAACCAAATGTTCTTCCCTGGCATGTCGTATTTAGTCAGTCTGCCATCAGATGTTCTTAGCTTGAATCCCGTAATTACTCAGCTCACAGCAGATCTTCTTGATAGGTACCCCGGATGCACAAGATAATCTTGACAGGAATTCCGTAATAGGTCAACTTCACACCATAAACTCTACAAACTCTATAAGAATTCCGTAGTCAGCCGTACTTGTTTCTGGCAGGAATCCCGTACTAAGCCTCACACTATATATATTCCCGGCTAGAATCTGGTAATTATTTAATCTCACACAAACTATTCCTAGCTGTTATCCCGTATTTTGCCAACCTCATACCACATGTTCTTAACAGCAATATCGTTATCAGCCAGCTTCACACCAGAGTCCGTATTCACCAACCATTCTTAAGAGTACTTTTAACGTTATTCATCAGAATTTTCTAGATTTGAAATTGACACAACTTCCGATTGGCTAAACCATTTGGTGTAGCCAATCAGAAGTTCTGTTACTTTCAAATTTAGAAAATCTTGGAGAATAAGACTAAGAATGACCTTAAGAATGGTTGGTGAATACAGGCCCAGATGTGTTTTACTGGAATCTCACGATGGAATTATATTTGAAAACTATGAAAACTACTTTTTTCTTGCTGAAACCCACGGCCAATTAGTATGCATGTTATTTTTTGCCTGTGTCTCTACCTGGTAGAAAAATGTGGGAAAAGGAGAAAATACTGGTAACCGGCATAATTTATCCTACAATGTTTCAGAGAGCCTATTTTCTCAAGGTCATACAAGACTGGGATCATCTAGTAAATAACTAAGAGATATTGGAAGAGTCTGCCGGACAACAAACGCATCCCTAGAGAGAACAAAAAACTTCAAGGAAGCGACAACGAAACCTTACAAATTTGGACAAAATGTCATCTGTGTGCCTCACGCCTTTTACCTCTAAAGGGGAACTTGTACGATTTCTTACCATAATGAATTAGTAGCGCTTTAGATCCCCGACTTCGTTGAGTGGCAGATACGGTAATATTATGTGAGAATGGATCGTTTTGACATTACCTGGGGTTTCGAAATGTCAACTATGTACGCTTGAAGTGTTCGTTTTATAATTCATCCCATGGCTTCGAATAAACGTAACGGAATAAACTCAAAACAAGACCAGGGTCCTTATTCGCCAACCATTCTTAAGAAAATTAGTAGTTTTATTCTCAAGAGTTTTCTAAATTTGAAAGTAAGACAATTTCTGATTGACTAGACCAAACGCTTTAGACCAAACAGATTTTGTGTAACTTTCTAAATCTCGAATAAGACAAAAAATGATCTTAAGAATAGTTGGTGAATACAAAAGTATTCAAGTTGTAAGAATATGAGGATCAGAATACCTCACACAAATATCAGAGTAGGTTACAGATCACACTGGTAATTCACTGAAGTCTGATCCTTTTGAGCTACTAAGTGCTCGAAAGGAAAAGCTAAAATTATCTATCTAGTATTTATGAATGTTCGCTAGATTCTCCATAGCGACTGTTACACGTATCCGTATATTCCACAGCCTCTCTGTCTCTGTCTGTGTCTGTCTCCCTCTTTGTCTCTTTGTATGTGCGTGTGTGTGTCTCTTTCTTTTTCTCCCTCTGTCTGTTTGTCTGTCTGTGTGTCTGTCTGTGTCTCTATGTTTCTGTCTGTCTCTCTCTCTTTCTGTTCCTCCCTCACCCCTAACTATCTCTCTGTATGTCTATCTGTCGGTCTCTCTCTATCTCTATCTGTTTCTTCCTCTCCCTTGTCTGTCTGTCTATCCGTCCATCCGTCCGTCCGTCTGCCTGTTGTTTCTGATTACCGTTTTAACTTTTATTTCTGCTTTCTGCCTGAGTCAGAAAATAACATTTTTAAGTAGCAAGAAACTAATAAAAGCAACTTTTACCCCCTACTAAAGGTGATATTTTCAAAATATATTCATCCATCTATACTAGTCAAAGTGATTATAAAAATACAAATTTCAATCAAAACATTACATTCTTGTGCCATGCTATGGAAACATTGTGAAAAAAGCGGTAATTACTTGAAACAAGCAATTGCCGCTTTTTCCACTATGTTTCTCAAACCATTTTTTTACCCATATAGGAAAAAATTCAGATTTCTTTAGTGAAGGGGCTTATGTGCATCTGTATAGAAAAGACTGATAAATACACAAAGACGTTTTATTATGATATAAACTGAGATTTGCATCCCTTAAAGAGCTTCTAACTATGATCTGAAAGGTGCAAAACAATTGCACGCAGTGTGCACTCTTTGAAGATTTATCTCTGACATTTAATAATTTCTTCCGCAATCTAAGAAAGTATGTAGACGGTTCATTGCCAAGAACTCAGTGTTTTATTTGTAAAGCCAATCTCAGGGAAAGGATTCCGCGAGATTGTTCTCATCACGTCAAGGGGCTGTTTTCGTCACCTTCTGAATTACTTTTTTGAATGGACTGATTTTGCGCATTTTGATCGTCGCAACCGGTTGTCGCCGCCCCTAGAAGGTTGTTAGTTATCTCATGAGGGATACAGACCAAAACCCAGTTAAGTGAGGCTTGGTTCTTTAATGTGCTCGATATATAGTACCGTCACAAGAGACCTAGATTGTACAGTCTCTCCCGGAAGATTTAGTAATTTTCAGTTGGCCAGACGTGGGAATCGAACCCACATCCTCAAGTGCCGCGTGGTTTGCCGATTGTAAGTCTAGTGCTTCTAACCCCTATTTTGTTGGAACTTTTATCAAACTCCATTGCAGTTGTTTTCGGTAATTCCCCGTGGCCTACCCCCCTCACATAACAACGCATTACAATATTACGTAAAGTGCGAGAAATATAGCGTAAATTACGTCATATTTCCCTCCGTTTGAATAGCAAGCGCTGATTTCCTAGGTAACTAGTGTACGGGAACTACTGTTTCCGCCTTCAATTGAAGAGTTAGAGAATATGAAATCGGTATTTTCACTGGTCCTAACCATGAAATATCAAACCATAATAAACCATTATTTCTCGATAAACTACCGAAAAGCATAAAATAATGTAGCTTATCTGGAGAGGTCGAAACCGAAAGATACTTGGCCACGATATGTCTAAACTGCCCTATTTCTGACTGATGGCTTAGTCACCAAATTTTGTCACCAGTGTGTTTTAATTTCGATCTCATCTGGAAAGAGCACAGCGGAAAGATAGTTGGCCGAGGTATTTCTCCCTGCCATATTCCTGGTGAATGGCCAAGTCACCAAAGAGTGGCTTGTTTGATATACTATTATCGATATTCGGCGAATGAGTATTTCAACCACATATCACGTGATGTATAAACCGATATAGAAGGGCCAGACGACTATATAGCCCTTTAACAAACGGCACCGTGTCCTTACAACGTTAAAAGCCCAATAGCGACAAAAAACAATGCATGTGTTAAAATGCATTTAAATTTTAATTTTTACATTTAAAAGTATGGAAAATATTGTTAAGATGACATTCTGTTGTTGTGTGGTCGGAAGTGTTTTAAAGTCAGGGAAAAGGTAACCAATAGACAGAGTGACCTGGCAACTTGTACCCGCAACTGATGCTTGGACCGACCGTACAATAACAAATTGTCATCTTCACAATAATTTCCATACTTTTAAATGATATAACTCAAGTTTAAAACCATTTTAACATCGGCTTTGTTTACTTTTGGAAGCTATTGTTACTGTAAGAAAGGAAAAAGGACTTTCAAATTCAAAGCATCGTGAGAAAGAGAGAATATGCTGGCAACCAACAATTCCACCTTTTCTCAAAATGTTTTGTAACCTCTAAAGACAAATCACTAGAGCCACATTTAAGTTTTATCTAATCGGGGGATATCATAGCGAAAAGATGCCCCGTAAAAGGATTTCTCCATAGTTTACTTTATGTCGATGGCTTATTCACCAGATTTGTAACCTGGGCCCGTATTCACCAAACATTCTTGATGAAATCCTTGGTCTTATCCTAGATTTAGAAAGTAACACAACTTCTGATCAGCTAAACCATTTGGTTTAGCTACTCAGAAGTTGTGTTTCTTCCAAATACAGAATTCTTTTGGAGAATAAGACTAAGAATGTTCTTAAATATGGTTGGTAAATACGGACCCAGAAAGTTCCAAAGTCAGCTGGCGCAGATCATGATGAAAAGATACTTGGCCAAGGTAGTGTATACCTGTCCTATCACTGGTTACCAAATTTGTGACCAGGGTGTAAACATTAAGTTTGAGGTAATCTGTGGAGATCATAGCAGAAAGATCATATAGGGTGGCCAAGATTTCTCTCCCTGTCTGGGTCAATGGCTAAGTCACCAGACTTGCTACTAGGGTGTTCGAAGCTCGATCTAATCTGGAGAGATCATAAAGACACGTACAACCTACGTGGAAAAGGGGTTTTCTCCCCGCACTATTACAGGTATATGACCATGTATGGATAAGTGTCCTCTTAAAATGATGAAATACATGTACGACATGCTTGTTGGCAAAGATGGTTTGGTGCTTCTACAGAAAGCATCGACTTTTGTCTGCCTGCGCAGGCTGACCTGGGTCGTTATTTGTAACTTGAACTGCAGGTCAAAGCACCATTCTATTTCATGATTCAGCCTGATTACTAACCAAATGGGACTGTGCCATGCGACGACCTGTATGGTATATTACACTGAGAAGATGCAATTTACCCCTCTTTTCCCAGGGCGCATTTTATGTAATTTTTTAAAAAGCGTTACATAGAATCAAATAAAACTAATCAGTTGGAGGGATCTAGGCCTTTACAATGCCACCATGAGCTGACCGAGCGAGGCAGTCAGGCTATTTGCTGTAACTAGATATATATATTATTCTTCGCCTTACATCATATAGCGGAGAATGGTTGTCTCCAACGAACGTGACCAAAACCGGTTATTGAGTCGCCTGGTTGCGTAGCAACCAGGCTCTCATTGTTATCATCTTGATCTATGGGGTGACGTAAGCATACCTCCGGCCTTGTACTGCTTCCTGTCCCAAGTTCCGGTTTACGAGATAAAACAGTTTTCTAATTATTCGGTAAACAACCCAATTTTTCTGTTGTAATTCAATTACAATTGTGCCTTTGTGATAATGAATATGTCTATAAAGACTGAGCTCTTTAACGGTTTAAACCTTTGAAAAATCATTTCGTCCACAAGGGTACACGATAGCCTATCGCTTACACAGACATCATCTCTTAAAATAGCGCATTACGTATGTTTCTAAAAATAGCCGTCGTGAACTGAACAAGTTTGCGAACACACTACAAAATACTCTTCGATGACAAACGTCTTCACTACGGCACGCTTCTATTTGTGGACAGTTCACCGTGAAAAAGGTTTGATAATTACCCATTAGAAGCACATTCTAAATCTCACAATCTGTCCGTAATTGTAAGTCTTATTTCAATCCAACATTCAACCTATGATCGGAAAGAGAAAGGCGATACCGAGTTAACGTGGAAGCTTTCAATGGAGATTTTTCCCAAAAGTAGGCTAATTTTTTTTTTTGACAAAGTTGTAACGACTTGGAATGGTTGCGTTGCCTTCTTAGACATTCTTAAACGTTGCTTCTTCAGAGCTTTTTATTCTAGACATCAACTACTTTGCACACCCATATTCTAGGTGCACAAGCGGAGATCGTACAATATTAGCGTATGTAATGCGCACGGTTCTAGACTGCACCAAGTCATCGCTTAGCAGGTGCTTTCTGGAATGTAGGTGTGCGACAAATATAGAACTTATAATCACGTGACGTATAACGTCATTTGCACCACGGAATTCTCTATAAATTGACATATTTATGAATGAATCAATCGCTGAAGCGGCCTTTATTTTCAGAGTACACCGACCTAGCGCCTCACCGAGCCATGCAGAGAGAGTGTTTTAAAGTTTACTGTGTTCATTTAATTGTTTTTCGTTTTTAAAGAGATGAATTTGTCAAAGTCTGCTCTTTTTTTTTTTTTTCAATGTGCGATTAACCTAGATCTAGTATTTATGAAACAATTTATTAGTGCGGTTGTCAGAACGCAAGGTGCTTTCGTAACTGCCAAAATCTGAAGTCACACGGGAATTCGACTTGAAACTACGCAGTTCTAATATCCAGCAATCTGAGAACCTGACTTTTACTTCACTATATTTCAAATATAATAGAACAGTTCAATGTTAACCCACTCGAACAACAAGGTCTTTATCGGAGTGTTTGTAATCTTGTAAAGGGTTGTTGTACAGGGTACTAGAGCTAATCGCAAACATATGTAGTTTACACCAAAGCAATACAGATGTAGATCTCTACAATTTTCAATTGGTGTGGAAGTAGTACTAATTCCTGGGCCGTTATAAAACGCGGACAAAGTTAAAAGGCTGATGATCATGCTTTTGGGTTATATTTTTTTTTTCTTGGGCTGCAGCAGCCATATTTCTAGAGTCCACTGTGGACAAAACTTGAACCCGGACAACAAGAAAAACAAATTATTATCAAAGGACAGGTAGAATACTAAATCAAATATTTGTGTGTACTCCAGAGCTACATTTCAGTCCAATGATCATGGAATTGCCCGGCTGTTTGTCTCAGTAATATTTTTGACAAAAGTGAATGTAGGTTACCGGGGGTTAAAAGAAAAAGGTTGTCACTAGTCAAATCAGACGAAACCGTAATAGATTTAGTGCTATAGAATCCATTTATGTTCAGTCCAATACTCACGAAACTTTGTCAGACTGCTTAGATTAGATATGGGTGAGTTTCAAAAGGGCAATTTTGGTCTAAAAGTATGTCACTAGATCCTGTACCAAAGACAAACTTCAGTTGAGTTCCATACTAATGTTGCCTAAATGGTCCTCTGGTAAAATTGTTCAAGTGGTTCTGCTCTGTTTCTATAAACTTTACAGAAGCTTCAGAACTGAGTAGTAACATTTCAAAATCACGGCCTCTGAAACTGTATGAGCAATTATACCCAAATTTCGTATCTAGCATCCTGTATTTGAAAAGGACAATTATTTAGTTTAACAGATATATGTATAACCACATGGTCCAATTTTAGAAAATTTGTGTCATACAAAAACAACTTGTTCTAAATCTGGAGAGAAAATGTATGCCCAATTCTACTGAAATTATTTAGAATGTTTGTTTTAGCAATATGTGTAAGAATTAAGATATACATTAAGTTAAGTCACCCAGTTTCTGCGCTACAAAAACATTTTTATCAACCTAGAAGCCTGATTTTTGTCCACATTCTTTACAGGCATTATTACGCTGGGAAGGAACTGTAAATATTGAGGGAACTTCGACGGTTACTATGCCCCTCTGAATTTCGGGGTGGGTGGATATAGTTTTCATGTTATCTATCCGTTCATCGGTCCGATCTTCCGTCCATCCAGACAGATATATTCTAAAATCGTTGACGAAAGTTAATGAAACTTCAAACATGTGTTCCTCATGATAGTCCGCCGATATACATTTTTTTTAATGTAATGCCTTTTAATGGAAAAAGGAGGCTTGACGTCCTCCGGTCTGCTTGTTTTGTTTTATTTTGTTTTTGTTTTTAATGCAGTGTCGTGGAAAAAGGGGGCTTGATGTATATTTCCATTATGGATCAATATCTCTTTAACTACTGGACAAAATTTTATAAAACTTCATATTTATATTGTTTATCATAAGCCACAGACAATCAGTATTTGTTTTTATTTAATGAAATACCGTTTCATGGAAAAAAGGGGGCTTAATGTATATTTTCACCAATAACAAAAAGGCCATTTACATGCAAAACACAATACCTCTTATAATTATGTTTCTATCTAAAAAAAAACTATTTTTTTTTCGGCGGTGGATATCATTTCAACGAAATGATTTGTTTTGTAATGATTTTACCTTTTGAAACCCATTTTTTAAATGAAGTCACCCGGGGTAAGAGACTTTGAATTTTTAAACCTGTTCCTGGTGCCTAAATGTTTTCAACTTTAGGACGTCAACTAAGAAACATGCTTGCATATAATACTGTCTTATTGTTAAGTTATTTTGTATCTTGAATGCTTTTAACAGATTTGAACAGAAAAGGGTGAAAAGTTCTAACCCATTACCCTCCAGGCGACTCTCAGGACTATCAGTCCTTTGATACTAGTTTTGTGTCTGATATGATAGACATTAGATGGTCACTTCTAGCGAGAACTCCGAAAAGTAACATCGTCTTTATATATCAAACTTGTATAGTATTTGTTATGTTTCATTATCATTTGCTTATGTAAACGTTAATTTTTGGCAAAATTTCATTCTTCCGGACGCCATCAGTTCATTTTATATTATAGGAACAGTCTGAGAAACATACTGATCACTGGTCTTGTTTCGTGCATGTTTCGAAACACGTTTCCCCTCCCGAAAGGGTGGTTAAGAAATAAAAAGAGAAAGCTGAGGACAGGGGAGGGGTTTTTCCTGGACGGCCAGTGCTCCAATGATGAATATATCGGTATTATCAGTTTTATGAATGCCTGTGAATTTTGTAACATACATTAACAAAAACTTTGACTTATGGCTATGATTTATATATAAAAAAAAAAGGCATATCAGTATATGGTATTTCATTACATATTGAGCCAAGCCCCGTAGCTTAGTCGGTAGCGTACAGGACTTGAGAACAGGAGGTCGCTGGTTCGATCCCCGGGCTTGGCCAATTTCTTTCCGAGGATTGATGATTGTCATTGCGACAGGATTCATTCCTCTCTCACCGCTGACCATTGTTTCGACGATGGCTATGTGGGAAAGCAGCCAGTGGCTTGGAAAGAATATTGTGCGGAGTACCGGTAAAAGAAACTCCACGGAAAGTATGGATAGGTGCACTGGCCGCCGCGACATAACTGAAATAATGTTGAAAACGGCGTTAAACACCATACAATCAATCAATCATTATATATTGAGTTTATAGGAATGCCTGATAGAATGCGTTAGAAGTAATTCCCTGTGCTTGCTATTGTTCTAGATGCTACTCAAATAAACGGGTCTCGCCCTTGCAAAATGAATGAGCGTTTTGTTCTTCTTGTTATGGTAGAAGTAACAGTTTTGGAAAAATTGGTGAAGTCCAAACATGTATGACGTCTTATTCGATAGCTACCTTTTGACTAATAGCGGTTACTGTGTGAGTAATAGAAAAAAAAAACAGTAACGAAAACACTGGGACAACCGTACTGTTTCTGATGTCTCTTCTGTTAAAATCATTAAAGGTTTCAGGTCACTGTTTGCACGCGGCGAACATACTTGCAGTTTATCAATTTTCACAGATTCTTTTTAAACTTATCCTGCTAAATAAGTTAAATGAAACTTTAAAACCGAAAGTAAAAACTGGAATAATGCTATTATGGAGAAAAATATCCCCCCATCGGACAGTGTAGATCCAAGATCAGACTGCACGTTCTGTGCAGTCTGATCTTGAATCTACACTGTCTGCAAAAGGTCAGTGAGTCGCGCTTAGCAGCCTAAGGGTTAAACTGTTTTGTTTTTAAACTCGCCCTAACGAAAGTTGGTTTCGAGTCGATGGTAACCCTAAAATACACCTCTTATGTCTGTCATTATGTGGATAAAACAAGAATACGAAGATAATTATTGAAGGCTTGGTCACAGCGTATTCAATATCAAAACTACACATAAAAAGGAAAGGAGAGTCATCGTCTGGCTGAGATTGAAAATTGAAACGGAAATTGGTACTGTCCGAATTTCAAAGCAATAACTGAATTAGTGATTTTTTTTTTCCTTTTACCTCACGCAAAATATCTTTTGACCCGATTTTCCTCGGCTTGCGGAAACATTGTGACGGATGAGAAAGTACTCGAAACGTCTGTGTAAGGAAAAAAGCACATTTGCACAAAACTGCAATGAAACCAAGAGCCTACGGGGTGTTGGCAAATTAACCTTTACGCTGTTAAGCGCGACTCACCGACCTTTAGCGGACAGTGTAGATCAAGATCAGACTGCACAGAACGTGCAGTCTGATCTTAGATCTACACTGTCCGATGAGGAGATATATTTCCATCAAGATTAACTTCAGACAAAATTTCCACTTTTAATATCGGCTTGAAAGTTTCATTTCACTTATTTGGCAGGATAAGGGTTGATAAAGGATTGACGCCATTTCGCAGGCATCACAACCCGTCAGATCTCTGTTTCTAGGTTTTCTCTCCATTATGAAATTTCAACTTCTATAAAGTCTCTTAATGAAATAAATGATGATGACATCTCGTTGTCTACGAAAAGAAATTGACTTGGCATTTAGAATCTGACTGGATCCCCACCCACTTCTGACAATGTTACTTCTTTTTCTTTTTACATAACACTATTTTGTGAAAGTGGAAGCAAGAAATACATTTTTTTAAAAAGATAGACTGCGTAAGAAGCACTGGAATATGAATATTGAAACTCTTTTGTGGTTTCGTATGAATAGAAATTACGAAAAATTACCTAACAATTAATTGCCTCTTTTTCCTTATTATTGTGTATGTTGAAGAAACGTGAAATAGAGGATCTTTCATGAATGTTTATGTATTATCATTTTTATCAAACGAGTTGACTAAAAATTTATGACGCGAGCCTTGGCGAGCGTCAAATACATTTTAGTCAACGAGTTTGATAAAAATGATAATACATAAACAGGAATGTTAGATTCCATTTATCAGGTAAGACGAATGATAAGCAAAATATATCCTGCATCATCATCATCTTTAGCCTATACACCATTCACGGGTCCATGTTTACAGTTTTAGTTTGGTTTCAAATGTGTACATACACAAGTAGATAGTTCTTTGATATTTACACCAAAAGTAGAATGAAACAGTTTTTAGAGGGGGCAAGTCCACCTATGTCCATAGTTATGTTGATTTTAAAGACTTTCGCTGCATTTCTTGGTTTTTATTAAACATGAAAATTAAAAACTTTCCACGTGTAACCTATACGTCTTAGCAACAATTACGTCATTTT
Source organism: Tridacna gigas (assembly GCA_945859785.2). Taxonomy (NCBI): domain Eukaryota; kingdom Metazoa; phylum Mollusca; class Bivalvia; order Cardiida; family Cardiidae; genus Tridacna; species Tridacna gigas. The sequence continues at coordinate 64,745,562 of OX244035.2, forward strand.
TCCTCGAAACGGCGTAGTCGTACAAATTCCGGCACTTACTGTGGCTGGTTTCTCCGGCTTCACGCGCTCATGACTAAAAACTGATCAACGATAATACATTATAATACCCGAAAAACGATAATACCCGAAAAACGATAATACATTAGTGTATTATCAAAAATAAGTCATGGCTCAGAGTTTAAATCATCGTTGAAAAAGGAGCAGAAGCTGCTAAAAAGATATGTGGTGCGATAAATGTGTCCGGAAATAGGCCGGCAGGGGTCCGCTGAATATACATGTTCACGTTTTTTACCAATCGCAAAATGTAATTCATTCATTCAGGTATGGCAAAGTCTAGAAGTAGGCCAAAACCAAGCGTAGTCAGCTATGCCGAGAAAAGGGAGAATAAATAAAAGAAAGGAAGGGGAAACGTCTCACGCGTATTCATGGAATGTGGAATTCAATCGCTAGGTGGAAAAGAAGCCAGACTGAACGGTCAGATAGGGCTCGTATGAAGAACATTCTTCATCAAAATCTAAACTTTAACGGTTAAATATGAATCATGCTCTGTGAAAAGGGGATTAATGCATCTGCGAAAAGTATCGATCCAGGTCAGCCTGCGCGGACTGCGCAGGCTGACCTGGGCCGAAACTTTTCGCTAGTATTCAATTTTCTGTATGTCAAAGGACCAGTGTACCTCATGATTCAGTCGGTTGTTAGACAGAATGGACTTTATGGATCCATGATCATGTGATGACTAGCTTGGTATAATGCATCGCGGAGATGCATTAAGCCCCCTTTTGCTAGATCATAGCTCATGTTTTTTTTCAAATGGCTAAACCAATTGGTTAAGCCAACCAGAAGTGGTGTTCCTGAATTTAGCACCTATCAGTACCTGTTTTTATTACTATTATCTTCTTTTCTGGTTTATCCAAAAAGTTTTTGCAACAAATTTGCTGTTACAGTTTTTGGATATTTGATGTTAGCCATCGCAACAGGAATCGTTACATTCTCTCAATATTGTTTCGACGGTGTTTATGTTGAAAATCACCCAGCGCCTTGGTCGTAATGCTTTGCTAAGTACTGTAAAACTTTAATCGCAGGGGTCCTGTGTGAGTCAACTGCAAAGGTGCAGAATTCGCTATCGGAGGTCGCGGTTTCGATCCTCGCCCATGGCTCTGGGTTTTAGCATGGGAGTGTCCTTTTGCAAGACAGTCGCTTAGAACCGCTGCCTAGCGCCGGTAAAACCACAAGGCCACATTTGAACCAGTGAGCTCCAGCCATGGTATTACTGAGATATTGTTGAAAGTGGCGTAAAAGACCATAAATCCGTTCTTTTACAAGCTACATGTAGCTTTCGACCTTCAAATTACACTTAGTACATACATTCAACCAGTCGAGAAAATAGGTTTATTTAACCTTTTTTTAACCTGCTTAAGGAAATGAAGAAAACTGTCAAGCCGATAGTAAAAACCGGAATAATGTTATTTCAAATTTCATTTTTGGAGAAAAATATCTCCTTGCCGGACAGTGTAGATTCAAGATCAGACTGCACGTTCTGTGCAGTCTGATCTTGATCTACAGTGACCACAAAAGGTCAATGAGTCGTTCTTAGCTGCTAAAGGGTTAAACTGGAAAAACATGCTGTGATAGTTAACAAGTCCTTTTCTCGCAGTAGTTGTAAATATCTTTTTTTCAACGGTAATTGCATTAACCCTTTAGCTGCTAAACGCGACTAACTGACCTTTTGCGGACACTGTAGATCAAGATCAGACTGCACAGAACGTGCAGTCTGATCTTGGATCTACACTGTGCGATAAGGAGATATATGTCTCCCAAAAAATAAGTTTGAAATAACATTATTCGTGTTTTTATAATCGGATTGAAAGTTTTATTTAACTTATTTCGCAGGATAAGGGTTAAATAAGTTAGGCGATGTGTTATAATATGCTTCTTTTATTGTCCTTAAAAGAACTACATATTTTCATATAAATTTTTAATGCAATAAAACGGCTAGACCACAAGGTAATTAAATAGATTAAACGAATTAAAAGACTCTAAAAGACAGGCTTTTCTCGTAAATACTTCACTTTTAAGTAAATTAAAATTTCTCCACGACAAAAATCTTTAACCATTTACACCTTAAAATAAAAATTCTTTTCATCCTTCACCGAACAATCCTATGTTTTAACAACCCCGAGGAAGACGGTTTCTTTCAAAAAAAAAAAACTTTTCCACAATGTTTTCTACCCTTTCCAAGTACACATTACATCCTTTGAGAAATATTCAATTTTAATTTTTCAATCTGGAAATGCTTTCAAAAGATCCGATGCACCAATGAGCCTGGGACGAAAGTCTTTGAAAAAACATAACTGAAAATGGCGAAAATGCTTGCGACGTTTATGTTCCTACAGTTTGAGCCGAGCCCCGATAGGTCAGTCGGTAGCGTAGAGGACTTGAGAACAGGAGGTCGCTGGTTCGATCCCCGGCTCGGCCAATTTCTTTCCGAGGATTGATGATAGTCATTGCGACAAGATTCATTCCTCTCTCACCGCTGACCATTGTTTCGACGATGGCTACATGGGAAAGCAGCCAGTGGCTTGGAAAGAATATTGTGCGTAGTACTGGTAAAAGAAACTCCAGGAAAGCATGGATAGGTGCACTGGCCGCCGCGATATAACTGAAATAATATTGAAAACGACGTTAAACACAATAGATAAATCAATCAATCCTATAGTTTGAAAGATGTCGATTAGATGAGCAAGATTTTAGCCATGTTCTGTGAAAAGGAGGTTTAATGCATCTGAAATAAGTACCGACCCGGATTGAAATACTTTATTATTGGTCGATTTCCTGCATCTGAAAGGACCAGTCGACCTCCTGATTCGGTCGGTTGTTACACAACATGGATTTTATGGACCGATAATTATGTGAAGACTTGCATGTTATAATTAATTACCGAGATGCATTAAACCCCCTTTTGCCAAAGCACCACTCATTTACCTTTCCGCCGGCAAAGGTACATATGGACTAGTGTTTTACTTATTTATTTATTTATTTATTTATTTATTTATTCTCTATATATTTATCAGAAATCACGAAGCACTTTTGGCCGAGCCCGGTAGCCTACAGGACCTGAAACCAGGGGGTTGCTGGTTCAAATCCCAAGGTGGGCCAATGTCTTTCCAAGCCTTGATGATAGTCACTGCGTCATTCCTCCCTCAACGCTGATCGTTGTTTCAAAGATGATTATGTAGGAAAGCAGTAAATGGCTTGAGAAGAATATTGTGCGAGGTAGTTGTCTTTTTGTGTCCAAAACACGTCCATTGTGGAAACTACCTTTAATAAAACGATATCTTCTCACCAGAGCACGCGTGAATGACAAACTTTTCAACTGAATTTAACCTTGTCTGCACAACTGCAAAAGAACAAGCGCTTTTGCGTAAGGCAAAGGTCAAGATAAAACTGCACATAATGTGCAGTCTGATCTAAAGTCGCTATATTTGATCAGCCTTCTTCGGTGAAGCCATTAATACAAAAGTGTTTCAGTGAAAATAGATAATATAAGTCATGCTCGGTAAAAAGGGGGTTTAATGCATCTGCAAAAGGTATCGACTCTTGTCAGCCTGCGCAGTCCGCGCAGGCTGACCTGGACCGAAACTTTTCGCTACTGGTCAATTTTCTGTATGTTCAAGGACCAGTCCACCTCATGAGTCAGTCAGTTATTAAAAAAAAGTGGCTATTGTGGATCCATATTTATGTGTGATGGCTTGCTTGGTAAGATGTATCCCAGAGATATACAGGCCCCCTTTTTGCTGGAGCGCAGCTTATATGTTTTGTACTGAAAAAGTTATTCGCGATCATAAACCAGCGTCTCATTCTCAAGGGAATCCAATGGCGGGGGTTTGGAACATATTTTCGTTCCGCTGTAAATTGTTGTCCTCTTCAAAAAACAACAACAATAACAATAACCCATGTCATCTCGTGCTTTCACGTCAAGAAAACGCCATATCGTGCTTTCTCAGCTCGTCTTTGTTAGCTTAATTACTAATTTGACCAACTCGTTCACTTCCTATTACTCCGGCTCCCTTGATAACTCGAAAAATCTTGTCACGTTCTCCCCCATGTCACACGAACTTATATCAGTTTCTTTCAGTCGTTTGACGTCCTATCAAACACAGAATACAGCTGAATACGGGGACGAACAAAGTTGTTTTTCCCTCCCGGGATCCGCTTCAAAGATGTTTGTCATTCGCTTTTAAAGAGTTCTATTTTGGCTTAGGCTGCCAAGCGCGACTTAGGGACCTTTTGCGGACAGTGTAGATCAAGATCAGACTGCACGTTCTGTGCAGTCTGATCTTGGATCTACACTGTCCGATAAAGAGATATTTTTTTCCCAGAAATACCTTTGAAATAGCAACATTTGGAATTTCACTGTCGGCTTGGAAGTTTTAATTTACATTTATCTTATCTAGGAGGTTAAGGGTAAAATGGTGAGTTACGCTCTGCTTTTCTTTCCCAGTTACATCGGAGCTACAGTTCATTTGTTTATATCCCATACATTTCGGGCCTCAACAATGCTTTGCAATAGGTATTTCATCACAGGTATACCTAGGTGTCGCCGCCGGGGATCGAACACAGCTCATACTTCACCATATACGGTCCTTACTAGACACTTTTGCAGCAAATTAACTTTTTCTTAAACACTGATAAGTACGACAAATTCTACTTTTCTTTGCAAACGTAAAATAAGCGGGATGGTTGCTTGAAGTAAAAAGATGCAAATTTTGCTTCCAATTAACAGGTTGGTCGCTTTGCGAACAGTAACTCTTTCTACTTCTGTTACGTAATATATGACGTCATCCTACTTATTTGAATACGATCCCACATAATTGAGGCGTGTTAATGATCACGTGAAATATCCGCAAACACTTAGCGAAAATCTTACACGAAATCTGAAAAATACATTTTCCTGTCACTTGCCATAATTTCGTTCGGATACCATGGTGTCTTTATTTTTCAGGTTATCCGTCAGTTGGTCCTGTGACTGTAGAAGTGGGCACCTTCCAAATGGAACTACTTTTAAGTAAGCATCTCGATAAGAAAAAAGAAAGTATCATCAGCAAAATTTGATGCTCAGTATTAAACATTTGTAACATGCTTCAAGACGTGAAAATGCTTTTTTTTTTCGGCTCACCGGATGAAATTCCTACGCCTTGCCCGATAATTAACCGTCTATTTATATATACGAGATAGGTATTTTATTTTTTTTTGCCCTCCCCCCTCTCCATCCGCAATCTGAAAACACCTCCTATGGGCCTGTCACCAAAAATAAACTAGAAATAAAGGCGACAGAGATAGTCTGCAACTGAAGGTCTTGTAAATGACATCTGAGGATATCGTGCTAGTTTTTTTTTTCCCGTATTTTAAATCTTTACCAAACGATCCAGACTTTTAACGACCCTGAGAGAAGAAAGCTTCGGAAAACATTGGTGAACACGGAGATAATGCATCCTTGTAATCAGCATTTTCTCCTTTTCCCTTAACGTTTTCCAATCCTTTTGAAGAAAAATCCGATGCAATGAGCTACGTTAAATTTGTCGTCTGCAAATACTTTTAAGTTTGACAATTTAAAATTTTGCCTTCTGGTATAGAGTTGACCCTTGACCAAACCTGAAGATTTTAGGCTTGTCCCAGATTAAAACTGTTTGTGCCCGACGAATTGAATGTTGATTTAGTGACGGTATCCTTCTTCAAAAGGCTAGAAAACAATGTAGGAAAAAAGGAGAGAATGCTTCTTTCCTCCGTAATGTTTGAAAGACTTTGTTGTTTAAACAAGGGAATGTTTAATGATTAACTCCTGATCAAACAATCCCGAGTTTTAAGGACCCTGACAAAGAAATATTTTGAAAAAAAAAATGTGGGAAACGGAGAAAATGCTAATAACCAGCATTTTCTCCATTTCATCCACAACGCATTTTACCCAAGCAAAGAAGGGCTCCATCATTTTAACCCCTTTAATTTGTCGTCTGCAAATGCTTTCAGATGGACAAGTATAAAATTTCATCGTCGATCCTTTTGTAATCAAGTTATCTATAAAATTATAAACTCTCCAATGGAACCTTATTGTTAATTTTTTGTTTTTTATGGTGTTCGCATGGCCTTAACGCCATTGTAAATATTAATTCGCAGTTGAAAGTGCACCCATCCACGCTTGCACCCATCCACGCTTGCACCCATCCACGCTTGCACCTATCCATGCTTTCCTGGGTCCGTATTCACCAACCATTCTTAAGAACATTCTTGGTCTTGTTCTTCAAAATTTTCCAATTTTGAAAGTAACACACCTTCTGATTGGCTAAACCGTACGGTTTAGCCAATCAGAAGGTGTGTTACTTTCAAAATTGGAAAATCTTGAAGAATAAGTCTAAGAACGTTCTTAAGAATGGTTGGTGAATACGGACCCTGGAGTTTCCTTACCAGTAATTCGCGAAATATACTTCCCAAACCACTGACTGTCTTCGCAAATAAAGGTCGAAACAATATTCAGCGATGAGAGTTGAATGAACCCTGTCGCAATAACTTATTCTAACAAAGAGCCTATGAAATTGCTCTTACTATTGAAAAATAATTTTACTACGTTGCTTTTAACACAACTTTTTTCCAGACAACAATACTTTAGACATAACCATATCGGTTGATCGAATGGTGGTTTACGTAGCTTTCAACATTATTAGTTCAGCTTTTTTTTTTTTCCTTGAAGAAAACGTCGAAGATTTGTCGTAGCCCTACCCCTTTGGACGTCGTCTGCGTCGTCAACGTCTGCATTGACGTGCGAAAACTACAATGTTACAATATCTCCGGTATTACTGAATATATTTGCTTTAAACTTAGACAACTTGTTAATTATCCAAAGGGAAAACTGTACAACAAGGGCAGGTAACCATCAAATTATTTCTTACAGAGTTATACCCCTTTTTCGACTCAGGATTTTCACCGAAAATCAAGCATCCGCAGTCGAGAGTTGGCACCGCATGCAACGCTCTTGTTTTAGTCATATCACGGTGATAGCTCAGACATTCATGGATATCCTGATTTTCTATCAGTACAAGGCTAGTGCACTAAAGTGTCTTATATGCGGGAAATGAAATGCATTTAAATTTAAGTCATACCATTTAAATGTATGAAAATTATTGTGAAGTTAACAATCCGTTTGTGTACGGTCGGTCTAAGTGTTAGTCGCAGGCAAAACAATGAGTTTTAATACTGGGTTAATAGTTGCCAAGTCGCTCTTTCTGTTGTTTACTTCATATATTACAGGGTGTGCTGTATGGTGGGACAAAACAGGATACTGTCATCGGATATTTTTTGTGGAAATTTCGCAAAAATTGTTGCGGATTTCAGGCTATTTTTAACACTGTGTGACAAATGTAATTCTGTCACGATTACAGATAAATAATTTAACCGTTTACCACAGAATCCCGTGTTTTAAAGACCCTAGGAAATCCGGCTCATGAAAATATTTTCAAAAAGGAGAAAAAGCTGGTAGCCAGAATTTTCTCCTTTTCCCAAAACGTTTTCTACCCTTCCCAAAACAAATCTCAGTTTTTGAGTCACATTTATTTTGTCGTCTGCAAATGTTTTCAATTTGGACAAGCCTAAAATTTTGTCGTTTGGTTGAAAGTTAATACGTTTTTTTTTTTCTGTTAGTGCCCTGAAACTGCTGTCGTTTACCAGATAATTATGGCGAGGATTTTCATGAAAAACAACAACAACAAAATGGCAGATTCCTCTATATATTCAACAATATGTAATAAATGATTCCGGAGTTTATCGCGATCGAATTACCTCGGCCGATGACATACCAATCGATATTTTTGTGTTAAAGATTGTCCAAGGCGTTTCCAATGATATCACGAAATCTAGTCACCGGTGGCAGTTTAGAGCAGAACAGGAATTTCGTGTTTCGTGTTTTTTCTTATCTGGTTTCAAGAAAAGAAATGTACTGTCATGATACTTTTAGATTTCCGTCAGTTCCGCAAGAGTTTTCTCCAAAGCATCTGCGATTATTATCCCGTAAGCGGTGGCAACGATGTGCCATCATAGTCTTGGATTCTATTTGACAATCACGGAAATCTACTATGCTAAGCTTAAATTATCTTTTTTACAGAATCATCATTTAGCCAATCACAAACATTAAATGTTACGATAAAGATTTATTTGCTGAGAAAAAGACGAATTTCGGATCCACTAGTGTTCCATATTGAATTTCTTAGTCTTGCTACCTCTCGCAATGTCTAATTAACCCTTTCCCAAACAAGCCCTGGTTTTCACGTGTCTGCAGTACAAGTCTTTTGAAAACACTGTGGAAAAAGGAGAAATTGCTCCCACAGTGTTTTTTACCCTTTTTGATAACTTGCTGCCATTTTCATTAAATTTAAAATTGTCGTCTCCAAACTCTTTCAATTTGGACCAGTCCAAAATTTGTCGTTTGGGAAAGGGTTAACTCTCATTACAGAGGCTGAATCGGGGTATTTTTATTTCTTTTGTCGTTGTGAGGTTTCGAATTTATCCTTGACATTTTGTTCTGTAACAAAAAGAAATACCGACCTTGAACAGAGAGAAAAAAAAAAGAAGATAGTTGTTACGGTAATGTAGTTAAATCTGTCGAGGGCAAAGTATAACGCTATAGTCCAGGAAAGAATAAAAACGTCGTTTCTCTTTGTGTGCTATATATGAGCCATGCGCTGGCAAAAGGGGGCTTAATGCATCTCCGCAATGCATGATACCAAATGAGTCATCACCTAATTAAAGATCCATATAATCCAGTATGTCTAACAACCGACTGTATCCAAAAGTAGAGTAGTCCTTTGACATACGGATAATTTTTCAAAAGCGAAAAGTTTCGGCCCAGGTCAGCCTGCGCGGACTGCGCAGGCTGACGTGGGTCAATACTTTTCGCAGATGCATTAAGCCCCCCTTTCCACAATGCATGTAAACTCGACATCTTTCGATGGCTGAAAATAAAATCAACTGAAACTAAAACGTTTTTTTTTTTCGGCGTAGCTGAATGTGCTGGCTTTTTTACCTACTTTTTGGTAAGGATAACAAATGAATGAATAGAAATTTGTGATTGGTAAAAAATGTAAACAATTTTTACTCTAAGGGCCGCTACTTATTTGCTGGTAACTGTATGCTGTCTATCTTTTTTAAAGACACTTCTTGTTTCTTTTACACTTGACTAAGCAAGCGGAAGGTTTAGATCCTAGATCAGGCTGCACGTTCTGTGCAGTCTGATTCTGATCTGTCACAAAACTCTTCTTGCTTAAACGTCGAAAGGTTAAAACTTTTTAAAAAAGCTGCTGTTAGGAATCACCTTACGTGTTTATTAATCCTTGGATCGCCGAATAAACAAAATACACGTTTGTAGGCTCAATATAAAACCTAATCATATTTATTTTAAGGTTGTTTTTGTCCGGAATTCCACCAATAATTGCACAGTATATGTCAAAGGTCAAAATGCACGTTTTGCGCAGTCTGGTGTTGACGTACACTGGCCACAAAGCCATTTATGGTTGTGAAAAGCGTTTCGAAGATTAGTTTCTTCAGGAAAAAAAAAACAGAAGAAATCTGATGCACAGGGATTTGTCTTCTTTATATAATCTTTAAAAAATTAATCAATTTTTTTACACAACCAAGACTTAATCCCTTTTTCCTTTGCTGTGCAAAAATCTTTCTTCCAGACACTGATCTGTTCACCTAAAACATTGCTGATATATCGGATCTGAGGTAAGTTGGCAATTGAGGTAAGATTTTATTAAACGATTTTAGAGAAATGTCATTACGCCAGCCTATGGGAGTTTAATAAAACTTTTGTGGCCAATTCTAATCAATTTCCATCTCAAAATCCATGGTATGTCAATTACTTTTCACCACACAAAGAAATCTCGCGAATCGTGGGTCAGAATATGAAAACTATACATGTACAAGCAGAAATTCCCACACCCAAATTAGGGTTAATTTACATTTTTGAGGTCTTTAACAATCGCAGATGCTTGAAAAATGGTTTAAAAAATGGTTTAACGCCCGAGTGCGAGATCCTCTGCGAATGTAAACTACCGAAAAAAAAACAAAAAAAAACAAAAAAAAAACGTGAATTAACGCAGTTATTTCATAAAGTAAGGGTATTTAAGCAATTATTTGCAAGGAAAGCAAAAGGTACTTCCATAGAAATGCAAAGAAACTGGCTTGAAATGTACTGGACTTATATTGATCAAAACCGGAATTCGGCGATGTAATTTTTGTTACGCGTAGTCAAGGGCCATAGCACTATGCAACTGTTTTGATTTCTCGCTGAAATTCACTTCCAGATATTTAATACAAACTGGGCTTTTGTGCGATCAGCTTGCATAGGTTTGGATCAATTACAATTAGGCTGAATGAGTGGATATGAACTTCTGTAACTGAAAGACGTCAAAAGGATACGCTTGTATATCAAGCGAAGGAATTGCCGACTATCTTAAGAAAATGGGTGGGATGTAGCTGGTGTAGAGTACATCGCGAATGATTCTTTGCTCAGATCTCGATAAGACTGATATTTTGCGTTAGATTTCGTTTGTGTTGTACTAAAATCATCAAAGACAAGCCATGAGAAGGATCTAATATGGTACAAGTTCCTACAGCTTTGTTGGTCGCAGTTTGGGAACGTATGGCAAGAACAAACGTTCAGCGTACATTGTTTAAAAGGTAGGCCCGGATCTAGGATACTAAAAGTACAAAGCCGGGCGTTAATGGCGCATGAATTTACTGATTAATATACGTTTTCTCCTGTTACCGGACAGTTTTTGCATCGGTTTAATTCACGTTTTTGAAGTCGTTAACATTCACAGAGGCCCGAAAGATGGTTTAACACCCGAGTGCGAAGTTCGGCGATGATTTTTTTGTTACGCGTAGAGAAGGGCCATAGTCCTACGGTATGCCACTGTTTCAATCTCTCGCTGTAATTCACTTCTAATGATATTTAAGACATAGTCGACTATTGTGGGATTAACTTGCACAGGTTTGGATCGATTAGAACTAGGACAAACGTTCAGCGTACATTGCACACAATGTAGGCCCGGGCCAAGGATACTGAAAGTACAAAACCGAGCGTTAACGGCGCGACGTTCCTCCCGCTAACGCCCGGTTTTTCTCCGTAAATACATGCGTGTAACTGCCCGGAAACGTATCCTACGTTTTATGCAATAAGTCCTATTCACATCCAGCGATCGAATTTTCTGTGACGTAACGGTAAGCTAGGGATGGAGGATAGTCACGGCTCGCAGAGAGATGCTGATATTCTTACCATCATGACCATTGACCTAAGTACAGGCAAGAGACAGGATTGTGCATCGTCTCCGAAGTAATGAGCGATTATTTTAGCATTTAAACATTCCTTTCCCCAGTGATATTTCACCATAGTTTATGAGGGGGTCTATTAGTAGCTCAGCGTGTCTAAAGCACATTAATGTGGATCTGACGACGACCGAATAGTAAATAGTTTTTATTTTGTAAATATAGGTTTCCGACAAAAACACAACTAATATGGCCCTCAACATGCGAATTGAGACCTTCGGACATTTGCGTAAAGTGTCGTCCCGGATTAGCCTGCGCAGTCCGCGCAGGCTAATCCGAGACGGCACTTTACGACTACATAAGATTTTTTCATACAATAGACTTATGTGAAACAGAAAATCGCACAAAAACGGGAAGTGTCGTTTCGGATTAGTCAGAGATTGCACAGGCTGATCTAGGACGACAAACGTTTACGAATATGTCCGAAGGCCCCTTTTCGCGTGTTGCACGCCAAATTATGTCATGTGTGCTAATTGTGTTCAGTTTACAAAGCAAATTTTAACATAGACTACACTTGGTGGAATAAAATTGATAAAATAGTAAGATGAGTTTAACTATTTCATATTGTAACAGCACACATAATGTCTGTTAACTTAAAAGTGGGTGTGATTATCATGATTCAAGCGATCGGCCAATTTCTCAAAAAAAAAAAAAAATGTAAAAGAATATGTTTATTTCATTTATCATCCATTTGATATTCTATGAAATCCCTGGTTTTTTTTGGTGTCAGTTACAGACAAACAAATGTCATATTGTCTCTATCCGACGCCCTAGAATAATTTATCTGGTATTATCAATCTAATTTTATGGAAAAAGAATCAGGTCATGTTTCAGGCATCTCTGTAACAAGGTTGAGGCAATTATACTGATGTATCTCTTTGAAAGCCACTGCTCAACACGTAGGTACCGAAAACTATTACAAATTACACAAATATTGTAAAGCCCCCCCCCCTCCACACCATGGCAGCCAAAAGTAAAAGCTGGGGGTGTTAAAATGCATTTAAATTTAAATCATACCATTTAAAATCATGGTCATTATTGTAAAGGTGTTATTTTATGGTCGGTCCAGGTGTTAGTCGCTGGCAGAAAAATCAATTTTAAAAGTAAGTCAACAGTTGCCAGGTCGCTCTATCCTTTGTTAACTTTTGACCTGGTTTTAAAATTCATTTTTCTGTCAGCGACTTACACTTGGACCGACCGTGCAATAACAGATTGTCATCTTCACAATGATTTCCATACCTTTAAAAGGTAAAGTTTAATTCCAGCCTGATTTTTAGACCCGCTTTGTTTACTTCTGATCGCGACTGGGCCTTTAATAATGTAGACAGATCACTTTGTTTTCTTTTTTGTTTATGGCACAATGGAAAACAGCAGAGAAAAAGGAATAATTGCTCACTATAAGCAATATTGCATTTTCCGACAGTAGTGTATAACCACCGATTTCAGGACAGGGGGCAATGATCTACATATTCATAGTATACGCAACATATATACACACCGTTTTTCTAGGACAGGAGGTAGGGATCTAACCATTTTTTCAGCGAATCCAAAATGGTTAGGATTTTCTACCATTTTCTGGTCAAACCCAAAACCGGTTTTAAACCTGATTGCGTCTGGTCGGATCTGACCAAAACCGGTTTCGACCCCGGCCAAAAAACCGGTTTCGATCCTGAACGTGTCAGAGCGAATTCGAGCGCGTTCAGAAGCGAAAGCTAGAACTGATCAGAATTTCTGAGGTGCCGGAGCGAATTCGCGCGCGTTCTTGGAGCGAAAGCTAGAACTGATCAGAACTTCTTACGCGCCAGGGTCCGGATCTGGGGGAGGGCCCCCCAAAAACCGTTTTTTCGATCCTTAACTCGCCGGGGCTGAATCTTGAGTGAAAGTTCTCAAAAGGGGAAATTTTTCCCTTGATACTTTTTTAACCCCGGAGAGGTTAAGAAAAACATAGGAGGGAGGAACTAATTTTTCTGGAGCGACTGTTTTGCCTTGTAGTGCCCGTAGGCCAGCGTATGTATTTCGTTCTCTAGAACAATTCGTTTGTCATCGTCTCGGCTTAGCACCACTTTATACTTTATTTACCTCCTCTGTGTGCATTTTGTGTTTTCTGTTTCGAAAGATTCTCATGGATCTTAAGTAGGGTTTTCCGGTTTTTAAACAGTCTAGAAACAGGCTAAAATGCAATTCTTTATCAGCAATCGGCCTAGTTACACTCTTACATTTTTTTACTTCTTTTCCTTCGAACGTTTTGTATGCGTACAGCTTTGGTCTAAGTCCCACAAATTCCGTCATGATTTTTCCACCCAGCTCGTCTTTAAACATGCCGATTACTTTTTTATTTACGTTCGTTGGTATTTTGGACGGATGATTTTCGGGGAAGTTACTCGTGTCAAACTTGGAAGGAACGTCAGGCGCAATGTCTCGGTAAAAATCTTTCGTTTCTACTTCGTAAATAAAACTGTCGGTATCCGTGTACAGCAGTTTAGCCTTTTCTCTGTACTTTGGCTTAATGTAATTGTAGTGAAAGTCGTACATGAAAGTTTTAGAGATGTCTAAAATACACATTCCCAAGTAGACGGGTTTGTCATAGAGTATGTGGGTTTTTCCCATTTGCACCACGACCAAGTTTTCGTTGTATATGTCAGAGTCTTTGTAGTTTGGTTTTGCCATCAGCCTACGTTGTTTTTCTTTATCAGTCACCAAACGAACATCAACTATTTTTCTAATGTTTTCCATCGTTTTGCCAAACACGGAGTTATTCATCAGCTTAAAAAAGTTTTCCTCGAACTTATTGGCCGCTTTTGCTCTGAGCTCAGTGTTTAGGTCGATGTATTTTTTTTAACCAAGGAGACTCTTTAAAACTAATCCCCCTATGAACCTTTGCCAGTTTTAAACCGTTACGAAGGCATTGCTTTAAAGCGAGGTAGTGGAGAACGTAATTCTTTTTAGGGCTGACATTAGGAATTAACTTTTTTACTCCGTTTACCACTAATCGCTCTGGTGCAAAGGGAAGCTCATTGTGCAGCTCGTGTAGGTTTTCTGGATACTCTAAATCCACCTCTAAAATGCAGGGAATTTTTTCCCACTCGTTTAATTTTTCGTCTGCCATCCACTTAAAATCGTGAGTAGGAAGAGGATGGGACATCGCCCAGCCGTAAAGGTTGTTGGCGTCATCGTACTGTAAATACGTTGTTGGCAGATTTTCATCGTATTGGTTTTCCATGTACGGATTATTGGCTTTCCCGTACCGGGTACTGCACATTGCGATACCTCCTCTGATGCCTTTTTCTACCATCAACAGCATATTTACGTCCGTGAATAATTCTAGCGTTACCTCAGTTTTTTTTAAAACGGCGTCCCAAGCCAACCCCGGTGCGGTGTAATACCAAGCATGGTCCAAATCGTAGTTTTTGCAACACACGTCTCTAAAATTCTCATAGACGTCTGCTAAAAACAGCACATCCGCCTTGTTGTATAGGTTGTGGTAGTCTAAAAAAATTTTCATGCCAGATACCACCCACACTTTTTTAGCGTGCTCGTAGTCTTCGTCGCTAATATGTTTTAGTTTAATGGACGAGTAAAAAGCCTCTTTTGGCGGCAGTTGGGTTTCCTCAAACCTTTGCTCCGAATTTACGTATTCGTACGGGTAAACCCCCTTTCTTAAAAGGAGAGATAACTTTTCGCCCTCAAAGTACTTAGACATGTTTACAAACTGGTGTTTTTTTTAGGTTGCTGACGAGATTTTCTAGCGGGTCGCTCATGAACTTGTAACTATCAACGAACCTAATTTTGTGGACAAGATTTTCTTTTTTGCCGTTTTCGTCAAGGCGTTCTCCGACTATAACATGCTTGGTAAAGCTAATGTATTTTTCCCTGTTAACAGGGATGCAGTCGATCTCGTCATTAGACATGCCGAGATTTCTAATAAAAAGATGGCTATCGTACCTGCTAAGGTTGTGGAAAAACACGGGCGTAAATTTGTTGTGAGCCGCCCCTCTAAATTTACTCGTGCAGTGGCAATGATCTCTAACTTTGTGGTTTTTATGGTACGTATCCTCAAGGGTAATTTCTTTTTTACAGATGCAGCACTTAGTAGCCTTTTCGTACTTTTTTTCCTCGCATTTGCTAATCACCATTTCTTTCGGTTCTTTAAACTGCCCACAAACACCTTGCACGTCTTTTTCTAACGAATCCACAAAGATTTGCTCCGCATTTTTACTCGTGTATTCTCGTAAGAGAGGCAGAAAAATGCTGTCATCGAAGCATTTGATGTAGCAGCAAAAGCTAGATGGCTCGTGTTTTTGGCAGAGCGTAGTTTTTTTGCCAGAGTTTTCACCATCGACTACGCTTCTATTAAAACACTCGAAGTCGGCTATTACGGTAAAGGGCGCCCGCATTTTTTTTGCGTTGATTTTTAAAGAACAGCAAGTTTTCTCCTTCCTTCGCTTTCGGCATTTCTATAGCGACGCGTTGGTGCTCGTAGCAGTAAGACTGATGCCTTTCTAGTATTTTTTCGAACCAAATGGTTTAAACACGGCAAGCAAAAGAACTTTTTGTAGCCGTACTTTGAGGTTTGCGAGGACAGCAGTCTACTAATGTTTTTAACTCCGCAGTAGTGGTTTTAGCCCCTCTCCACCATTAAAAGTAAAACAATGGGTTTTTTTCCGTCGTTTTAGAAACTCTAAGAGGGTAAATTTTTTTCTTTTCATAACTAAGAACGTTAATGCGCACGCCGGGGTTTTGGCGCTCGAACCGGTCTATGTCTACGCTTTTAACGAGGTAGTTTATACCGCCCATGTTTAAACTGTTTTTCTTGTTTTTTAGATCGTTAATGCGCTCCGGGTGTTCATCTCTAGGATTTAAGGCTCTTAGCACCGCCCACGAGAAACACTCGTCGTCGTCCTCGTTTTTTACGTTGATGACCGCTTTTTTATTTGCGATCCAACGAGGCAAAGGCATGTAGCTACCACCTGTAATTGGATTGTAGCGTCCAGTATGGAGCTCTACCTGCACAATCTCTTCTAGAGACCAACCGCTATCTTTCATCTCGAAGGACGCCAAATCTTCTAACAGTTTTTCGATCATTGTATTTTACAGTTCCATAATATCGGTGGCCTCTAAATTAAGTTCGTGATCTGAGCTAAAGGCAAACTCTTGCAGCCTTTCCTCATTTGGCAGTCTCGAAAACCTCCCCACTATTCTTAATTTTACTTTAGTTTGTCGGTTGGCTCTAAGGCGGTCAGTCACGAGCCTTCTTACACCGGCTAAAAACCGCGCTATGGTCATAGCGGGGTAACCTCTTTGAGGCCGTATGACGTGCTGCGTAACGAACCCTCGGAATGCGGATCGTTTTTCTACGACAAACAACCGGCCGTCGGGGCGCTGGTAAACAAGGAGGACGTGGTACTAAAGCCACGCTGGTAGACGGCCTGGTACGTAGCCTAACTTGGTTTGAGCGGGGGTTGAAACATCGGGCGGAGGAGGTGCCGGAGCATTTCTGTTAACCCAATTAGTGAGATTGTCTATTTGATTTTGTAAAGAAGCGGGTAGGTACCTTCTCGTTGTGTTTGCAAAAGAATTTGTAAACCCTCGTAGCAATTTACTAAACCTGACCATTTTTAATATTCCGAGAAAAGGAATTTTGGACGATTCAGAAATACAATACGCCCGACGCGTATTGTATTTCAACCTCGTGGGCATCTGGCTAGAGCATTTTCTCTCTGAAAGCGCTAGCGTTTGAAGCCAAAATTTTAACCTTTTTGAGTTGAGAAAATTCTTGTGTTTAAAATGTTGGGGAATGGCAACCATGAACCAAGAAGAAATCGCAAGAAACTGGGTGAAGCCAGAAGACTTTGATGTGAAAAAACTAAGATTTGGCGAAAAACTGGGAGCAAATAAAAAGTACGGTTTTGAGAGACTTTTCATCGACTATGAGTATTCCGATGGCGAAGTGGGACCCCTTTGCATTCGCACTCCCTCTTTGTTTACTTACGGAATTAAAGAAGACAAGTTCACGGGGCACTACATGAGCCTGCTTTGTTTTTACAAGGAAGATGCCCCCACCGAGAACGAAACTAAGTTTAAGGAGGTCCTGGAAGAAATTACAGAATTTTTGCGAAAAGAGGCTTCCAAAAGCTACAAGGAAAAGTCCAAAAAGAAAGGTTCTGATTTCAGTACTTTAGCAATTCTAAAGTTCGACGAGGATGGCAACAACCCCATACTTTTTCCAAAGCTAAAGGAGTATGAAAATTACGGCGACGGCGGCAAAGGTAAGAAAGAAAAGGAAACAACGATAGAAACTGTGATTAGAAGAAAGGCAATTTCTGAGGAGAAAGGTGCGGGCGAGAAAAAATTAGTAGAAATAGACTCAAATGACCTAGAAAAATATTTTAGGAGCCCGTACAAGGTAGTAGCTTTTCTGTTCATTGGCAGTATTTTCATCAAAGGAAAATCTCCATCGATCCAAGTCAAACTTGATGATGTCATTATGGTTAAAAATGCAAAACGCCAGTAAGATTGGCAAACAGTGGAAAGGTTCGCATTAAAAATGCGGCATTCGGCTCCGACGATGAAGAAAGTTCAGGTACGGATGCACACATCTTGGACGAAGACTAAATTTATAACCGGCCAAGGTTATAAATTTTACAAGTCCAGCTCGATCAAAATAGCTATGTAGGCATGTGCCGCGTTAGGGTTGTTTGACCTCAAGACAAAATTCACGATGTCGCATTGTTTAATTTCGAGTGGCTTGGAAAAACCCTGCAGCTGCAGCTTTCGTCTACCTTTTTAACTATGGAGTAATCGACCTGCTCTAGTCCATTCACCACGATGTTAACTTTTGCCTCTTTCGCCATAGTGGGGTTGTCTTTCACGATCGTTAAGCTGCCTCTTATAATTCTGCCTGACGCACTCATGTAATAGCCGCCAAAACCGTGTTTGGAACCTGAGTTGCCGTTGCCGAACGAAAACTCGTAATTGCTGTTTCCTATTGGGCCATTTTCTTCAGCCCACATAGTTATAATGGGTTTTGGGCCTATGAGAGAAGGGAGTGACACTTTTTGTATCCACGTAGGATTTTGTCTACCGGGGCTGTGGCATTTTTTAGAGAAAAACCTCGAAGATCCACGTTAGCTACTGCCGAAAAACTCCCATCCGGGTTTTTTACGATGGTCCCGCCGTTATCAACATAATTTTTACTGGCGGCGGCGTCGCGGTCCATGGGATTCGGCAATCCTGTAATCGGTAATCGAGTGATCGTTCATATCTATTTCGCCGGTCATGGAAAAAGAGCTGTAATGGTTTTTTGTTAAAGCTTTTTCGCCCACGGTGGCCGCCTCGACGACGGTGTCAACGTAAAACTTATTCGCAGCCTGATTGTTCTCCATAGGCATGCCAACATTTTCTAGCCTGCGATTGCCCATGCTTATAGATGTCGTGGCTAAATACGCACCGCCGACACGTCTAAATGCCCTTTCGGCAACATCTACATAATTTTTAGTCACAACGTCTTGTGGTTCCGCAGGATCTATAAGACTCGTTAAAGTGTACCCCCGCATATATTTCCGATGGTGAAAAAGTACCATCTTCTTGCCTTACTATTGCTTTGCCGCTATTGTCCACGTAGCATTTAGTAGCGACCTCGCTCAGTTCTGTTGGCACCTTGACGTTTTGTATTTTTTAAAGCCCATGTTTATAGGCCCGAGAGCATGGTAGGACCCATTTTCCTTTATCATCCCCGTTCTCTCATCGATGTAGGATTTCGTCGCGATGTCGTAGGAATTTACGGGATCTGCGACATTCGTTAGCGTGTTTCCACTCATGTTAATGGAGCCCGTGATAGTATTTTCTCCTTGCTTTCGCACAAAGTTTTTATTAACACAGGCTAGAGAAACGGCGTCTGGTACAACTTCTGATTTTCTCGCTCGCCCAAATTTGTCGATCAACATTGTTTTTTTAATTGAGAGAATTTATTATTTCCTGAAAATCTTTTCCGCGAGACAGTAGTTCTAAAATGTAGAGACAGAGATGCCCGCAAAAAGTTTGTCCCGATCCTTGCACCCGCTCCGTGTTGTAAAAAATGGGACTTTTTAAGTAATCTACTAGCTCTGTGGGCGGGCGCAGGCCAAAGCTGTCAAAGTAGTATTTTTCACTTCCATTTTTGTGCCAGGCGACCCAGTGAGTTCCTGGTCCGTCGGAGTTGTCTAGGTTTAGTATTCCACACTCTTTTCCTTCGGGCTTTTTAGGCAAAGTGTCTCTTAAAAATACTCCTCTGAAACGGGAGATTCTCAGCTTGCGAACCGCGGATCCAAGTTCAAAGTTGCTAAAAGGCTCGTTTGGCAAAGTTACGCTAGCACCCTTTATAAGCGTCATTTTATAAACTCACGATGTCTTTGTTTTCAACCCACGAATTAAACTCGTCTGAGTAGCCCTTCCATTTTACCAAAGATTTTTTCTTTCCCTTTTTTATAACTCATTCTACTCTAAAAAGCTCTTGCTCCGTCTTTTGCAGCTCGGGTTCTTTGAAAGTGCCTCGAATTTCTTCTCCGTTATCGGCGATTTTATAAGTTATGGGAGAGGTGAGTTTCACCTCGGAAATGGTAAAAACTCCTTCGGTCTATCTGGTGGTGTACCCTTTCTCAAAAGTCTTTTTCTTCTTAGAAATTCTTACCCTATCGCCGACGGAAAACTTGGGCTTTTCTTTTCTTCTTTCTTCTATGGGGTAAAGGGCTCTAAAAACCTTGTTCTCGTTGACCTTTTTACTAGCGTTGACGGGCGTCATCTTAATAGAAGAATGGCGCGTGTTGTTTTATTCTTTAACGAGGTCAGGAAGTGGGTCGATGTAGACGTTTGTAGACTGGGCGGAAAAGTGCTTCCACATTTTTTCTTTCGTGGTTCTAATCCATCTCTCAACGATGCTAGACTTTTCCTCGTTTTCCGTAGGGTACAGTTCGATCAAGTGTTGAACTTCCTTTTTGTAAAATTTTTTGCCTTTGTCCACCCACATCTTTTCCGGCTTTCTCTCTTAAAAATCTCTGCTAAAGCGTCTGCGACTGCCTTTCCCGTCTTGTTTTTTAAGGGTACCAACCAACCGTGCCTGAAAAACAAGTCTATAACGCGAGATGGTATTTTGTGCCTTGATTGAACTTGGAAAAAGCCTGCATGTCTACTGGGTCTGCCGCCCATATTCTATCTTTGCCACCGACTCGAACTCTCCTTTTCCGAAATTTTCTTTGCACGAGTTTGTGTAGCTCGTCCGCGAAAGTGCTTTTTTAAAACCCATTCCGAATCTTTTTTTAGTTCCAACCAAGCCGGAAACGAGATTTCTCTCCATTTTTTCCCTCAAAGTGGGGTTGAAAATCCCCTGGTGTTCGGACAAAATGTTTTTGTCGCAAACATCGTTTCTGGTCTTTGTATCGTCATGCTTTAGATAGCAAACGTCGTGATGCTAGACGGCACGATCTACCCTGTTTACGGGGGTGCTCCACTTTTTAGGCGTTAAATCGAGGTTTAGTCTTTTTTTAAGTTTCGTGCTGGGGCCCGTAAAATTATGCCTCGGCAAATGCATTTCGAAGGGCATGTTGTTAATCGTCTTGTTTAGCACGCTGCCCCCCCCCCCCACCTTGCCTTTTACGAACTGGGTTTTTTTAATTCCGCAAATGGTGCATTGGCCTTGAACTATGTTACGTCCGTTTTTAGAAACGGCCGGCGTTTGGTTTAAGGTCTCAGTCCTTTTTCTGCATTTGACGCAATACAGCATTTTAATTTTCTGAGAAAATTATAATGGACATTGCGGATCTGTCTTGGAATGAAAACCTCGCTAGAAGGCGCAACCACGAACTTCTGCCGAAAAATATTCGAGGCATTATCTTGGGGAAATCTGGGTGCTGGAAAACTACACTTTTGTTAAACCTTTTGTTTAGGCCGGGATGGTTAGACTATCAAAAGCTCTTCGATTTTGGCAAAAGTCTTTTTCAGCCCGAGTACCGCATCATTAAAAAAGCCTTCGAGGAAAAAATTCCCGACCAGATTATTCTTCACTTGTTCGTAGCGCGCGATGAAATTATTTCTCGCAGGGTTTCTCCAACAGCCTTGATTGAGGAATGGGCAAAAAAACATTCCGGAAAAGTCGAATGTAGAGTGCGATTTTTACGAGGCTGCCGGAGACGTCCCCGATCTGAGAGAGCTACGACCTTCTGAGAAAAACCTAATGATCTTTGACGATCTTATGTTGGAAAGGCAAAACAAGTGCGAAGCCTACTACGTTCGCGGAAGGCATAGCAACGTAGACTGTTTTTACCTTTCCCAAAATTATTTTAAGCTCCCCTAGCAAACGATTAGAGAAAACGCAAACTTTCTTCTTCTTTTTCGCCAAGACGGAAAAAACATCAACTGCATTTACAACGACCACGTGAGTCATGACATGGCAAAGAAGGAGTTTAGATCTCTTTGTAAAAAAGTTTGGGAAGAGCCGTTTGGTTTTCTCGTTATCGACCTTTCTAGGGATAGGTGCACGGGGAAGTACAGAAAAGGGCTAGACATCTTTTATCTACCCTTTTAAAAATAGAACCGATCTTGGAAAGAATCGCCGCAAACACGGCCTCCAAAGCATCGAAGCAAATTTTAGTGAGCTCCAATAGAACAAAGTTCACTACCACTTTTAACCCTAAAATAGAGCTCGACGAAAACAAGCGGTACGAAATTGCTCTAGTTAATCTCGAGACCTACTACTCTTTTCCAAACATTACTAGAAATAACAACGCGTTTATCTACTCCCCGGACGCCGGAAATTCTTGGGTAAAAATTGTCATTTCAGAAGGGAGTTACGACCTGGCGAATTTAAACAAAGTCAATTTAACGAGAACTTAGGAAAAACGGGCATTGGGATTCCGCTAATGAGGAGTACCCGATCGCTCTTTCTGCAAATACAAACACTTTAAAAGCCATTCATATTTTAGAGGATAATTTCTTGGTGGATTTTAACCATCCAAATTCTCTTCCCAAGGTGCTAGGATTTAATCGTGCCAAGTACGAGACGGGTTTTCACGAGTCTGAAAACATCGTCAACATCATCGACATTAACAGCATTTTGGTAAACACCAACCACATTAGCAGGAGTTACGTTAACGGTAACAGGCAAAAAACGGTCTACAGCTTTTTTCCCAACGTAAGCCCCGGGTACAAAATAGTGGAAACTCCGGTCAGTCTCGTCTATCTTTCTCTTAATACCCATACTTTGGAAGACCTTTCCGTAACTATTACGGACCAAAATGGAACTTTGCTAAATTTAAGGGGTGAAAACATTACAATGCATTTTCACATTAGAGAAACCTAAAAAAATTCTTGCACTATAAAATGGCAAACTACCACAAAGTTAAAGGTAACATCTCTGAGGGGCAAAAAGATAAGCTACGAGCCACCATTAAAGCTAGGAGGGCTACTAGTATTCGACTCTGTCACGAAGACCTGATCGGAGAGCACGTTCTCGCTTTGACACAAACAAAGGTAAATCGGATTGCTAAAAGCCTATCAAAATGAGCGCCAGGCAGTTAAAATACAACACCGAAATTCAAGGAGGAATGCTAGCCGGTTTGGCTTCCGCGGCATTGCCAGCACTAGCGAGAACGGTACTGCTTTAGGGGTGGGGGCCTTGTCTGGTTTGGCGAGCTCGGGAGTCTAAAAGGCAATGGGCAATGGACTTTTTCTTAAAAAAGGCGGTTGCCTTTGCAAAGTCCAAACTGACGGAAAAAACGTTCTCTTGGAGCCTGTTGTTGGAAACGAGACTGAGTCTTTCGGAAACGGCCTTTTCCTGAAAAAAGGAGGTAGGTTTTATGACGGGCGCCGACTTCTTCTAGGTCCGAGCAGTCCTTTCGCTATTATTTCCATTTTGGGAGCGATCCTGTAAAAAATCTTTAACGAGTTAATTGTTATAAATTTCTTCTACAATAAACGCATGAGTTCTTGCGAATATGCTCATTTCATGGGAAAATGGGACGTAGATCCGGAGCTCAACGCCAAAAAATAAAAAAAGATCTCGCCAAAAAACGAGAGCTGGAAAAAAAAAAGCTCTCGCCGAAAAACGAGAGCTGGAAGAAAAAGCTCTTGCTGAAGAACAAGAGCTGGAAAAAACTATGAGACACGATGCACTTCTCGAGCGCTCGAGAAGTAAACGCGAAGCGAAAAAAGAATCTAATAATATTGCGTAAATGATGCAAGCTGCGGCATATAATAAAAAATATCCGTCAAAAAAAGATACCTGTACCGAAAAAACTTATACGGAGATTTATTATGATGAGAATAAAAAAAAAAAAAAAAAAAATACGCCGTTAAGGCGGTAAAGGAAACCGCCGATGGCAATCTCTATGAAAATTTTTTTCTCGTAAAAATTTATAACGAGTTCAATCGTTATAGATTTCTTCTTTTTTTTTTTTTTTTTTAAAATGCACAAACTCGGAAGCGTTCACAGGCCCCGGTCCAAACAACCGAAAGCGTTTTTTTGGAAGCCGGGAAAAGCTCGATACCCTCCGGAAAAGCTAAACCCCAAGACATGGGAAATTTTTATCCAAGAAAAACTAATAATAAAACCCGGGGAAAATCGCATCATTAGCCTAAGATTTGGCGTGAGCCTCGTCAAAGGCGCCGTTTTAATTTCTCTCGTTCGAGACGCAAAAGAAAAAAGGCTCGTCTCGCAAAACGAGAGTGTTCTGGAAGATTCCGAAGATATTTTGGTTGTCTTGACTAAGGTAGGAAAGGAGGCTGCGATCCTAAACGAAATAGAGCCTTTCTGCTTACTTCGCTATCTAACTTAAAACTCTTGCTCTTAAAAAATGGACGTTGAAAATATTTATCCTAAATTGCCAACTACCCCGCCGGAAGACTTGGGCCATAACTACCGACTCCAAAAAATTAGCGAGATTCAAGCCATTCTCGAGAGCGAGAAGGAAAAACGCGAGACTTTGAGCAAAAAGTACCACAGGGCCGTAAAAATCGTAGACGCGGTAGACATTTCTCTTATCACCACTACAACGGCTCTCGCGGTTGGGGGATTCGCTCTACTGTCGACCATCGACGGGGCGCCTGTCGTTTTGGCTATGGAAGGGACAGCGATTGTTACGGGAGTCCTAAGCGTCGTGGGTCATTTTGTGACTAAACAGTGCTCCGTAAAAGCCGAAAAGCATGAGAAGATTAAAACTTTGGCATTGGCGAATACTATCTCATCGCATATTTCTAAGACGATTTCCGACGGCGAGGTTAGTCACCAAGAATTTATGCTCGTTTTGGAAGAGTTGGAAAAATACCGCGCCATGAAAAAAGAAATTAGGCACCGAAAAAACGCTTTGAGCAATGATCAGCGAGAAAACCTAATCGAGATGGAGAGGCAGGAGTTTCGTGATTTCTTTCGGAAGTTGGTGGAAAAACGTCAGAACTAGGATTAAAATTAAGCCTAAAATAAGCTTTAAAATAGGCTTTAAAATGGAGTTTAAAACAGGGTTCTAAACAAGCTCAAAACCAAGCTCAAAAACAAGCTCGAAAACAAGCTCGAAATTGAGGTTTTTAAAAATGTAGCGTCTTTGAAAAGGAGATGTCCTTTGTAAAGATTACAAACTTAGACGATGAAATTAAACTCCTAAAAGAGCTGTCTGCGATGAGAAAAAATATCTGGAATAAATCAGTAGAGGAGAGAACCGGAGAAAGAGTTCTCCAAGAAGACCTCAGCACGTTTTTTTAAGCCCATTACCGAGTCCCAAAAAACAGGCGGCGGAAAAGTTAGAAAAAGAGCTCGTGCCTATCAAGGAAGGCATACAAGCGCTACCTCAAACAATGCCCCAGTTTTACCTGCCACATCAGTCCCCGCTTTGCCTAGTGTGATACTTTCAGATGCAAAGGATCCGGGGGCGCATCTTGGTGAAATGGCAGTAAAATACCTTAAAAAGTACACTAATCCGGAATACAACGCTGATAAAAAAAACGGGATTACGTGAGGAGGCAGGTATATTTCGTATTGGCAAAGACCGTGTAAAGTTAGAAGGGAATGATTTAATCGTGGGCGGAGATCGCTACACAGGGACCGAGGGTCTCTGGGAGCTTCTCGTATCTCCAGAACCAGATGATAACATTTTCAGATATCCTGATTACAACAAATACGCTAAATTAATGCTAAAAACGGGAGCGCTTCAGCGTAAATACAACCCTGATATCCAACGACCTGGAGCTAACATGGGTTATAAATGGAGAAACGTGCAGAATGATATTTGGGAAAACAGACACTTGTTTTTTCCAGAAAAATACACAGCACGATTCCCAAAGCAGAGTAAAAAGAAAAGACATTCGAACCCTGATACTAGCCTTTACGAAGAAGAGCAAGAGTTTGGCAAAAGTTTTTCTGGAACAGGCATCGTCATCCCTTGCGACCCTGAGGCGTTACTAGAAAAACTAAACCTTTTACAGTAAAACCGCCGGCAACACGGGGGTCCGAAACGAAATCATTAGCATTTGCGACGAGCTAGAAAGACAAGAAATTTTAGACAAACCGAGCTACGAAAAGCTTATGTTAGCTCTATAAAAAGGATGTTAATCCCACGAAATCATGGTTTTAAGAAAAAATACGCTTACGGTGGATCGGGAATCTTCGACTCCATTGCTAGCTTTTTTGCCAAACTTTTTACCAACAACGCGGCAAAGGCATTAGCTTCCTCAGCCTTGGAAGTCGGAAAAAGCGTGGCAAAAGAAGGAGCAAAAAAAGCTCTGGAAGCTTGAAAAAGCGCGGCTGTTACGACAATCGGGGACGCAGGAAAAGAAGCCGTAACAAAGCTCATGTCCTCGCGTAAAAAAGCTAAAGAGATAGTTAATAGGTATGCCAGCTCCCCCGAAACATCACCGGGAAACATTAGCACTTTAATAGACGGAAGCGGGGTAGACGAGAAAAACGTCATAGCTATACAAGATTTGGTAAAAAAGTTAAACACAGGCTCCGGGCTAAAGGTAGTATAAAACTTTTTCTATCACGTCTATAAAAAATGGAGATGTACGTAATTAAAGAGCTACCCCTCAAGGATGAGAGCACCGAAAAGTACGAAATGCACGAACACAGGCCCGTTGTTGGAACAAACCTCAACACTCCGGGAGAAATAACGATAGAAATAGAGGGTGGCAGCATTTTTCTTCACCCGTGCAAAAGCTATTTGCTCTTTGAAGGGCAATTGCGAAAGGCGGATGGCACGGCCTACATTACTCCGCCGACACGTGGCAACCGAAACACGATCACCTTAACCAACAACGGGCTTTTGTACCTTTTTAACAGCATCACCTATAAAATTTCGAAGCAGACCGTAGAATATTTACAGCACCCGGGACAGGCAACTACGATGATCGGACTACTAAAATACCCTGATGATTTTTCCAAGTCTCAAGGGCTAAACCAACCGTGGGCAAAAGGCAATTCGAGAACGGCCAGCATTAATCCTAATGACGGAAACACCGGATTTATAGTTAGGCACAATTACATCATTACTTCCCCAGACCCGGTGGGGACATTTAGCTTTGCGGTTCCTCTTAAACACATCTTTGGGTTTTGCGAGGACTATGACAAACTCGTCTTTGGAGTCAAACACAGCCTTAGCTTTATCCTAACGACTGATGATGACGCTATTTTTAGAGGAAACACAACTGACGCTGGCAGGGTCCAGCTTTCTAAACTTTCTTGGTTCATGCCCCACGTGATGCCCGCAGACGCCGAAAAGGCTATGCTGTATAAGGTAATACGAGACGAGGATTCCTTGCCCGTCTCTTTCAGAGTAAGAAGATGCGAGAAAAGTAGCGTTCCGGATAGTACCAGCTTCACTTGGAGATTCACCGTTAGATCCGCGCCCGACGTTCCTAGATTCGTCATCATAGGCTTTCAGACTGGAAAATCCGGAAACCAAGAGCAAAATCCCGCCATCTTTGAGCACGTTAGCGTAAAAAGCATGTACGTCGAGCTCAACAGCAGGCGTTACCCGGAGGTAGGGTTCCAGTGCGATTTCGTTCGCCAACAGTTTGCTAGGTTTTTTCACGAAGCCGCAGCTTTCAGAGAAAAATTTTTTAACATGGACGAATTGGTCTCAAACCCAAACATGAACCCCGGCGATTATAAAACCCTGTTTCCGCTGTTTGTCTTCGACGTTAGCAAACAAAACGAAAAGCTAAAAAGCGCTTCCATCGCGATACAAGCCACAGCTACGTTCGGAAATAATCGGCCCGCCAATACGGTGGCATACGCCGTTACCATCAGCGACAGAGAATTTAAGTGTTCGGCGGACGGAGAAGAGATGGCCTGTTGTATTAAAAACGGCATCCAGTTTTCTACACACGGAGCAAAACAGTCACTCCAGAAAAAGATTAGTTCCTCCCTCCTATTTTTTTAACCTTTCCGGGGTTAAAAAAGTGTCGAGGGAAAATGTTTCCCCTTTTGAGAACTTTCGCTCAAGATTCAGCCCCGGCGCGTTAAGGATCGAAAAAACGGTTTTTGGGGGGCCTCCCCCAGATCCGGCGCGTCAGAAGTTCTGAGCAGTTCTAGCTTTCGCTTCTGAACGCGCTCGAATTCGCTCTGACAAGTTCAGGATCGAAACCGGTTTTTTAGCCGGGGTCGAAACCGGTTTTGGTCAGATCCGACCAGACGCAATCAGGATTAAAACCGGTTTTGGGTTTAACCAGAAAATGGTAGAAGATCCTAACCATTTTGGATTCGCTGAAAAAATGGTTAGATCCCTACCTCCTGTCCTAGAAAAACGGTGCGTATATACTTTGCGTATACTATGAATATGTAGATCATTGCCCCATGTCCTGAAATCGGTGGTTATACACTACTGTCGGGAAATGCAATATTGCTTATAGTGAGCAATTATTCCTTTTCCTCTACTGTTTTCCATTGTGCCATAAACAAAAAAGAAAACAAAGTGATCTGTCTACATTATTAAAGGCCCAGTCGCGATCAGAAATAAACAAAGAGGGTCTAAAAATCAGACTGAATTTAAACTTTACCTTTTAAAGGTATGGAAATCATTGTAAAGATGACAATCTGTTCTTCCACGGTCGGTTCAAGTGTAAGTCGCCAACAGAAAAATGAATTTCAAAACCAGGTCAAAAGTTAACAAAGGATAGAGCGACCTGGCAACTGTTGACTTACTTTTAAAATTGATTTTTCTGCCAGCGACTAACACCTGGACCGACCATAAAATAACACCTTTACAATAATGACCATGATTTTAAATGGTATGATTTAAATTTAAATGCATTTTAACACCCCCAGCTTTTACTTTTGGCTGCCACGGTGTGGGGGGGGGGGCGACTTTAAAATATTTGTGTAATTTGTAATAGTTTTCAGTACCTACGTGTTGAGCAGTGGCTTTCAAAGAGATACATCAGTATAATTGCCTCAACCTTGTTACAGAGATGCCTGAAAATGACCTGATTCTTTTTCCATTAAAATTAGATTGATAATACCAGATAAATTATTCTAGGGCGTCGGATAGAGACAATATGACATTTGTTTGTCTGTAACTGACACCAAAACAACCAGGGATTTCATAGAATATCAAATGGACGATAAATGAAATAAACATATTCTTTTACATTTTTTTTTTTTTTTTAGAAATTGGCCGATCGCTTGAATCATGATAATCACACCCACTTTTAAGTTAACAGACATTATGTGTGCTGTTACAGGCTATATGAAATAGTTAAGCTCATTTTACTATTTTATCAATTTTATTCCGCCAAGTGTAGTCTATGTTAAAATTTGCTCTGTAAACTGAACACAATTAGCACACATGACATAATATGGCGTGCAACACGCGAAAAGGGGCCCTCGGACTTATTCGTTAATGTTTGTTGTCCCAGATCAGCCTGTGCAATCTGTGACTAATCCGAGACGACACTTTCTGTTTTTGTGCGATTTTCTGTTTCACAAAAGTCTATTGTATGAAAAAATCTTATGAAGTCGTAAAGTGCCGTCCCGGATTAGCCTGCGCAGTCCGCGCAGGCTAATCCGGGACGACACTTTACGCAAATGTCCGAAGGTCTCAATTCGCATGTTGAGGGCCATATTAGATGTTTTTCAGAGCTGTCTTCTGGGGATTTTTTTTTTTTTTTTTTTTTTTTTGTACAATAGAAGGCTACTAACCCCTTGCTCATTTGCAATTGACAATGGTCGCTACAAAATATTCTGACAAGGTATGGTTTGGGGCGTGTTTGTAACGTCACAGCCAAAGTTATTGTTTCATTGTGTATTTATTACTTTTGCCTTCACTAAGAATTGACTGTGATTCGCTTTTAGGCACAAAAGAAATAGTCACAAGAGTTGACCAATATGAGGGTTGAAGGGTTGAAAGATCAACTGGATAAAGTGCAAAATGAAGCTGCTCGGATTGCTGCCGTTTGTACTAAACTAGTTTCTATCGTTGATCTATATCAGGAGTCTGGGTGAGAAACTTTAAGCACCGACGGAGCAAGCACTAGCTTATTCTTTTCCATAAAATGGTAATCGGGCTTTCCCCAAATTATCTTAATACTCTTGTTCCACCTACGTTTGGCAGTTCTTGCTCTTATAACCTTCGTATGCCAAACAATTTGAGAAACATTGCTTTTAGAACTAGCTTGTACAGCACTTCATTTCTGCCAGCTGTGATTAATGGTTGGAATTCACCACCAGATGAATTCAAAAACGTGAAATCACACTTATCTTTTACATACCGTTTGAACGTAGATAAATCTTGTCCACGGAGGCTTTACGTTTTTGGCGATAGGAAAATTCAAATTATACATGCCAGATTACCCAACAGATGCAGCTGTCTCAATAAGCATCTGTACTTAAGAAAACGGTGCTATCGCCACTTTGTTGATGTGGTACAGTGGAACTGACCCAACACGTTTTAAAACGTCCTTTTTATAATAACTAAAAATTCGTCTAAGCTTAAGCATTACCGGTATAACAAGACTTACTTTCCACATCATTCTATTTGGAGATGAATGTCTTAGTCTGTTTGATAACCAAAGAATATTTGCTACCGTGCACACATAGAGCCACCTCGTTAACCCAGGTGTGAAGTATTACCATTCATCACCCCTGGGACATTCAGTTGCGAAACTGTCGTTTCTATGAATATTCATTAGGTTGCGAATTACACCCAACAGCCAATCGAATTGTCGATGACATAATGATACTCTCTTGTAGTCGAGAATACTCACATTTTTTCCGTTGTTATGAATAAACCGGGTAAAAACCTACATCATTATCAACGAATATGGCGGCCGCCGGTGGGCCTTCCTTCTGTAGCATTTGCCTCACGATAATTCAGGGCAGACATTACAAATCCTTGTATACAAAGGCAAATATTCAGAAATACAGCGTGCTGTTGCAGTCCATAGGGGTATGTTGCAGGGGTAACGTCATCATCGTTGAACCGATTCTTTTGACCAATATGACAAAAAATGGCATTTAAAAAAAAATTTCATCAAACGGGTCTAGAAAAATGATGTCCATCGAGCCTCTGGGGAACTTAATAACATTTTTTGTGGACGAGTTTAGTAAAATTTATCTCAAAAGCTACCGAATGTTGGATTCTTTTTATCACATTAGGAGATCTCACGATTTATAGATCATATTAGGCAAAAATTATACATGAACACATGGCAATATTCACGAATAAAACCTTGATTAACTTTTCTGAAAGATGTGTAAAATGACAGCACAAGTGACGTCACACAACTCTCATCTTAAACGCGTGTAAGATAAGAAAGTTAGTAATGGACGTCATTCGGCATATCTCGGGTGATCCGGTGATCAAATCCCTCGGCTGTATCACGTAGCTTGATATGCACCTACACGGTATATTTCGCACATCTCCGGAAGCACACCGCTTTACCGTTATTGAAATTGTAAGGCTCCTCTTAAAATAGAAAACATGAGTATATTTTCTATCGTTATCTTTCTAAGTATATTTCAGTCGGCAAACAGTTTGTACATTCAATTTTTAGCGTGGTTTATCAATTCCTTTAGGAACTTTCATCGACAGATCGATAGAAGTGAATAACTTCACTGTGGTTGCTCATGTCGTTGCTAAGCGATCTACAGGGGCGCCGCCATGTTTAAGATCATGTGATTGATAGTTCAAAATGGAAGCCTCCTTTATACGGAGCAGGTTAGATGTAGGTACGGAATCGGCCGAGTTGTGACGAGTGTAATGGGCGTGTTACTGTGAAAATAGTGGAAGTTATACGACAAGCCGTTATCTGAAATAATAATGAGAAAATTATCTTAACTCTTTAACCAAACAATAGAATTTTGGACTGGTCAGAATTGAAAGCATTTGCAGACAACAAATTAAAGGTGGCTAAAATGACAATATTGGCCAATGATGAGGTAGATGGGGTAGAAAACATTATGGGAAAAGGGAAAAAAATGCTGGTTACCAGCATTTTCTCCATTTTCCCATAATGTTTTCGAAAGCCATTTTCCTCAGAGTCGTTAAAAGTCGGGACTATGTGGTAAAGGATTAAGTCTTTAAATACTCGTATTAGTGAAAAAAAAAAAAAAAAAAATGAACAAACGACACGACGCAAACCAACAGTTACATTTAATGAACATGTCAAAAACCTTTATTATGCCATCTTCCTGCCCTTGGTTTTCGGGACTATCAGGAATAATGATTCCGGGGACGAAAAGCCAATATGTTGACCATTCCAGTGATATACATGCTAATTCCCCGGATTTATGTCCAGTGATTTAACCCGATTCCATGGATACATCAACGGTCGTTAACTCGTTATCTCCTGAAACAAAATTGCGGCAGACGTCTTTTAAAACATGCACGATACTTGATAATCAACTAAAGTCGAGCTTTAAAGGCCCAATAGCTACCAAAAGTAAACACTGCCTTTAGATTTACATCAAACCATTAAAACATATGAGCCATGCTCTATGAAAAGGAAGCTTAATGCATCTCCGTGATGCATGATACCAAGCAAGTCATCACAGTATTACACATCCCTAAAATCCGTTTAGTGTAACAAACTACTAAATAATGACGTAGACTGGTCCCTGGAGATACAGAAAATTTATCAATAGCCAAAGGTTTCGGCCCAGGTCAGCCTGCGCGGCCTGCGCAGGCTGACCTGGGCCGAAACTTTTGGCGGTTGCATTAAGCCCCCTTTTCACAGAGCATGGCTCATATGTAAATACTTGGACCGACCACACAATAGCAGATTGTCATCGTCATCATGATTTCCACACTTTTAATTGGTACGATTAAAATTTAACTGCATTTCACCTCCTTATTGTTTATTTCTGGCAGCTATACGACTTCATTAGTACACGTAAAAAACATTGTGACAGAAATTGAATTTGCTCGTAACGAGCTGCAAGAGAAGACTGTCGTTTGCAGGAGGAAAAGCGTTTAATCTTTACGATGGTGGTTAAAGTTAGACGTCTGTTTGTTTGTATGGTATTTAAAGTCGTTTTCAACATTATTTGCAGTATCATTTATATAGCGAAGGCTAATGCAGCCACCCATGCTTTAATGGAGTTCCGTTTACAAGTACTTCGATCAATATTTTCCCACTGGCTCCTGTCCCACATAACCATTGTCGAGAGAGAGTTTAGCGGATATTTAGACATACTAAAACCAGTATACGTGACTTGCTATGACCAGCAAGTTGCCAAAAAATCAACGCAGAGCAAATAAAAGATTCCAGACTAGTACGGCGAAAGTGCTTAGCTGGGGCGGGTAGTACGGGGACAGACTGAGGTAATTTAAAGTCGTATTGGTCATGAAACAAGCTCGTCCTTTACTTTGTGTAAGCTTATAGTTTATTTATCCGCTGTCGATATTTTTTTTTTTTTTTTTCATTTCTCACTTGACAACATTGAAAATCGAAAAGAAAAAGATCAAACTGTATTTTGTCCCATCTTTTTGCGCACTAAACATACATGCAGATGACATTTATTCGTATACTTGCTTGCTTCCGAACGAAGGCCGTCAAGTCTTTACAAAACGAAAAAATTAAAGATTTTTCTAAATTGAAAATATATGCAAACGACGAATCCGAAAATGACATTGTCTTTAAAATAATAGAAAAAACATAGGGAAAGGAAATATCCTGGTTACCAGAATTTTTTTCCGGCGATGTTTTCAATCCGTTCTACATCCCGGCTGTTAAAACACAGGCTTGGTAAAGGTTTAAACTTAATTAAGGCTCTTTTTTTTTTTGCATTCTAAACAGCCTTTTACATTCGATTATCCTTTTGAAACAGCGAGGCATATGAATTTGTTACGAAAAAAGGACAATATCTCCGTTTGGTAGGAATTTAACTCTCTCATTCTTATCCCTAAACGAAGATATCATTTTTGACTAGCGAAGCTAGTCTATAGGCATCAAGATTGACCTAGAGTCAAAACCCCACAGCTGCCAAATACTACCACACAGAAAGTACTTCTTTCTGTTAGAAATCTTAATTCTGTTATACATGACAATTTAGACATAAACCACTAAATCTCTACCTTTTCGATTTGAACATGTCGTCTTACAAAGTAATAAACTGAACAAGATTTCATTTATAAGGTACAAGATTTTGGCTTATATGTAAATTGAGTGACCTATGCAAAGCAGAGAATCACTTATTCCTACACCACTGTAACATTATGAATGAATCTATTAATAGATACACCTAGGTTTACTTGTAGCAAATCCCAGCTATATCAACCCCCACTGAACAGGGAGTCCTTGCCATTCCTTCAGTCATTCATTATTTAGATCATTGTGTACAGTTGAACTATTATGTTAAACTGTTATTCTATTAACCTTTTACCACACAATCCCAAGTTTTAACGATACTGGGGAAAGGTCCCTTTGTAAACATTGTGGGAAAAGGAGAAAATGCTGGTAACCATCATTTTCTCCTTTTCCCATATTGTCTTCTGCCCTTCTGGAATCATGTTTTATCAGTTCAGCCACATTTAATTCATGGTCTGCAACAGCCTTGAATTTGGACGGATGTAAAATTTTTCGTTTAGTAAGGAGAGTTAAATAGTTAACTAAATCTTGTGCTATTAGATATTGACTAATTGACTGCATGGTGTTTCACGTCGTTTTCAACATTAATGACCTTTTGCAGACAGTGTTTGCAGTCTGATCTTGGATATACATTGCCCGATAAGAGGATAGATTTTCTCCAAAGTATAACTGTGAAATACATGTACATGTAGCAGTAGCAATATTCAGATGTTTACCATCAGCTTGAAAGTTTCATTCAACATTTTAGCAGGTTAAGGGTTAAACTTAAACTGGATTATAGTTAACCAATAGCACATATAGCCCCGGCAGTTCAGTCGGTAGCATACAGGACTTGAGAACAGGAGGTCGCTGGTTTGATCCTCAACAAATTTCTTTCCGAGGATTGATGATAGTCATTGCGACAGGATTCATTTCTCGCTCACGTTTCGAAGATGGTTATGTGGGAAAGGAGCCAGTGGCTTGGAAAGAATATTGTGCGGAGCACTGGTAAAAGAAACTCCAGGAAAGCATGGATATGTGCACTGGCCACCGCTACATAACTGAAATAATGTTGAAAACAGGGTTAATAAACACCATACAATCAATCAATCAATCAATCAATCAAACAATCAAATTCGCTAGTCTGTCAGTACTTTCAGTACTTTGATTTCGTTT
This sequence comes from Tridacna gigas, assembly GCA_945859785.2. Classification (NCBI taxonomy): domain Eukaryota; kingdom Metazoa; phylum Mollusca; class Bivalvia; order Cardiida; family Cardiidae; genus Tridacna; species Tridacna gigas. The sequence continues at coordinate 64,780,632 of OX244035.2, forward strand.
TTAGTTTGCTTGTTATGTCAGCATATTGTACAAGTCCAAAATTACCGTACGAAACAGGGACTTCACTCTTTACCACACGACAAAGTTTTAGTCGTGTCGATATCAAGAGGATTTGCAGGCAGAAATTTAAATGTGCCTCAAGTATTTTTTTTATGTGAATTTTTTTTAAATATTGTGGGAAAATAGAGAAAATGCTGGGTACCAGCAGTTTCTCTTTTTCCCCACGATGTTTTTCAAAGCTTTCTTCCCAATGTTGTACAGGGACGTTTGCATTGGGCTATATAGTCGTTTGACCTTCTTCCTCGGTCTATACATCAAGTGATATATGGTCGAAATCCTCATTCGTCGACTCTCGATAACAGTATATCAAACGAATTAAGCGCCTCTTTTGTTAAGGAAGAGTAAATGACGTCAGAATTCCCCTTCCAACCCTTACCCGTACCCCCTCCTCACACACAAACAAAATATGGCCATCCCCTCTCTGTTGGTCTGATATAATTCAAACTCGCTGCGGCGGCCAGTAAACCTATCCATGTACCCTTTTTTTGACAAGTACTACATGCATCCTCTTTCTAAAATACTGGCTATTTTTGCATCCATAATTGCCTTGAAAGGACAAATCAACCCATTAACCTGTTGTTGTTGTTGTTGTTGGTGGTGGTGGTGGTGACGGCAGTGGTTGCTGTTTTGTTTGGTGGCATTTGTCGAAGACAATGCCACTTTGAGTTCAATAGAGCATTTTGAAAATCATGTAGTTTGTGCAAAACCGAAGGAAGTAAATCCAATTAAACTCAAATTTTCTCAGACAAATGAATGTTTCGATAGCAATCAGATATAAAATTGAAAATGATGTATTAAAATAAACTGGATTAGGGTGTGGGTTCGATTTACACGGCTGGCCATCTAAAATTACTGATAGTCTCTCGGACAGAGATAGGTCCCGCTGCTGATTCGAACCAGGGACCTCCTACCGCGTGACGGTGCTATACACTGAGCACGTTAAAGAGCCAAAGAACCTAAGCGTACCTTTGGGCAGATTTCGTCCTGTATCATGCACTTTCCCTCGTAACATAACTAACAACCTTCTGGGTGCGTCGCCCATATGAGCAACTGGTAGCGACGATATATAAACGAACATAAACAAATAAATTTCATGACGGCATTGACGGGAATGCGCCAATGCGCCAAGCATTTCTGTTTCAACTCAGTAACGTTAGCAGGCTACGAAAAGACTGCGGTGTTTTTATGTAAATATTGTTTATTATGAATGATGCATGTCTCGGGATAAGATAACTGTAACGAAACGAATGCTTTTCTGTCCTTTAATGAAATCATTTTATACATCTATCATTACTGTAGGATGATCGTGACCAGAATTCCCACTATTATAGCACATCCTGAATCGTAGTCTAACCCATAAACTTCTGTATGAATGAAACAGACAGATGGGATGCAATGTGACTCGTAACCCTTTTAACCCTCTCAGCAGCATAGGTGAAAAAAGTGGCTTTTGCGGACGGCACAGAACGTGCAGACTGACCTTAAATCATTACCGAATGCCTGTTTACGTCAAGCTTAAAGGATGAAAATCTTTCTGAGCTTCATATATTCGCATTTTCAGACGATTACAGAGGTCAAGGTTATATACTTGACGCTCAAGAGTTAAGTTTACGTGTCCCTCTTAGTGGGCGGTCTAAAATTAGTATATGCGGTAAAACGTAAAGGATGTTGTTTGACGATTTTCATATCTATCTTCGAAGCATTAGATCTACTTTTATTCAAAGTTATTTCTACGGTTTCATGCTATTTGTCTACATTTCCTGTCTGGAATATCATCATTTTTCCTTGCATTTCTAATTTGTCTGAGTTGTCTGTTCAATTTCGATGGATCTGTCTGTATTACTAATATGGAATTCAAATAATTCATCTAACATTTTTAAGTTTTCTTTTTGTGTCTAATTCGTAAAGATATATATCTAATCATATGGGTTTATACTGCTTTCCTACAATTCTAGTACAGAATTCCAACAAATTTCTTGCGCGTTTTAAATTTTCTCAACCTGAAGTGTAAGGCGACATCATCAGGGCCCGTATTCACCAACCATTCTTAAGAACGTTCTTATTCTTATTCTCCAAAATTTTCGATATTTGAAAGTAACACAACTTCCGATTGCCTAAACCATTTGGTTTAGCCAATCAGAAGTTGTGCTACTTTCAAATTTAGAAATCTTGGAGAAAAAGACTGATTGTTCTCAAGAATAGTTGAAGAAAACGGACCCAGACGACCTTAAAATTGACGAAAGTCATTGCTCCAGGATTTACCCCTCTCTCATTCCGTGTTTTAAAGCACCCGAGGAGAATGTTTTTGAAAATGAAATTCGGGAAACGAAAATTATGTGGGTAACTGGGGTCCGTATTCACCAACCATTCTTGAAAACGTTCCTTGTCTTATTCTCCAGAATTTTCCAAATTTGAAAGAAACACACATTCTGATTGGCTAAACCATTTGGTTTAGCCAATCAGTTTGGTTTAGCCAATTAGAAGGGTGTGTTATTTTCAAATTTTGAAATTCTTGGAGTGAGTACAGTGTGAATTTTGTTTGATTTCGTAACCAAACGGTCCTATAATTTGCGAGTTAAATGCAACCAAACACTGGAGAAAGAGGCACGAGAAGAATTCTTAAGAGTGGTTGGTGAATACGGGCCCAGGTTTGGTCGTGAACTTCAGTGTCAATAAAAACAACCAAAGTTGAGTGCTCTTAGTGTTAGTAGTTGATTCTACATTGGGTGTGACGGATCCGTTTTCTTTTTTAATTGCAATAATACATTCAGTAAATTGAATGACGTCAGCACCTCCGGTTCGTAGCCGCATCAATAGCAAAAATCAGTCTAAAAACGTCGTCTCAAACGGTGCATATAGCAACTCTATCTCACACGTTCTCAGTAAAGGTGGACATTTGGGAAGAAAATATTCTGGTGTAAATGTCAAGTTACAGACAAATAATCATGAAATCAAGGAAAATGTCAATTAAACTTGTTTTGCGACCGACTCCATAGCAAAAATGGGAGATCGAACAAGCCTTAGCAAACAGATCGACTGCTGTTCGTTTTGTTTACTTGAATGGTGTTTTACGCCGCTCTCAACAACAATGCTTGTCCTTGGACATCCCCGTGAAAAACTCAGTGCTTCCAGTGATTCTCGAACCCGGAACCTCTAAGTTATGTTACGAGTCCTACACTATACCACTGAGCCATTTACAGCCCCCCTCCCCCCGTGAAAAATCGAAACAATATTACCGATCAGTAGCTGTACTCGGTTTTAGACTAAACGGAAAATATTAATACTAGATTGCTGAGCCCGAATAAAGGACTTCTGCGGGCAGTGCAGAGTAAGATGGACACTGTCGGATCACGAGATATTTTTCCTAAAAAAATAACTTTGAAATAGCAACATTTGTGTTTTTAGACTAGCGAAGCTCGTCTATAGGCATCATGATTGACACAGAGTCAAAGTAAACAAAAAAGAAAAAAGCGCAGTTGCCAAATACTGCCTCACAGAAAATACTTCTTTCTATTAGAAATCCTAATTCTGTTATATATGACAATTTTGACAAAAACCACTAAATCTCTACCACTCCAATTTGAACAGGTCTTCTTACAAAGTAATAGACTGAACAAGATGTCATTTATAAGATACAAGATCTTTGCCTATATGTAAATTAAGTGACCTATGTATGCAAAGCAGGCTATTATCAGTTATTCCTACACCAATGTAACATTATGAATGAATCTAAAAATAGATACACCTAGGTACATGTAACTTGTAGCAAATCCCAGCTGCATTAACTCTCACTGGACAGGGAACCCTTATCATTCCTTTAGTCATTCATTATTTAGATCATTGTGTACAGTTAAACTGTTATGTTAAACTGTTATTTTACGTCTTGAATATTAACCCTTTACCACACAATCCGGAGTTTTAATGACACTGGGGAAGAATCCCTGGTAACCAGCATTTTCTCCTTTTTCCAAGATTGTTCTCTGCCCCTTTGGAATCAGGTTTCATCAATTCAGCCAAATTTATTTTGTGGTCTGTAACAGCTTTGAATTTAGTTTCGTACAGAGTTGAATAGTTCACTACATCTTCGGCTATTGGATATTGACTTATTGATTGTATGGTGTTTAACGCCGTTTTCAACATTATTTCGGTGATATCGTGAAGGCCAGTGCACCTATCCATGCTTTCCTGGAGTTTCCTTTACCAGCACCACCGCGACTCCGTGACCTTTTGTGGACAGTGTGTATTAAGATTAGACTGCACAGAACAGAAGTCTTTTCTTGGATCTGCACTGTCCGATAAGAGGATATATTTTCTCCAAAATGTAACTTCGAAATAGCAATATTCAGGTGTTTACCATTGCCTTAAAAGTTTCATTTAATTTTTCTAGCAGGTTAAGGGTTAAACTTAAACGAAATGATAGTCAACCAATAGCATGCATAGCCCCGGTAGCTCAGTCGGTAGCATACAGGACATGAGAACAGGAGGTCGCTGGTTCGATCCCCGGCTCGGCCAATTTCTTTCCGAGGATTGATGATAGTCATTGCGGCAGGATTCATTCCTCTCTCAAGTTTCGATGGTGGTTATGTGGGAAAGCAGCCAGTGGCTTGGAAAGAATATTGTGTGGAGTACTGGTAAAAGATACTCTAGGAAAGCATGGATATGTGCACTGGCCGCCGCTATATAACTGAAATAATGTTGAAAATAGGGTTACACACCATACAATCAGTCAAGCAATCAAATTCGCTAGTCTGTCAGTACTTTCAGCACTTTGATTATTATCGGCTTCTAAGTTTCATTTAATTTATTTAGCAGGTTAAGGATTAAACAACTCTGTGTCACGTTTAAGTTCCTTACTCTCTCCATACAACTCGAAAAGCTACCTTAGTCAAAGTTAGAGGATGAACGCTTTTGAGACGAGGACTTGAAAATTGGGGGGAAAATAAGAAACGGGATCAAACATTTTGAAGGACATCTCATTTGCTATGAGCTGAGTTCTTTTGTAAACATTGGAAAATAGTACTATATGTATACGGGTGGTAATCAGGGAAACTAGCCTGAAAAAGACCTAATGGAATTATATGCCCTCAACACATCTGTGAGCTAGAGCCTTCGACAGAAAAACGGTAAACAAAGGTATGTCTCGAAGATTTTTTTCAATATTTATTTCTTTTTAGCCATTTATCGTGTATAGACATGATTTAACATATTTCCCATTAGGATTTAAGAATATGCAGGGTTTGAATGTCATTTTGCCACATCTTTAAAGCACCGAACTGAAAATCGATCAATTGCTGTCAACACGGAGATTTGGGACTTTGATTTTCTCATTTTCCTTCAAATCTGTAGTCTTCAGACCCCACGCCCCCTTGAAGCGCCATCCCTGATAAAATCAACCTTGAAAAAAGATAAATAACCAAATCCTTATCGGTGGAGAAATCGTTCCGAGAGAATAATGGTAAAATTAGTGTTCGAGTTCGGGCCCTGGATGGGGAGATAGTGCCGTCGTCCATATTTTACTGTCCTTTTAAATCATCAGGACATTTTGAGTCTATCAATCCTAGTCTTTTGCTAGACCTTTGCTAGACCTAGTCTTCTGCATCAGCGTCTAGGGGTAAAAAGTACAAGATGACTTTGGTGAAATAGGTAGATCTATTTAAAAAAAAAAAGAAAGAAAAAAATAGGTACGAGCTAACTGCAGTGCTAGTTTTCAAACGGACGGGTTGACCAGCTTCCCGCACATCCGACTGTTACATTGGGCCGGCGTCATAAAACATGCGCCAAGTCCCCGTAGCTCAGTCGGTAGCGTACAGGACTTGAGAACAGGAGGTCGCTGGTTCGATCCCTGCCTTCGCCAACTTCTTTCCGAGGATTGATGATAGTCATAGCGACAGGATTCATTCCTCTCTCACCGTTGACCATTGTTTAGACGATGGTTATGTGGGGAAGCAGCCAGTGGCTTGGAAAGAATATCGTGCGGAGTACTGGTAAAAGAAACTCCAGGAAAGCATGGATAGGTATACTGGCCGCCGAGATACAAACTGAAATAATGTTGAAGACGGCGTTAAACACCATACAATTAATCAATCAATCAGAATACGTGACCAACAAAAGGCAGCAGGAAGACGAGAGAACCTACATCAAAGACTAGGATTGATTAGGCTCAAATATCCTGGTAATTTAACACAATTCCATTTACTCTTTTTGGGGCTAGTTCCCCTGGTTACCACCTGATATGTTTTTTTGCAAGCGTTAAGAAACTAGGAGTTCACCTCCAGTAAATAAAAAATGAAAAAATAAAATTTCCATTACATGTAATGCATTTACATGTATACTGAGCAAAACATTTTTCAAACTAAGATATTTCCCACAAAAAATACATATTTTTACCTATGCTATGGATGCCACAATCTTTGGGAGAGTCCCTACGCTGTTCACACAATCTCCAGCATAATCCACATGTATTTCACCCGTTCATGCGGTTAGTTGCTCAAATCAAAGATTTGCTAAATATTCACGATGACGAGTAATATGTGCAGTATTTTTTATTACTTTTGGTAGCGAGTCGATTGAAATACTAGGAAAAAAAATTACAAACGCTGTAAACATGCTGTGTATGACTCCTGTAGACCGTGCATGACTCCTGTAGACCGCGGACGACAAGTCGGTTTGCCGATTGGCAAACTTTTAAAAAGACATAAAAAATTGGTTTTATTTTGTTTAAAGTATCGTGTTCGTGGACTAACTTTTGTTTTACATATCTTTTAATCAGTATACTTATTATTTAAAAAAAAAAAAAAAAAAAAAATGGACACGTTCAGTGGCTTAAATTTGCTGAAAGAACCGGATTCAGGTCCTGTAAAATTTCACAATTACCTCCCGTTTATGAGTTGAATGACACATTTACCTGGTAACCAGCATTTTTTCCTTTTCCAACAATGTTTTGTACTCTAGCAAAGACAGAAATCATCATTTGAGCTTAATTTAATTTCTCGTCTATAAATGCTTTCAATTTTGTCCAGCTCAAAATTTGGTCGTTTGGTAAAGACTCAAGGAAAAATCATTGCACAATTTTTAATTCTTACATTTTTATTTTCTATTGAGTGTAAGTGGTTGTTTGCAAACTAGTGCCTTAATTAATTCCGAAATATAAAATATCTCAGGTTTAATTAGACGATAAAAATCTTAATGGCAGGGACACAGCGTGACTTAATTAGAGGTCAGAGTGAATAACTTGCATTTCAGATATTTTGGGGTTTTTTTGCCCATACTAACAAACCAACAATGAAATAAACAAAATTAACATCCAAGGTCCAATTCATTCAAGTAGCGGTACGGCTGGTCGTGATCCCATTAAATAGAAAAGAATTATGGAATCATCGGATATCAACATTATTGATTTTTCCCTGGTAAAAGAAGAAAAAGTTTGAAACCATCAATTTCTCTTATTCCCACAATGCTTTCCATCATTACAAAGTAAAGAAAATTTCACCTTTTGCCGTACATTTGTTTTGTCGTCTGCAAATGCTTTCAATCTGCGATAAGCCTAGAGTTATTGTGCCAAAAACTTGTAAAGTGTTCGATCAATTCTTTTGGAAGGAAAATATCTCGTCGAAAGGAGAAATAGTATACGCCTCCATTGCTTCGTTTACCATTCCACATGCATAAATCTTTTCAAGGCCATTTCTCTCAATCTCATAACTGCCCAATGACGACTTTTTACTTATGAAAACGTTCATCAACGCTGACAAGCGAAAGTATACAACAGTATGATGCCATGAATATATCTTCAATTTCGAATCTACATCGACTTCCACGGAATCCCGAAGACCTGTGTTAAGTCTTTTTTTTCTATTTCGTCTGAATGAAGAACCTGCTCGATAAAACAAAATAGTAATCCATAAAAAAGAAATATCATTTTGATAAAAACCAAATAATCATGAAATAATTGCACTCATTATTTAAATCGTTTTTTCATTGGTCGTAGTCGGGTCATGTGACGAAAAGATGTCATGCCATATTTCGAATAACACAACGGGACTATTTTCGGTTTTTCCGAGTTGTATTCTGTCTAATTTTAGATTTCATGTAAGCTCCTCATGTGCTATTTTTAGATTTCCACCGCTGAATCACTCAAACACGGATAAATTAAGTTCTTTCGCTTCAAAAACTTGGGAAAAAACCGAATCAACCTGAACGAAAATGTTCATTATCTTTGTTTGCACCCCTAAACATAGAAAATACACGGCCCCAAAAGCAAGTCAAGTTTTTTAATGGCCGACGTCATCAGTTACATCATTCAGTACCATTCGTCAAACCTCAGGTGATCCGGTGATCAAGTCCCTCGGCTGTATCACGTTGTTTGATATGCACCTACACGGTGCACTTCTTCGTCGGAAGTACACTGTTCAACCTTTATCAAAATTTTAAAGCTCCTCTTAAAAAAGAAAACACGAGTCAACCTTTTCTTTCGATATCTTTCTAAGAATATTTCCACCGGCAAACAGTATAGTGTGGATTATCTATTCCGTTGAGAACTTTCATTGACAGATCATGTCGTTGCTCGGCGATTTACATGGGTCGCCATGTTTAAGATCATGTGATTGATAGTTCAAAATGGAAACCGCCTTTACACGGACGAGGTTATATGTAGGTACGGGATCGGCTGAATAGTGACGAGTACACTCAGTACGTCAGCGGCCGATTTCTACGAAACCCAGGTCAACGAGTAAAATTTAGTACACTGTTTAAACAGAAAATTTATTCATATAGGCCAAACAAATTTAATTTTTCCTTCGGTGATTGAGTTATTCTGAGTTTGTTTGGCGTAAGGTCTTAAACATGGGAAAGCACGATAAACAGCTGTCGATTGATCAGAAAAAGGTAATTTGTCCGTAATTTTATCTATATTTCCTATAGAAACAAGCCCATTTCCTTGTTTTTATCGCAGTTTGTAAATTGACAGCTGTGACATCGTTGTTTACATTTAAATCAGCGGTTCACGCAAAACGCTGGCGTAATTCACAGACCATAGTTTGCAAGAAAGTTCGGATACTGTCGGGATGGAAAACAGGTAGATCAACCCCTCGAGAACAGGTCTGACGACAGATATAGGTATTCTGTAAAAAACACGTTCGTGAAGTTAGCTGCCAGTTGACAGTTGACGGTTGACAATTCAGTTGTCAACTGGCAACTGTCAGCTAACTTCACACGTGGCTGCTTATTCAAATTTTTCATCCAGCTGCCAGTGCAATTTTTTAAACGCTTAAAGCAAACTGTCAACTGTCAGCTGGCTGCCAATTCGAATTGAATATGCTATAAGAGCGAATTGTCAACTGTCAACCGTCAGCCAACTTAACACTTCAGCTGCCAATTTGTTTTTAATGAAATTATCGTGTATGAACCAAAACGTCAACTGTCAACTGTCAGCTGGCTACCAATTCGAACTTAATATGCTAAAAGAGCGATTTGTCAACTGTCAACCGTCAGCCAACTTCACATTTCAGCTGCCAATTCGTTTTTAATGAAAATATCGTGTTTGAAACGAATTGTCAACTGTCAGCTGGCTGCCAATTAGAACTTAATATGCTAAAAGAGCGAATTGTCAACTGTCAACGGTCAGCCATCTTCACATCTCAGCTGACAATGCGTTTTTAATAAAAAGTATCGCGTTTGAACCAAATTGTCAACTGTCAACTGTCAGCTGGCTGCCAATTCGAACTTAATATGCTATAACAGTGAATTGGCAACTGTCAGCCATCTTCACATCTCAGCTGCCAATTCGTTTTTAATAAAAAGAACCGCGTTTAAACCGAACTGTCAATTGTCAACTGTCAGCTGGCTGCAATTCGAACTTAATATGCTATAACAGCGAATTGTCAACTGTCAACTGTCAGCCAACTTCACATGAATATGCTATAACAACGAATTGTCAACTGTCAACCGTCAGCCAACTTCACATTTCAGCTGCCAATTCGTTTTTGATAAAAATATCGCGTTTGAAACGAATTGTCAACTGTTTACTGTCAGCTGGCTGACAATTCGAACTTTATATGCTATAAGAGTGAATTGTCAACTGTCAACCGTCAGCCAACTTCACATTTCAGCTGCCAATTCGTTTTTGATAAAAATATCGTGTTTAAAACGAATTGTCAACTGTCAACTGTCAGCCAGCTGCCAATTCGAACTGAATATGCATTTACAGCGATTTCTCAACTGTCAACCCTCAGCCAGTTTCACGCTTCATTTACCAATTCATTTTTGATGAAAATATCGTTTCTGAACGGCATCGTCACCTGTCAACTTTAGGAAAATATAAAAATTGTTAACCATCGCACATTTCAGACAGCAGATAATTCCTTTTTCTTACGTAAATTATGTGTATCGATTTATCTAACCTTCTCAACTGTCAGCCGACTGCCTACTCGATGACTGGCAGCCAGCTGACAGTTGACGATTCGATAAACAAATGATGATTTTACAAAAATGAATTGGAAGCTGAAGTGTGAAGTTGGCTGACGGTTGACAGTTGACAATTCGCTCTAAAAGCACATTAAGTTCGAATTGGCAGCCAGCTGACAGTTGACAGTTGACGATTCAATAAACAAATGAAACTTTATAAAAACGAATTGGCAGCTAAAGAGTGAAGTTGGCTGACGGTTGACAATTGACAATTCGCTCTTATAGCATATTCATTTCGAATTGGCAGCCAGCTGACTGTTGACATTTGACAATTCGGTTCAAACACGGTATTTTTATTAAAAACGAAATGGCAGCTGAAGTGTGAAATTGGTTGACAGTTGACAATTCGCTCTCTTAGCATTTTCAATTCGAATTGGCCGCCAGCTGACAGTTGACAGTTGACGATTCGATAAACAAATGGTACTTATATAAAAACCAATTGGCAGCTGAAGTGTGAAGTTGGCTGACGGTTGAGTTGACAATTCGCTCTAAAAGCACATTAAAGTCAAATTGGCAGCCAGCTGACAGTTGACAGTTGACAATTCGGTTCTAACACAATATTTTTATTACAAAAGAATTGGCAGCTAAGGTATGAAGTTAATTGACGGTTGACAGTTGACAATTCGCTGATAAATCATATTCAATTCGAATTGGCAGCCAGCTGACAGTTGACAGTTGACGATTCGATAAACAAATGATACTTTTATAAAAACGAATTGGCAGCTGAAATGTGAAGTTGGCTGACGGTTGACAGTTGACAATTCGCTCTAAAAGCACATTAAGTTCGAATTGGCAGCAGCTGACAGTTGACAGTTGACAATTCAGTTCAAACACAATATTTTTATTACAAAAGAATTGGCAGCTGAGGTATGAAGTTGGTTGACGTTTGACAGTTGACAATTCGCTGATAAATCATATTCAATTCGAATTGGCAGCCAGCTCACTGTTGACAGTTTACCATTCGGTTCAAATACAATATTTTTATCAAAAACAAATTGGCAGCTGAAGTGTGAAGTTGGCTGACGTTTGACAGTTGACAATTCACTCTCTTAGCATTTCAATTCGAATTGGCAGCCAGCTGACAGTTGACAGTTGACGATTCGATAAACAAATGATAATTTTATAAAAACCAATTGGCAGCTGAAGTGTGAAGTTGGCTGACAGTTGACAATTCACTCTTATAGCATATTCATTTCGAATTGGGAGCCAGCTTACAGTTGACAATTGATAATTCGGTTCAAACACGGTATTTTTATTAAAAACAAATTGGCAGCTGAAGTGTGAAGTTGACTGACGGTTGACAGTTGACAATTCGCTCTAAAAGCACATTAAGTTCGAACTGGCAGCCAGCTGACAGTTGACAGTTGACGATTCAATAAACAAATGATACTTTATAAAAACGAATTGGCAGCTAAAGTGTGAAGTTGGCTGACGGTTGACAATTGACAATTCGCTCTTATAGCATATTCATTTCGAATTGGCAGCCAGCTGACTGTTGACAGTTGACAATTCGGTTCAAACACGGTATTTTTATTAAAAACGAATTGGTAGTTGAAGTGTGAAGTTGGCTGACGGTTGACAGTTGACAATTCGCTCTCTTAGCATTTTCAATTCGAATTGGCCGCCAGCTGAGAGTTGACAGTTGACGATTCGATAAACAAATGGTACTTTTATAAAAAACAATTGGCAGCGGAAGTGTGAAGTTGGCTGACGGTTGACAGTTGACAATTCGCTCTAAAAGCACATAAAGTTCAAATTGGCAGCCAGCTGACAGTTGACAGTTGACAATTCGGTTCTAACACAATATTTTTATTACATAAGAATTGGCAGCTGAGGTATGAAGTTGGTTGACGGTTGACAGTTGACAATTCGCTGATAAATCATATTCAATTCGAATTGGAAGCCAGCTGACGGTTGACAGTTGACAATCCGCTCTTATAGCATATTCATTTCGAATTGGCAGCCAGCTGACAGTTTACACTTGACGATTCGATAAACTAATGATATTTTTATACAAGTGAATTGGCAGCTGAAGTGCGAAGTTGGCTGACAGTTGCCAATTTGCTGTCGAATTGTCAACTGTCAACTGGCAGCTAACTTAACGCACATGTAAAAAACATCAATAAAAATGTCAATGGAAGGAACGTGCCATTTACTCAGCTTCAAGTTATCACATTATTTTCCATCTCGAAATCTCCATTTTGTTTCAAATAGCATTGAAAGTATCGATTTCGAAGTTATTTCCATTTTGTTGAAAATTTTGTTGAATGTATTGAAGCAGCATAATGGTCGTCTACCGACCTCAGAATAAAAAAAAAATGTTGCAAGGCTAGAAATCATCATCTTCCGCTAGGTGGCATGTTTCAAATACATCACCTATCTGATATGGGCAGTCTGGATAGAGAACCGGACTATTTTTAAGGCGGGAATCAATGCAACGAATTCCAAAATAAAATATACGTTTACTCTCTAAAACCTACCCTGTACAATTCATTCAACCATGGTTAGCTAGCGTATAAACTATGCATCAGCCATTTATAAACATAACCTACTATAGTGTGGGAAAAGGCCCCGGTATTTATAAGCCCAGCAAGGGAGGGACGCTATTTTTGTCGTCAGTCTGTTGCAGAAATCCCGGTTTTCCCCATGTTTATATATAGAAACTGTTGACAGAGATTTGCAGAAAACAGTTAGTATTCTAAAGAAATACTTTCCCAGTTTGAAATCATTTCGTCTTCTAAGAAATTTGCAGCGAAAAACTGATTTGATTTTTCTACAGGCGTATTATTTATTGCCATTTTCGCCTGTACCCTTTAAGCAGCAATTTACACACTGCGTATCGATATGTGTCCATTTTTAGGCCAGGGAATCCCTCTCAAGGGATCCCTTGCCTATAGTGATCGTAAGCTGACTTTTCCGGACTACTTTCAGACAAAATGTTGTACGGTGTGTCCACTCTATATCGCTGAGTCCGCCAAAACAAATAGTTTCCTAAGTACAGACATTGCTTATCACACGGCGTAAATGTTTTCCCTTTCCTCAAAGCTTTCCGACATCTGCATAGTGCTATGGAATTGCAAGGGTATTACAGCCCTTTAATTACTAACGAGTGTGTGTTTAAGGGTCGTGTCCCTGTTGAATACACAACAGACGGTCAATAACTTTTCCATCACTGTGATTGGATACTGAAATCCTCTCGTATTACAGACATGATTACTGCCCCTGATATCACTTTCTAGTGTACTAGCGCGAGGGAAAAACCCGAGAACCAGTTTTCTATTTTTAGTTGCCATTGTCACTTGCTAGTTACTGTCCGCGTTTCAAATAAAGATCAAAGGGAACCGCGCGCCGCTTCTCATTTGACTGCCTGACGAAAAATTGAGATATACGATTTTCCATGGAAATGTCGATAGTTGAATGAGATTATTGGTGTATTAACTGCATTGATTATCAGTTTCTTTTAATCATTTAGAACTGAACATGACTGTCTCTATATGTTTAGAAAAAAAAAAAAAAAAAAACGATGGAATTAAGAAATATGCAGAAATTAAAAGAAATTATACTCTCTTTTTTCTGTGTGAATCGATTTAAAACATCCCTCTTTTGTCAGAAGAATAAGCAATCATTATGGAAAAATAAGAATTTTTTGTTCTATCTACATTTTCCGATAATCAACCATGTTATCTGCTTATATATATATATATTGTTTTTTTGTGACGACTGTTGATTGATTACAAATCATGAAAGTGTTGTGCGATCCTTGGACATTTTTAACTTTCAAACAAAATAATTTGAAAATAAAAGGTGTGTTTAAAAAATCAGGCTTTAATTTATCAGTTATTCATCACATTTACATACCTAGAATTTCATTCACATAACTGGTAGTTTCCGAAACATTGTTTGAAAATGAGAAATGAAAGTTTAAGAATATTTATTTTGAAATACATCCCGAATGTGCAAATTCATTTTATGCACCAGAAGCCGTTGTTGGAATATCTCTCTCTCTCTCTCGCTAATGGGACGAGAAGGGTTAGTGGACGCGTCCTTGTATGATATAGTCACAAGAATAGATTTAGATCGACTGTTTGAGAACAAAACAGCGATGTATTGGCATCACCCTGCCCTGCGTTCGTGATATTAAGTGGTGGTATTTGCGTTGTGTCCAGTTTTAAATTGTGTCTTATCTTTCTTATCATTGACGGTATTTATTTGAAACGTGCGTTATCATAAAGATCAACCTTAACCAATAAGGCAAATAACTCAAAAAAGAATTTGCTTGATTTAAGCCCCTTTTTTAAAGCCATTATCATGCACCCTATAGCCGAGCGTTGGTATCCACTACTTTGCTTCGGTTTGATTATAGAATCTGGCTTCTGAGCACTGCTTTTTTTTTTTTTTTTTTTTTTTTCATTAATTTAATTTTTCCTGTTGATTATTGTATTATTCCATATTATGCATGTGACAGTACCCCTTTACCAATGAATTCTTTTGGCATAATTGAATTGGCCTGACTGTCTGTATGATAGTGATAATTAGAAAATGAGGTCTCGTTTGAGTTCGTATCCTTCGTTCTTTAGAGATTTCAATTCACCAGATTTCCTGGCCTTCAGTACTATCAGTACTTTGATTTATCAAGTGATGCGTCACAGCAGACAGGTAAATCTTCGGAGAATATGACATGCGCAGACAAGGGGCCAGAAATAGATTGTGTATTTATACGCGCGCCACCGTATCTGCCAAAGAAAAATAAGTCGTGTTTACTATTGCATTTGTCCAAAGTTTTCTCTTTCTCTCTCATTGTCGAAAATTGATTCAAGTGAATAAAGAGTTCACCTTTTAGGGTTGAGTGCATATTTGCCATCGAGAAATAAAATGAAACTGCCTTATAACATGACTTAACATAAGGCCCTTCGGGTGTATTTGCCATGTAATAAGGCAGTTGCATTTTATGTATTTAGTTTCACTGAAATAGGATTTCGTTGAAACGAACTATTATTTTGTTAAAACGAGAGATTGTTTCATTTTATTGAACTGGTCTTTTTTTTTTTTTTTTTTTTTCGTTTTATCGAAATAGGATTTCGTTATATAACGAATCTATGCTTCATTTTACCGCAGACCTTAGTCCTATTTATAAGCCCCTACGTACGTTATTTTTCATTTTGACATTCATCGTGTACGTAGGGTCTTATCGGCTCCTTCATAGTTTCCTTTAGCGAACTCCGACATCGAATTTTGTCGCTGTTTGAACAGCAAATTCGGATACTTTCAAGTGAACATGTTCAATAAAATATACATCAGAAGTAAGATAAATGAATAATTTCTCGATTGAAAAAGGATATTTGTCCAAAACTTGCCTATTTATGAGCTAAATCCATTCCGATTCAACACCACTCTGGTTTGCTATGAATTGCCGTGGAAGAGATATGATTGTTCCGAATGAACCGTCATGTGCGGGTCAATGCAACTTACAGAATGGTATTATGTCTTTTTTTAAAACGAAATTTTGTTCGCTTCGGTCTTGTTTGATTATTGTAACAGATTTCGTTCATAAACTTAAAGTCAATTCTTATTTGTTATGCAACCGTCTGCATGACTGAAAAACATGGCGGCGACTCTGTCGGCAATCCCACTTGCGAGTGATTTTATTGAATTATGAATGAATCTGCCCATTATTTATCAAGACAGCGGCTGAATATTTTCAAAAAAAGTTCCACCTACAGGTAAATGAAGTTCTCTTTTGTTATAATACTGGTTTTAGAGAGATCGGATTTGCTACATAGTACTGAATGGGACCCGTTTAGACGTTACATGCAATGAGAAAAATCAAACGTGAAAAGTCCGATGATAAATGTTGAAAGGTAAATAAGCATGTATACGTCTAAATATTTGGACTACGCAGACCTCAGACCTGTAAATCGGTAACTACGAAATTTCTTGATGACAATATATTAGTTAACGGCCAGGTTTCGTCTTCGATTTTGGATTTAACCCTTTACCTGCTAAATAAGTTAAATGAAACTTTTAAAACAGATAGTAAAAACCCAAATGTTATTTTTGGGGGAAATACTTCCTTATCCGACAGTATAGATCTTAGATCAGACCGTACGTTCTGTGCAGGTTGATCTTGATCTACACTATGCATATCCCATTACACAAAAATGCCTATGGAAGAACACGATTTAACAATGAAAATGGTCTCACCGATTTTGACAGATGATTATTTAATCCCAACACCAAACACAGGTTCAAAACTATCCTATCCAAAGACATGAAGTACAACAAACTAGCCAAGCTGTGTCACAGTGTGATGGCACGTTATCTGATGCTGGTGAATGTTTTCTTGAATCTGTGAATGTTTTTAACAATACACCACAATTCACATATAGCCCCCAACAAAGTGAACAATATGACTCAATTTCAACTGAATGGCAACTGATATTTTTGTCCAAATCTAGATCACAAAGTTAAGAGTAAGAATTGCACAACCATGTGGTCGAACCATCACAATGTCAACCTTCTTCTTGAACTAAATCAAACACTTTATGATTAAAAAAAAAATCAGCCAGTCCTTGAATTTTCACGACGAAATTTACCAATCCCTTTTGCACCGATATACCAAAGACTAAGTAAATGACAAACACAAACCAGTATCAGTCTTCGAATACTCATAGAAGGGAATGAACACGTGAACCTCGTGCCTAAAAAATGTCAGAAAAGCGTTGTCAAGCTGCTATGGCGTACAGGCGCTCGAATTCGGCACGTGATAGAGAACAGAGTTTTACTCAAAAAATCAAAGGGCTGATAGTCTTGAGAGCCACAAGGTATGTAGTTGTTTGTAACTTTAAAGACGGTATTTATACTTTCACCAACCTTCTAAACGCCCCATACATATACTTGTGGTTAGAGTACGTCAATATTTAGTAAATTATCCAGAAGTAAAAGTATATGCAGAAGTGTGAATGCAGAATTCAGAATTCTGTATATATATATATTAGATTCTTATGCCCGTTCATTCTTTTTTTTTTTTTTTTTTTCAATTTTCATGCCACGTGAGCTCGGCTATATACACACAGGGCAATGGAAGCGTGGTAAATTCGACGTCATTACCTCTAGAGTGACGTCATTCTATGTAAAGTAAGTCGCCCTTGGCAGTTCCATGTCTTTGCCCTTGGATATTTTATCATTAGAAGTTACTTGACGTAAACAAATCCTCATTTTCCGCTGTTCGGCCAAGGGTGGGGGCGGGGAGCGGGGGAGAGACGGAAAAACTCACGGATTTAGATATAACGATTTTTTATAAAAACTGACAATTCTTCTTTGACGTTTGCAAGGGAGAAAATAAAATCGTTAAACGGTGCGTTTTGTGTGTGTTTGATGTCTAAGGTTTTATTTAAGTTTTACTTTTTTTATATTTACCAACTGGGCAGTGGGGTTTTGTTTGGTTAGTAACTGGAAAAGCCATGGTTTACTCAAAGGGAACTGACCCGCATCCGCGTTTCTATACTAAATATGAACGTGTTTTCCTTTGATCAGAGTTGGACATGTAAGAATCGAAGTAATCTTCTTTCTGTCGTGGTTTATCGTTTAATAAACCACGTTTGTGAGTTATGAGGCGCAATGAATAGACCACTAGGACTATCGTCCTCGTGATTTATTATTTGTGCCTTATAACTCACAACAGTGGTTTATTTTAAACGATAAACCACGACAGAAAGAAGATTACTTCGATTCTTACATGTCCAACTCTGATCAAAGGAAAACACGTTCATATTTAGTATAGAAACGCGGATGCGGGTCAGTTCCCTTTGAATAAACCATGGCCAATAGAAAGAAGGTTATTTCTTAAATAACAGTTCGTCAATCTGGAAATTGCTTTTGCTCTCAGTGGTTAATGTTCAGAAACCATACTCGCTTTACCAGGAGAGGCTATGAAAGCCTGAGACCACGGTACCGATTAATTGATAATCAGTGCTCGGCATTTGGTAGCTATATATCTCATTTACCACGCTTATCATTCCACGTGGTCTAAGTCAGATAGACAAAGCTCATGGGATTGTCCATGTGATATAGACGGTCGCTAACTTTCGTGTTTCTATCACATAGACAACTGCATTCGTTGTCTTTTTTAAACATTATACGGGCTAAGTAAGTGTCTAGGCAAATGACCGAGTTAAAACCTTAAAAAAAAATTTGACTTTTTTGATAAATTCGTGCGTTCCACTTTAAATGACGGAAGTTTGAAGCTTAGAGTGTAAATCAAGTTTCATCAATAGAAAGGATGCATTTACAATGTCGTGGACGGTTATCAAATGATTAGGCAGGTACTTTGACTTGGACTTATTAAGCAATTTATTGGTTACCCCAATACCAATCACTCCTGTGCTTAACCGCCCTTGAGGTAGACGACCTTTGAAAACATTTAGGGAAAAGAAGAAAATGCTGGTTGGCATGATGTTATCTACAATTTAAATCACAATTACTTTCACTTGAGTCATTATGTAATATGTCGTTTGCCAATGCTTTCAATTTGAACCAATCTACAAGGTATGGAGGTATTTATCTTTGAAATCTATTTTTGGCGAGCCGGGAACTCCAACTCGCCACCGACAATGCACTTGCTCCCCTGTTACAGATAAGCTTCCGGAACTCGATGGCAGTCTACTAAGCGCTCACCTGGACAGCCTCTTCTTGACAGATACAACTGAGTTCAAAAAAACAGATTTAATGTTCCTAGAAATAGGAAGCCCATAACTAATTCCTGGGGGCAGAACTTCCCGGTATCCGGCTATTTTCTTCTTTCGTCTCTCTCGAAAATGCATACTTTCAAAACTTCATACTAAAGCCAGCGCTTACGACCGCCTGGCTAAGTGCTTGAAACCGAGTTTTCTTTGAAACAGAAAATGGACAGTGTTAAAACAGGATAAAGGTGCATGTTATGTGGAATGCTATCTTGTATTTAGACTGTCTAAAAAAGCATTAGATATTTTTTAACCGTTTACCAAACCAGAATTCCTTATAGGCCTATTCGTCCATATTGAAAGCACTTACAGATGACAAGATGTTGACAAAATGATTGTAAATGTCGTTAAAAGAGTAGAAAGGTGGGAAATGCTGGTTATCAGCATTTTCTACTTTTCCCTAGATGTTTTCAAAATCTTTTTTGTAAGAGATTGGGTCAAATTATGCTTGATGTTCATTGCTTATAAATTGGAGAAAAATCTAAAGAGCAAGTGCCAGGCTGTTTCGTGATCTAATTCTTGTCAAATTGAGTTACACTAGTTAGTTTATTTCTGACTTTTGTCCCTACATTCCATTTCAGGGCAAGGAATCAAGATCAAACGCCAACACGACTGCAACAAAAATTAATAACAAGCAGTAAAGAATGACTTGCTTTGTTTATTTCACAAATATATCACTATAAGACTTTAAGTAGTACATACAAAGTTATATGGCGTCTATTTGACGGAAAGGTCTAAGGTGCCACCTCCAGGGCGGCTGCAACAACGTTGAATAATGACCAGTAAAAGTCTGACGTTTTGTGTTATATAACGGTTACATCACTAAAAAGATAGACACGTGAGTGTTTACAACAAATAGCAGTGGAGAATGGTCATTTAAACACAACGACAGGTTTACTCATTCTGACAGGGATGTTGATGGTTACAATTCGAAAGACAACCGTTGAGACGTATCACGTGACCTATATACTAAATACCATCTAGGATTTGCAGATTCTAGACAATCATTACTGTTGTCTGTCTCTCTATAGTGGGGTGGGGGAAAATCCCTGTATTTTGGATTTACTTAAAACTAATTTTGCAATATGGGTGTTTTGAAAAGGTAAAGAAAGTGAATGCTACCTTTTTCGTTGGAAACAAATGAATGATGTAGTTACTGCAAAACAAAATAACCATAAAGGAGGTTCGAAGCCACGACATCACAATAACAAGCCTGATTAACAGCCATTTTGCTTGTGTCAATCCTATGTTCCTAACTTTTTTTTTTTTTTTTTTTCATTTTCTCCTTGAGTCGCTTGTATTATACATGTATTTTGATAGGTCTATATATGGTCTCGTGAGCAATGGCTTCAAGCATATACGAACAAAGTGGACGTGGTGTTCATGTAACGTTTCCTTCTCACCCTCTTAACCCAGAGGTGGAGGTAAGGATAGTGTGTTTAATTCTCACGATCTTTATTTAATTCTTCATAAAAGACTGTCTGTAGCCCACAAGAATAATCTCATTGGAACAACTTCATGAGTACATGTATCTTCATGAAAAAAATATAAACGAAGAATTCAGCTAATAATACTGCCTAAAACCAAATCACTCCCGTTACCTCTACCTCTGGTTAGCTCATGTTTGTTTCAATTGATAATTCTTCAATCCTAGATGTTATTTAAGGATAAGTCACATTTTACAAGATTTAAAAAAAGTAATTACAAATATAAACATACCTCACACGAGACGATAAATTTTGAAGATTTATTTACATTTTTGGATGAAATTTGCGACGCAATAAATGATGATGCTGATGACAAATCCAACAATATCGAATCTATGAGAAGCAATGGATAACACTTTTCTTTTTAAATCATATCAGTCATCAGCATAAAGTACGAAATAATAAATAAAATACATAAATTATAGTTTTGGTCCAGCTACACTAATTGAAAAAAAGGAGATATTGTTTGCAACTAATACAGTTATATGGGAGTGCTGGCTGCATGGGCTACCAATCTTTTTTAGTTACGTTTAGCCAAGAAGACCCATGATGCCTTTCGTTCCAGTACTTCTAACTTAATATCACCACCAAACAGTGTATGTGATGAAACACTGCAAGTGATGAATTTTTTTATGAACACAAGCGCTAACTCCACGATATTACTTTCTGCATATCTTAACGCTTTTACACATTTCGTAAGAATATGCAAAACACAGTTATTAACATTCATAGAGATATTGATTTGAAAGCGACAAAAATACAGTAAATATGTTTTATGTGAAAATAAAGTCAGTGTAAATCAGTCAGACTTGAAATGGCGTTTTACTCAGTAGAGCTGTCTATCATCAAATTTTATACAAGTAGAGTTAAAGATATTTTGCTATTGGAGCTGTACATTTTGATGGTTCTAATGCGACGAGCAAATTGCAGATCTAGTATTTACAATATGTAAGGCAGTGTTAGTTTACCGAATTCCATTTCAGGTTACAACCTATGCTGTATTAAGATATAACTGCATTGTATTTATATGTTTAAAATAGTCAAAGGGGAGTCCAACAAATTACGTGTAATCTATTTAAAACGACTCCTGGTCCCGTGCTTATATAAGTTTATTGTGTACGATCTCATGCTTAAGGGGCGGTTTCTTGCGCAAATCTGAGTCCAACTCAGAACTTTGTGCTTGTAAGATATCCTGAGCTTGAGATCGTATTCAGATAAGCATGAAACTCAAACTGTCTTGAGTATGGTCTGAACCAGTCTCAAGAGAGTTTGCACTGTCTTGTATTCCGTGATAATGAAAGCCGCCGCACACGTTCGCCTCTTTAAAAGACAGATTCGGTGTCAAAGGAGGCGAAAACCGCGCTATTGTCGAGACCGAAGTAAGAGTAGAGTATTTCAGCGGTATCAGTTTAGAATGGAGACGGCATAGCTTTATCACGGGCTTGCTCAAAACTGGCTCAACACTTGCGCATCTGCGACAAGGAAAGATATGTCCCTCTTAACCTGTATCAACCCTTCTAGTTGGGTTGCTGAAAGGAATTTAGCGACTGATGCAATTCAGATCCAGACTGAGTATAAACAGAATGATGGCAGCACAGTGTATATGAAGAAAGCAGGTGTTGGTTTGAATGTTTTGCAAACTGATTTATCGTTTTCCCAATCGAAATCGAAGCTGGACGGACAAAGCAGGAGTTCTTCCAGATAATACTGGTGATAATTTTAGTTCGAATTTTCAAAACAAAAACTCGACGGAGTTCTATTTTTAAATGGAAATTGATTGGTTTCATGTAATCAATGCTTTTTAAGGCTGGGACTACTTCTGTAATCAATAAATTTTGAGGTGGGTGGCTTCTAGGAAATCTGGGAAAGTACCACCGAAGCTAGTGTATGCTGTGATTTTGAGGTGGGTGGCTTCTAATCTGAGAAATCCGAAGCTAGTGTATACGGTGATTTCGTTAAAGCTGCTAAAATCTACGATAATTTTCCCTCCAGAATATTTTTTTTTTTTTTTTTTTTTTTTTTGTTCAGGGCTAGAATGCATTTATTTTGCAGGATCCGGCAAACTAGCTGGATCGGTACATCTCTAGTCTCAATAATGAGACCTTTACGGCGCTTCTTTTCTTATTTGGACATTTACTGTATTATGTGTATGCGTGTGTTTTTGTGAATATTTGATCTTTTGCAATGTCCTAGTTTTGTTGTTTTTGAAAAAAAAAAAAAAAAAACAGTAGTGATGTGCAATGAGTCAGGATGCCACAACACCTGCTTACTATCAAGATGCGAGAGGTGGCAGAATCAGAAATGCTGAAACACACTTCAGTTTAAGCCATTCCCAAAAGTCTATTAAATGCCCAAAGAAATGTTTGAGTGAACTATGACTGCAACTAAGGTTCATATCAAGAGGCAGGGGTTTTGGTAAATACTAACGAAGTTCAGTAAGAAGGATATCCATGGATGGTTATTTGATGTAAATTATAGAAAATGGATAGAGACACTGCAGAACGGCGTATATCACATCTTTACCTGGCTTTCATCACCAACACCTGTCTCCAGTCAAGGAGCAAAACCTAATCAATGAAATCTGCATCGATGTCTAAACGTCTTGAAAAGTGTGAAGGGTTCTTGGAAACATTTAAAAATTGAAATTGTAGAAATAATGGTAATGAAGTACTAAGAGTATACTTAACTTCTATTGTTATGTCATTTTTTGTTTCACGGAAACATCAAATCATTTACTCTATATATAATTTACACCAAACGTGCCATTTCCTGAACCTATATGTACCATAAATCATGACAAGTTATGCATAATCATACTTGGGCAACGTAACTGGGCCGAATCTTCCCATTTCCGGGGCTGAATTTTCTGAATTTCTGGGCTTTCTCTCTAAAAACGTGGTCAGGCCATGGGCCATGGATCGAATCTTCTTTGGGCCGAATCTGCTGGTATCAGCTACTTTTAGAAATTGGGTCGCTTACGTTTACGAATTTTTAAGTGTGTGCTGTGCTCAGCTGAGAACGTTCTCAGGCGACGTTTATAAGCATCGTCTGACTTCAAAACTCGCGTGAGCAAATCTCAAGCCGTTGAATACGGTTTTGTGCTGAGCATGAGATCGTTTTCAATATTTCTTTATAAGCACGGGGCCTGATCGCTGTGTTTTTTATCTTTTCGATCTCGTCGCCTTGACCAGAAAAGTGGTAAGAAACTGATAAAGTTTCAAGACAAGGTATTTTCAAGTTTATCACCGATTTCTGGTGTACGAATTGTAATTTATGCAGTATCTCACGGAATCCTAATGGGGCCACCCAAAATATCGCATTTTTGGATATGCGATAATTCGAGTGTTTATCACATTCTCGCATGTCACTTAACTCATATACATACGAGGTGTTTCTTAATCCTCGCGAGATAACAGGGGCGAGATTTTACGTTCTTAACCCTCGCCTGTCTTTTCTTCATTCTCTCATCGTGAATCGATGTTCACTCATCCCTAACACAGAGACATGCGAGACTTTTTCTAAAACCGCGCTCTCTCCCCCGGTGTATTAACCGTTAAAAGTGTGTACAAGAGAGATTTATAAAGAGCGTTTATGAAAAGCTCACATGTATGCAGGTTCGATACATGCGAGGATTTAGAAAACACATGCGAGGATTAAAAAGAAGTCTCGCTCCTGTTATGTCGCGAGGATTGTAAAACCTCGCATGTATGTAAATTGAATGACACGCGAGAATGTTACAAAATCTCATCACCTCGCATGTCTAAACATTCGAGGATTTTGGTGGCCAAATTAGGATTCCGTAGTATCGTACCCAAGCTTGTTGTATGACATCTTTATTTTACACTTACATACTGACGTACAACCTATCCCGTCTTTGATGGAAAAAAGCAACGAAATTAAAGTACGCTTTTAATATAGGTAGACAATAGTTGTTGAAAAACATTCCGGAACGTTGTTTACTTCACTGAAGCTTTCATTGATAGAATAGTTACAGAAAACTCCCTTTATGCATTTTTTTTCGAGCCAATACCCAAAATACGGTAATGAGGTGTGATGCATCGTTCATACTGCAGGGATGTCTTAAAATAGTATAAGAAATGCACGCAGAACGTTCATTTTTCTTGAAGCATATCCATTGCTCTGTTCGATGCTGCTTCCTACCATGTGTTCGCATCTCTCCGCCCCTTCTTCCATTTTTGGCGTGGCTAATTTTACGACGGAATTTCCGTAAGCAAAAATGCGCCTAATCAGTTTGCTATTACCCATTTCTTCGATTTTTTTCACTTAGTCTTCATAATATCCTCTTTAAGATATTAGCGGGAAATGAAGAGTGCATGCGGCCTTAATCCATTACAAACGACAAAATTTTAGCCTTGTCCAATTTCAAAGCATTTGCAGAAAACAATTTCAATATAGCTCAAATGGTGCAATTTTTCTTTGATAGCGTAGGAAACATTGTGGGAAAAGGAAAAAAAATGCTGGTTACCATTTTCTCCTTTTCCCACGGTGTTTTCAAAAGGTTTTTTCCCTGGGTGGTTAAAACGCAGCATTGTGCGGTAAAGGGTTAAACAACAATCATGCTAGTTATGTCATTTAAATGCGTATTTTTGCGAAGAAAATTCGAAACTCTTTAATCATACAGCATTCATTTAATGCTTTTCAGTAGTTTTCGAGAAATAATGGTGGACTATTGTTTGATATGTGTATTTAATCGTTACGACCAGTGAAAAATACTGATTTCATATTTTCTATCTCTTCAATACATTTAAGGCGGAAACAATATTTCCCCCGCATTAGTTAGCTAGATATACAGCGCTTGCCATTCAACCAGAGGGAAATGTGACGTAATTTACGTGCATTTACCCTATATTGCTCGCGCTTTACGTAATACTGTAATACGTTGTTGTGTGAGGGCACGGGGAATTACCGAAGAAAAACTGTACTGGATTTCGATGAAAGTCAAAAAAACGGAGGGCTTAGAAGCATGAAATAAACTGAATATTTATTTTTCGGTGAAAGATCGAAATTTATTTCATCTCGTGAACATCATCGGGAATATTTTCACGAACGGATATTTGTGTGTGTGTTTTGCGCAGCCACTCGTGAAAATATTACCGATGATGTTCACGAGATGATATAAGTTTCGATCTTTCACCGAAAAAAAAAATCCTCCATTTATTCGAGCAGGCGATAGCTTATTTACAAGAGAGCCCATTCTTCTGTGCAGATATCGCTATTCAGGACTCTAGCCTTGCGCAGAAAAAAAGTCATATTCGGAACGAGATTCAGAGTCCAATATGGATTCAGATATTTTGTTCTCTTGTGGTAGCATTAAAGGAATTTCACTGGAGGTTACGATGTAGGCGTGAAAGGATACCAACTACAAAACTGGATGCAGTAACACTTAAAACTGGGTTTACATTCGTACCTGACACAGAATGGGTTGAAATATGAGTACAATTCTGTTAAAACTATCACATATATGTAGGTCTGAAAGAAGATATGAGTATACTTGTTTGTTATATACACTGCAAGTCTTTGACCCATACCCTGCTTATGTCGGACGTCCTTTACAAAGGGAACAGGCTCTGATAAGACTTTATGACCGTGCTTTCTTCTCTTAGATAATTGTATTTGATCTTCAGTTATCCCTTTCACAAACATTCTCGTATCTTTCGACCATGGAAAGGAAGGCTTTATGAAACATCGATGGAAAAAAAGAGGAAATGCTGGTAACTCAGCATTTTCTCCTTTTCCATCGATGTGTTCTAGCCCTTCAAAGGCAAATGACATCACATAAGCCCCATTCGATCTGTCATGTGCAAGTGCTTCAGTATGATAACATCATACGAGCCATATTTAATTTGTTGTGTGCGATTGCTTCTATATGGACGAGTGTAAAGTTTTGTCGACGGGTAAAGGGTTAAATGAATTGTCTAGTCTTGCACTGGTTGGTTCTGTGACTATTTAAGTTCAGCAGGACAGAGGTTTTTAAAGACTAACTCCATTAGCAAGTTGAACAGAGATCCATAGTTTCAAACTAGCACTTTCACTGATTTTAATAAGGCGAATTTGCTTGTCAGTCTGTGATCCAAACACCAACTTTTATCTTCCGTTTTTTGTTTTCAAAGTTTGCTCTTTCATTAGCTTTTGTTTCTTCTAGTAACTCAAACACAGTGCTTGCGACCGACCGACACAGTTATCAGTCAAACCCAACGCTTTGAAAGTACGCCATTTTTCTTAATATTCAAACGCTCTCTTTTAGTAATACACCAATTGTAGTTGGGGTCTTTATCTTGATTCCGGCGATAAGTCAGTTATCATGCGATGATCTAACTTTCTCCTTTTATGGCAAAATTTCTAATTAAGGATATGCGATAAGACAAATTCACAAACAGTAATTATCGAGTTCCGCTAGATGAGTCATCAAAAGCCGTTCCTTTGTTAAGTTCTAGCTATTGGCTTCTGTGATTCGGTTTCATTCCCTCCCAAATTTGTTCAGTAAACGCATATATACGCATGTTTTTCCGTATATTTTTTCAACAAATTTGTAGTGTAATTATCCATCATGTGAGTCAGATGAACAAACAGATAAATGATTCAACATTTTCGGCCCTTTGTGTATGTCTACAAGGCTGTTTCCGGTCCAGTGAAAGCTGTTTTACCATTTTCTGTCGGTAATGTCATGTACTGGGAACACTCTTTATCTACCGGCACCGGCCCATCTTTAAACATCCTCTTAAAGGTTTCCCTAAATTGACGGCTCATTCCACAATAAATAAAGAAGTTTAAGGGATAGCTCAGTAGAATGAAGAAATTTGACATGTATGTCATTATCATATAAACCTCAGGTGAAAACATTTTCAGGTCAAAGGTGTTATCAGCGACATATATGGTCATTATGATACCAAGGGGGAATTCCACTAACAGAAACAAGCCAACCACAGCAACCAGCATGAGGGTCGTGCAGTTACTTTCCTTCAACTTTCTGGACTCGCTCTTCTTGTTCTGCTTCAGAAGCTGCATTCTCCGTATCTGCGCCTTCCGCATTGCAAAGATTAGCAAACCGTTCAGGAGCACAAGCGAAATACAGGGTACCATGTGTATAAATATAATACGGAACCAGAAATACATGTTATTGTACATGTCTATGTGATCCATCATCCACTGCGTGTTGAGTATAGAACATCCTCCTACCGTCACGTTTGGATGAACCTTTGAAAACACTGTAAGAGGTTCGACGGTAAAATCTATGAATTTTGACAGCTGAGACAGAAAAGCTACTAAATATACGATAACGGTCGCTCTGATGACGTTGGGGATTGTGCACCAAGTTCTAGCCTGTAGCGAATGACAGATGTAGATGTACCTCTGTACTGCTAAACCGACCGTCAGCCAAATTGAAGCCGTGTGGAATATGGTGGGAACATTTTCATATAGCACTTTGTACGGATAACACCAGCTGTAAGGAACATACTCTTTGTAGTTCCCCAGTGTGAAGAAATACAAAAAGAGCGGTAGTGGTATCACTCCTGTAAGCATGTCGCTTAGAGCCATGGCAGCCAAGAGCACGTTCGTCGGTGACCTCATATGCTTTTTCAGTAAGACAACAATCACTAATGTATTTGTTACGACCGTCATTAGAATCACTATTGGCATGATATAGCCGTTTATGGGAACACTGTATTTCAATGGGAAAGTCATATACAAATGAAATCCGATTGGATACATGTCCGAGATGTTATCAAAATCATAATCAGAAATGTTCATGTCGTCGAAATCCGGATAATTCATTGTAGCGTTGTCGTGTTCCATGCTAATATAAGATGTAGTGGAAACCTGTAAACGCCTGCGTCGTATCAGAACGTGTGTTGTTCATCTGCAATCATTTTGTTCTCGCTTTTATCTGGTGTCTGAAAATAGAACAAATTACTAAATAAGTGTTGGATGTCTGTTAAATGTTACCATATTTGGCTTCAATTTCTGTCCGTGGTTCATGAAGTCCTCATAATAGCAATAAAACAAAGATACGACTTTTTACAAGCATGCAATTAACAACTTTGTTTTAAAAACAATAAGGAGAAAAGAAACAATTACTTGTATCAAGCAATTGCTCATTTTTTTCCACAATGATTTTTATGTTTTTTAAGTAATTCAAGACTATCCCTGTACGTATAGACATATACTCCCGTCCTTCAAACGTCTCAAATATGGTTCACTTGTACTGAAAGTCTAAATTTAGTCTCTAGGCTAATTGAATAATAATGATAGAGACTCGGCTTGGTTTGAGTTGTGTGGACTGTATTGAAAAACGGATATGTATGAACGCTAATATACATGTATGGCGCATCGCAAAAGCTAGGGTTATTTGCATACATGTATAATTGGATTGCACAGTGTTTCGATCCGCATGTTATATTCTCAAATGACACAGACGTGTATGTTCATTGATCTATGAGGACCTATTTTTCTTGAAACAGATGAGTGATGCGTCATCACAGGTCGTTACCTTCTAAAAAGGTTTTAAATTTAAGAATCAAGCTTGCAAATTTTTTGCCATTCTCATCCGTATTTTAGTGATATCAAGACGGTCACTACCCCTATCCATATTTTTTGCGTGTATTTTTTCACAAGTATCACAACATTTTTTCAGAAGCCCTTGGCAGCTTTTCCGTATGGACTGAGTCGGCAGGGAGATATTCTGGTCTAATTCTGTCTGAAGTAGCAATATCTAGGTCGTTTCCTCTGATTGAATATTACCGTTTCGTTTCTGACTTATCACAGAAATGTGCGGCGTTCTGATCGTTTCGCCATCTAATCTGTTTCGTGATTTTTTTAAAAAGTTATAAAGGAAAATTACAACAATTTGTATTTTTGTTCGGTCGGCTCATCCGATACGCACATCTTTACAGACGCAACTCGACCAGATCCGACCACACAAAAAATGCAGACTTGTGTAATGTTCACAGCTATAAGACACAAGGGCCCTTGTTCACCAACCATTCTTTAGAATATTCGTAGTCTTATTTACAACATTTTTTTCCAATTTGAAAGTAACACAAATTCTGGTTGACTAAACCAAATGGTTTAGCCAATCGGAAGTTGATAGAATAAGACTTAGAATGAAATTGAAAATGGTTGATGAATAGGAACCTAGAAGTCTATTGTCGAATTATTGCCTTTTCGAAGCTAGTTCTTGTAAATAATAAGAGTACTCATAACTAGAAATAACATAAACGCTATGTCCATAAATAGGCACACCATTAATTATTTAACGCAAGATTTATTTCTTGTCAAGAGAAATCCTAAAACGATGACGCAGATAATTTAGATATTAATTGCAATTTTGACATTTTTTTTTTTTTTATTATTATTATTTAGCCGGAGGAGGTGACTCATTTTAGCAGATGATACGAGAAGAGGATAGACGTGTTTTTCATTATGGTTGCTATAGAGATTGTAACTGATTACAGAAAAAAATTGCCTTGATGTACTTATACAGATAAATAGAGCTACTGAGATGTAAACCGCATTAACTTATTATCTCCTGTAAAGTTCTGAAACAATACCACACAGCGGGTAGTCAAAATAAACGTATAAGTACATTTCGGTATGTATTTTATGTTCGTAGGGTATTTGAAATGGTTTTTCATACCTATAGACGGATTTCAGTTTCGCAACGCCTGACGTAGCACCTAATAAAATTTAGAAGGGTCAGAAAACTAACTGATAAGCCCTCACTTGTATATGAATTACACACTGGTCAGTGATAGTCAGTGTGTAGATTAACCTCGTTCCATAAGTAAACATGGTGAATAACTGTTATGTAATGGGTTGTAGTAACAGACAAGATAAAGAAAAAGGAATTTCATGACACAGAATTCCAAAATACCCTTTATGGAGAAGGCAGACACAGGAAAGAGCTGTAAATAGATCCCAATACAGGAAAACCCTCAAAGAAATCTTGCATTCATTTGGCGTACCCAAGGATATGCAATATATATTTTCCCACAGTGTTTTCTATCCTTTCAGAGCCAAATTTCATCGTTAGAGCCACATTTGATTTGTCTTCTGCGAATGCTTCCAACTTGAATGTATCCAACTTTTTGTCGTTTGGTAGAGTAACACCAGACATATTAACCCTTAGGCTGCTTATCGCGACTCACCGACCTTTTGCGGACAGCGTAGATCAAGATCAGACTGCACAGAACGTGCAGTCTGATCTTTGATCTACACTTTCCGATAAGGAGATATCTTTCCTCCAAAAATACCTTGGAAACAAGAAAGTTTTGGGCTTCTACTATCTACTATAAAGTTTCATTTCTTTAATTCAGCAGGATAAGGGTTAAGGCTCTACGACTTTATTAACGCTGTACAAAGGGTCCCGTGTTTTCACATCTCTGAGGAAAAATTATTTTGACATCCTTTTAGGAAAAGGAGAAAATGGTAACCACTATTTTCTCCTGTTTCCAAAAAGTTTTCTTCTCTTTCTGATAAAAGTCCCATCATTTGTGCCACATTTAATTTGTCCACTGCAAATGCTTTCAATCTGGACCAGTCTAAAATTTTGCTTATTA
Organism: Tridacna gigas; assembly: GCA_945859785.2. NCBI lineage: Eukaryota > Metazoa > Mollusca > Bivalvia > Cardiida > Cardiidae > Tridacna > Tridacna gigas. The sequence goes on from OX244035.2 coordinate 64,811,952, forward strand.
GTAAAGCATTAATATTTCATCAAAGGATCCTGTGTTTTTAATATCCCTGTGAAAAAAGTGTTTTGAAAACCTTCCGGGAAACGGAGAAAATAATAACCAGCGTTTTCTCTTTTTTTCCACAATGTTTTCTCTCATTAAAACAAATACCTCATTATCTGAGCATCATTTCATTTGTTGTCTGCAAGTGCTTTCAAAATTTTGGAAGTGCCTAAAACTTTGTGTTCTTGTAAAAACAGATTTCAGAAAGCTTAAGGTACTGCCAATTCCAGATGAAACATTTTTGGGTTTTACGCAGAATATACACACTTTAGGGAAAAAAGCCTTGTAACATTTAATTTTACCATTAGAAAGTGACTTGTGCTACCAACAAAGTAATGATAAATATCTCCAGTGTCAATTGTTTTTTTCCCCATGTACACAGCTAAATCACTTGAAAGTTTTTTGGCATAATCAGATAAACCAACTTTTTTGAAAATCTAAAAATCTTTCATTTCTGTCATCACAATCTTTCAATGATAATTGATATAATAATTTTTCACTACGAGACATATGGGAATCTAAGCTTATCAGCAAAATGTTTCGCCCCCACCACTGACCACGTGTATTTAAATGAGAAACGTGTTACTATTTTAAGCCTAACTGGAATCCGTCTAAACTACCTAAATACCATTTTAACCAGTACCAGATGATTGGCTGTCACTGTTAAACTACAGTACATAATGGGTATAGATCGAAAATTTTAAGCGACATCTGGTGTTCACTGTCTTGTATGGTATGCATCAGGGTTGAATTTCTGATTGGCCAAACCATTCGAGACATGCTCTGTGAAAAGAGGGTCTAATGAATCTGCTAAACGATTCTCTTTCGTTTTATGAAAGGCCAGTGCCGTCTTGCAAAACCCAGTAATATCAAACCTTGACATTTTCCAAGAAAACTCTAGCTGTTCTAATTGCACACGCTATCGAATGATAAAACTGGAGCCCCCGTTTTCCAACAATACTAGGGGCGTACAATGGATCATAATTAGGAAGATTACTCGGACAATGTATATTACGGACAATCACTGACCACAGACCATAAATAGAAACCCGTAAATTGAACTGGGTTATTACATACGACCCTTTACCCAATTTTCTTGATTATGTTGTTGTGTGTATTTGCTTTCATTTTTGTAGTTGCTGTAATTGTTTGGCTCCGTTTGAGGTTTCATGTCTCTTTCAACATTTTTCCGTCTTCCTCTGACTTATGACAGTACACCAGAGAACTATCTATGCCTTCCTCGGTCAGTATTAATGAAAAAATCTTTAAAAGACCATCGCTTCTTTTGAAGAAACGGCGTTTTGATAGAAAGACCTTTGTCAAGTCCTGGAAAGGCTAGACCCGCTCAAATCAGAGACTCATCATTCAACCCTTCTCCTTCTCCCGAGTTTTAACGACCCTTAAAGGGAAGTCTTTTGAAAACATTGTGGGAAAGGAAGAAAATGCTGGCATTTAATTTGTCATCTGCAAATGCTCTAAATCTGGTTGAGGTCAAAATTTTATAGTTTCATAAAGTGTTAAATTCCTTGATGACCAAAGTCAACTTGGTACAATTCCCACCTCAGTGCATGTACCGGCTACCTTTTGATGATACAAGCGTCGACAGTGAGATTTGTTCAACAGCACGGTACAATGAGCAAAACTTCTAACCGGCCACTTTTGCTTCTCCTGTAAATTTGACCCAGTAATAGACAGGTAAATAAAAACAAATTGTTACATATATATGGACGTTATCCATGGTATTGTAATGAAAAGATTCTCGATTTTGCCAACAGAAGGCATGTCTTTTTCAAGTGAAGGGAAAACTACGGTGGCACAAAAGTGACATGGAAGATATATTTTATACTACGTGCGCACGTAATAGTTATTACGTGCGCACGTATTAGTTAATACGTGCGCACGTATTAGCTACTGCGTGCGCACGTACTAGCTACTGCGTGCGCACGTAATAACTAATACGTGCGCACGTAATACTATTGCGTGCGCACGTATTAGCTAATACGTGCGCACGTATTAACTAATAAGTGCGCACGTATTAACTAATACGTGCGCACGCAATAGTATTACGTGCGCACGCAGTAGCTAATACGTGCGCACGTATTAACTAATACGTGCGCACGTATTAACTAATACGTGCGCACGTATTAACTAATACGTGCGCACGTAATAATCGACCAATCAGTTTATAAGGAACAGAAGCCATATTGTTGCGAGGGAAGGGCAAAATTACATTGGTCCAACACGGCAACAGATGTGCATACATCTGACACCCAAGTAAAAAATCAAGTAGAGCTATTATTTCTTAAATCGTTTAGGCATACTGCGATTATTTTAAGTATCTGTACCTTGGTACGGTACAGTAACTATTAATACTCTAGCCTACGGTCCATCGAATTACCCCAAACCACCCCAAAACACCCCAAACCACCCCAAAACACCCCAAACCACCTTTTATCATATAAAATTAATACTGTGATGGGGTTGGGGGTGGAATGATTTGTAGGGTACGAAAGACTGATGAGCTATACAAGGAGTTTTGTCACCGAAAACTACCCAAAACGCCTCAAGAAAACAAAAAAGGCGTTTAAAGTGATATCATTTTACAACGGTTTAAGATGCAGGAACAGTATAAATCAAATTGAAAATGGCATACACAATAATTAATTTTCCTTAAACTGAAATATCTATGGTTCAAAAGATGTAGTTTGAATGCCTAACACCGTGGACCCCAATCAGACTGTTACTTTAGACTGATGATCTGGCTGCACAATGTTTGCATATATCTAACTTCCCTAAAACTTATATAAATTACGGTATCTGTTGCCATTCTGACTACATATAGTTTGGAGGCACGAACGAACTTTTTCAGGCAGTCAGACATGACCAAACATTATGGACCCAGATCAGACTGCTCCTTCAAGGGGCAGTTGGATCTTCATGGGCGGATCCAGAGGGGGGGACCGGGGGTCCGGACCCCCCCTGGAATTTTGGAAAAATGTGGTTATCGGATTCGTGAAATGGTACTGGTTTGATATTGCACAGCATTTATGTAAAATACAGTCATGAATATAAAAAATAAACGGTTCTAAATGTGGAGACCTCCTCATGGTTAGAACTGGAAACGTTGACTTACATCCACTGAAATCCGAAATCAAAGTATCATATAATAAGAAGAGTGCGTTTGCGGTGGGACCCCCCCCCTGAGAAAGATATCTGATCCGCGCATGATCTGGGTCCACAAAGTTTCCCTTTCTGACAGCATGACTACATATAGTTTGGAGGTATGAACGAACTTTTTCAGACAGTCAGACATTAGCAAACATAATGTACCCAGATTAGACTGCTCCTTTAAGGGGCAGTCGGATCTGGGTCCACAAAGTTTGCCATTCTGACAGCATGACTACATATAGTTTGGAGGCATGAACGAACTTTTTCAGACAGACAGACATGACCAAACATAATGTACCCAGATTAGACTGCTCCTTCAAGGGGCAGTCGGATCTGGGTCCACAATGCTTGCCATTGTGACTACATATAGGTTGGAGGCATGAACGAACATTTTCAGACAATCAGACATGACCAAACATAATGTACCTAGATTAGACTGCTCCTTCAAGGGGCAGTCGGATCTGGTTCCACAATGTTTGCCATTCTGACTACATATAGGTTGGAGGCATGAACGAACTTTTTCAGACAGTCAGACATGACCAAACATAATGTACCCAGATCAGACTGCTCCTTCAAGGGGCAGTCGGATCTGGGTCCACAATGCTTGCCATTCTAACTACATATAGAGGCATGAACGAACTTTTTCAGACAGTCAGACATGACCAAACATAATGGACCCAGATCAGACTGCTCTTTCAAGGGGCAGTCGGATCCGGGTCCACAATGTTTGCCATTCTGATTACATATAGTTTGGAGGCATGAACGAACTTTTTCAGACAGTCAGACATTATGGTCCCAGACCTCAGTGGGGCCAAAAAGTCTCTAGCGCATGTAATGCATGCAGTCCTTTTATCCTTAGGCTAACGTGACAGGACGTAATATAGATATTTTTTGTTAAAAGTGATCCTTACCCAACAATTCAACCAACCCTTACTGTATTAATAATTTTATATCATCTAAAAGGTGTTTCGGGGTGGTTTGGGATGTTTTGGGGTGGTTTAGGGTGTTTTGGGGTGGTTTGGGGTAATTCGATGGACCGTAGGCTAGAGTATTAATAGTTACTGTACCGTACCAAGGTACAGATACTTAAAATAATCGCAGTATGCCTAAACGATTTAAGAAATAATAGCTCTACTTGATTTTTTACTTGGGTGTCAGATGTATGCACATCTGTTGCCGTGTTGGACCAATGTAATTTTGCCCTTCCCTCGCAACAATATGGCTTCTGTTCCTTATAAACTGATTGGTCGATTATTACGTGCGCACGTATTAGTTAATACGTGCGCACGTATTAGCTACTGCGTGCGCACGTAATACTATTGCGTGCGCACGTATTAGTTAATACGTGCGCACGTATTAGCTAATACGTGCGCACGCAATAGTATTACGTGCGCACGTATTAGTTATTACGTGCGCACGCAGTAGCTAGTACGTGCGCACGCAGTAGCTAATACGTGCGCACGTAATAACTATTACGTGCGCACGTAGTATAAAATATATCTTCCATGTCACTTTTGTGCCACCGTATAGTGAGATTTGTTCAACAGCACGGTACAATGAGCAAAACTTCTAACCTGCCACTTTTGCTTCTCCTGTAAATTTGACCCAGTAATAGACAGGTAAATAAAAACAAATTGTAACATATATATGGACGTTATCCATGGTATTGTAATGAAAAGATTCTCGATTTTGCCAACAGAAGGCATATCTTTTTCAAGTGAAGGGAAAACACATGGTTTGCGCATGCATGTTGTCTATCAGCCAAAACAAATTAAAAAGAGAAGCATTAATTACTGAAATCTTGTCAGTAAAAGGGGGAAAAAAATTATCTTATGCACAAAAGTATAAACCGAGAGAAGTAGTACGAAGTTTTCAAAAAAAAAAAATTTTTTTTTGTTCAATTTTCAATGTTCAGTAAATGAATGTATTATAATTGTTTTTCTTTTTTCAAAATAACAAGTCAAAAAAAATCTTTTCAGACTTAAGCGGAGGCATGCTTTTTAACTGGTAAATTATTCTAAAAAAAATAAACCAAATGAACCGTCCGTTTTTCTGGACAGTAAATGCCAGAAAAGGTCTACCGGAAATTCCAGCTTAAAGGTGGCCGTTTAGAAGTTTTGGCTGAATTTATTTTGGAGAAACGTTGTCAGGATAAGATCCACTGCGTCGTTTCTATAATTGTTTCAAGACATTGTGTTTGCCATCCGCCTTAGCAATACCACCGCGTTAACTCTTTACCAAAGGATAAAATTTTAGACTCGTCCAAATTGAAAGCATTAGCAGACGACAATATAAGTGTGACTCAAAAATTGAAATTTTTGGGGGGAAGGGTAGAAAACATCGTGGGAAAAGGAGAAAATGCTGGTTACCAGCATTTTCTCCTTTTCCCACAGTGTTTTCAAAAGGCTTTTCTTCAGGGTCGTTAAAGGTAGGGACTGTGTGGTAAAGAGTTAACTCTTTACCAGTCGACAAAATTGTAGACTTGTCCAAATTCAAAGTATTTGCAGACGATGATTCAAATGTGGCTCAAGAGATGAAACTTGTGTTTGACAGGATAGACAAAATTGTGGGATAAGGATAAAATACTGATTTCAAGCAGTCCGATCTTTCTTTGCAGTCTGATCTTGATCTATGCCGTCCACAAAAGCCCCTGTGTCCGCCTATAGCACTGTTCAAAACGGCAAGCTTACTCTTTATTTGCCAATATTTATACCTTATCCTGCAAGCTAAGTGAAATAAAAAATTTCAAGCCGATAGTAAAACTCAAGATTTTGCCATTTGAAAGCTATTTTTGGGTCTCTTTATCGGACTGTGTAGATCCATGATCAGACCGCACGTTCTGTGCTGTCTTATCTTGATCTGCAATGTCCGCAAATGGTCCTTGATTCGCGCGTGGCAGCCTAAGGGTTAACCGTTATTACCTTATTACCAACAGAGGCAATAGAGGCAATCAACGCTAAAATGACTTTTTATCACTACTTTTAATCAAGGACAGGATAATATAAAGAGATTGATGGAGGCATATAAATGATGACCAGCCCGCATAGCTCAACTGGTACAGCGTAGAACTTGTAAACATCAAGTCTTGGGTCACTTGAGGGTGTGGGTTGAAGCCTCACGGCTGGCCATCCAAAAAGACTGATATTCTTTCGGTCCCCACCACGTTAAAGAACCAGGCGTAACTTAGGATGGGTTTCGTCCTGTATCCTGTATTTTCCGCCATAACAAAACTAGCAACCTTCAGATGGCGTCGCCAATATGGGCAACCGTAGGCGATGATAAATAAACGTAAAAATCACATGATTCCGAAATACCTTAGCCCTTTTCCACACAATCCCGATGTTTAACGACCATAAAGAAAGAGGCTTTTTTGAAAACATTAAGGGAAAAAGGAGACAAGAGGGCCATTGGCCCTAAAGCGCTCACCTTAGTAAAGTCGTCTACAGTTGATAAAGCTGAAGAGATCCTGGTTTTAATGATGTAAAACACATGAGTATAAGTTACCTACTTTTTTAACCAATGTAACTAAATTCCAAACTTGTCCAAGATATCATTAAAACAAACATCCTGACCAAGTTTCATGAGTATCAGACTGAAAATGTGGCCACTACGGTGCACACAAGGTTTTTCTAAGATTTGGTACAGTGACCTACGTTTCGAGCAAATGTGACCTACTTTGAAATTTATCCAAGACATGATGAAGGCACACTTTCTGACCAAGTTTCATGAGAATCAGGCTGAAAAAGTGGCCTCTAGAGTGCACACAAGGTTTATCTAAGATTTGACCATGTGACCTACTTTTTGCCCCGACATAACTTTCAAACTTGTCTAAGATATCAACAAGATAACATTCTGACCACTATTTCCTAGTATACGACTGAAAACGTGGCCTTTAGAGTGCACACAAGGTTTTTTTTCTAAGATTTAGCCCAGAGACCTACTTTTTGACCGGACATGACCCATTTTTGAACTTCTCCCAGATATTATGAAGACAAACATTCTGACCAAGTTTCATAAGTTTCAGGCTGATGTGGCCTCTAGAGTGCACACAAGGTTTTTCTAAGATTTAGCGCATTGACCTACTTTTTGACTTGACATGACTTAATTTAGAATTTGTCCGAGATATCATCAAAACAAACATTCTACCCAACTTTCATGTGTTTCAGGCTGAAAATGTGGCCTCTAGAATGCACACAAGGGTTTTGTAAGATTTGACCATGTGACCTACTTTTTGCCCCGACATGACCCACTTTCAAACTTGTCTAAGATATCAACAAGATAAACATTCTGGCCAATCTTTATCAGTATAAGGCTGAAAATGTGGCCTCTAGAGTGCACACAAGGTTTTTCTAAGATTTAGTCCAGTGACCTACTTTTTCACCCAACATGACCCAATTTCGAACTTCTCCCAGATATTATCAAGACAAATATTCTGCCCAACTCTCATGAGTTTCAGGCTGAAAATGTGGCCTCTGGAGTGCACACAAGGTTTTTCTAAGATTTAGCCCAGTGACCTACTTTCTGACCCAACATGACCCAATTTCGAACTTCTCCCAGATATTATCAAGACAAACATTCTGCCCAACACTCATGAGTTTCAGGCTGAAAATGTAGCCTCTAGAGTGCACACAAGGTTTTTCTAAGATTTAGCCCAGTGACCTACTTTTTGACCGGACATGACCCAATTTCAAAAGTGTCCGAGATATTATCAAGACAAACATTCTGACTAAGTTTCATAAGTTTCAAGCTAAAAATGTGGCCTCTAGAGTGCACACAAGGTTTTTCTTAGATTTAATCCAGTGACCTACTTTTTGGCCCGACATGACCCAATTTCGAACTCGCCCGAGATATTATCAAGACATACATTCTGACCAAGTTTCATGAGTATATGATTGAAAATGTAGCCTCTAGAGTGCACACAATGTAATTGTTGACGCCTGGACGACGGACGACGGACGACGGACACAGCACGATCACAAAAGCTCATCTTGAGCACTTTGTGCTCAGGTGAGCTAAAAATGCTGGTAACCATCATTTCTCCTTTTCCCACAAGGTTTTCTTTCCTTCCAAAGACACATTTTAATCATTATTTGAGCCATATTTATTTGTCTTCTTCAATTAGTTCCAATTTAGACAAGTCTAAAATTTTGTCGTATGGTTTACAAATGTTTGGGAAAAAAGTGTTATTCTATTTAAGTTTAAACCTATTGATTTTGATAAGTGTATCGGGCTCGATTCCGAAATTTATCCGGTTCGCCTTCGGCTCATCAGATAAATTCTTCCGCCCTGCCCGATAAACTTAACCCATCGAAGACACCAACCATCTATTCTCTATGTAGTTCCAAACGTTGATTCACTCTTGATTATTGCTAATGGAAACCTTAACCAGGGTCCGTATTCACCAACCATTCCTAAGAACGTTCTTTGTGTTATTCTTCAGAATTTTCTAAATTTGAAAGTAACACAACTTCTGATTGGCTAAACCATTTGGTTTAGCCAATCAGAAGTTGTGTTACTTTCAAATGTAGAAAATCTTGAAGAATAAGACTTAGAACGTTCTTAAGAATGGCTGGTGAATACGGACCCAGTGATATACATGTATGTGGTTCCAAACGTTGACTTACTCTCGATCATAGCTAAAATGAAACCTTAACCAGTACTTGTGCAGTGATGTGTGTTGTAAAGTATCGAACCCGCTCGTAACGGAATTATTGTTTCGTATTTTGTACAGAGGACAAATTCCATTATTTTGGCCACCTCTAATTTTTCGTCTGCAAAAGCTTTCAATTTGGTGAAGTCTAAAATTTTGTCGTAGAGTTGATTAAGCACTTTACAAAACAGTAGCATGTTTCAACTACCCGAGAAAAAGGCTTTTGGGAAACATATTGGGAAAGGGAGAAAACGTAGTCTACCGGAACTGCCTCCTTTCCAAGAATGTATTTGAAGGCTTTCATCTCAAGAGTCGTAAAACACTGAATTGTTTGGTAATGTATAAAGCTTTGCTTGTTTGTTCGTTTGTTTGGTATTTAATGTCATTTTCAACATTTTCAGTTTTATCGCGGCGGCAAGAGCATCTATCTATGGTTTCCAGGAGTTTCTTTTACCAAGTCGGTAGTTCAAGACAACAAATGTTGCACCATAGAACTATCTAGAAAAATAGCCGTAGGGAGCAATGAAAAATACACATTTTTTCAAGCAGGTTTTTGGACTGGAGGCGTATGTTTCGCATCTCATTGTATCGACTATTGCATCGTGCACGAAAAAGTGCAAGCTTAGCGTATTTGTCTCTCAGAACTTAGTCTCCATTTCCGTATTCGATCTATTAATGATGCAGTTAAATGAAGTCGGTCCCATTACTTTTAGTCTGACAACGTGAAAAGTTTGTCGCCAAAAGAATTATGCAAGGATTGCATGGGATGAATATGCATAAAGTTTTTAAAATGCCTTGATTGGTTTTAAATTGCTTTCACCTTGTTAAAACGTAATGACTGAAGTCGCTTCTGTCCCGTTCTTCCCCCACATCCAGAGAAAAAATCGGCCAATTTCACAAGTGATTTCAATTTCTGTAATTATAATTTTGGTAATCCTAACAACTTTTTCAGTATAGCATGCAGAGTAATTCTGTACTAAAAATTCATTTCTTCCACCTGTCGTCGAAGGCTGGATTTCAATTCCACAAGATATTAGAAATTTAGAGTCTATTTCCAGTTTTAAGAAATATTTGAACGTTGATTTATAAACCAATCCGAAATAAACTATTCTTTGTCGGTAAAAGACGGTTGCAAATTATACAAGTTAGGTTAGGAAATAAATGTAGTTCTCTCAAGATTAAATAAGTGTAGGTTGACCCTCAGAGCGCCGAATAAACCTGTCAGACATTTTCAACCTAGAAATATGACCCAAATAATTACAATTTCATGGTTGCTTTTGTCTACAATGTTTCAGCAAAGCGGACAGTGTAGATCAAAGATCATGCTGCACGTTTTGTGCAGCCTGATCTTGATCTACGCTGCCGCAAAGGCAACTATTCTCGTGAAAGGCGCTTTGAGGGTTAAGAAATAAACGTAGTTCTCTCTAATGAGTAATAGTTGAATCGCCTCTTTGCGTTTATGGTGCTTTAGAAACAAATCAACACTACCTTTTTCGGTGTCCCTTTTAATCGAAATGCGGGAAACTTTTTACTTCGTTCTCTGTCACGTTTTCCTTGCGTAACTGATTTAAATGCACTCCTTTCTGGAAGCGATTCTGTAACTTTTTAGGATAACCAGGATTTGTTCATTCAAATTCATTTTTATGTTAAGGAAAGCAAAAGTTTCGATAAATTTGTTCATTTAAACCCTCATTCATTCATTCATTCATTCATTCATTATCTCTCTCTCTCTCTCTCTCTCTCTCATTCACTCTCTCTCTCTCTCTCTGTCTGTTTTTTCAACCCTGTACTAGAGTGTAAGCGTGTCTGGGGGAAGCGTGCGCGCGTGCGTACACATGTACGTGCGTGCGTGTATTTGCGTGTGTATGATACATATACATGTGAATAGTACTTTGTTGTATTTTTGGGATTTATTGTATAATCTATTTGTACTGCAGAGATGGATTTTATAAGCTTTAGTTAGCTTTCGTCCAAATTCTTTTTGTAACATGGTCACAAATAAGTGAGTCATGCTCCGGCAAAAGAGTTATAATGAATCTCCGTGATGCATAATTGATTGTATTGATTGATTTATGGTGTTTAACGCCGTTTTCAACATTATTTCAGTTATATCGCGGCAGCCAGTGCACCTATCCGTGCTTTCCTGGAGTTTCTTTTACCTGTACTCCGCACGATATTCTTTCCAGGCAACTGGCTGCTTTCCCACATAACCATCGTCAAAACAATGGTCAGCGGTGAGAGAGGAAGGAATCCTGTCGCAATGACTATCATCAATCCTCGGAAAGAAATTGGCCAAGCCGGGGATCGAACCAGCGACCTCCTGTTCTCAAGTCCTGTACGCTACCGACTAAGCTACGGGGCTTGGCTCAATATATAATGAAATACTATATATTGATATGCCTTTTCTGTTATAAATCATAGCCATAAGTCAAAGTTTTTGTTAATGTATGTTACAACATTCGCAAGCATTCATAAAACTGATAATACCGTTATATTCATCATTGGAGCACTGGTCATCCAGGAAATACCCCTCCCCCGTCCTCAGCTTTCTCTTTTTATTTCTTAACCACCCTTTTGGGAGGGGAAACGTGTTTCGAAACATGCACGAAACAAGACCAGTGATCGGCATCGACTGAGCCGTGATGCATAATACCAAGCAAGCCATCATATAATAATAAAATCCATTTTTTCTAACAACCGACTGGATTATGAGGCAGACTGGTCCTTTGACTTGCGGAAAACTTACAAACACCAAAAGGTTTCTACTCAGATAAGCCTGCACGGACTGCGCAAACCGACCTAGGTCGATAATTTTTGTATATGTACTAAGCCCCCCTTTTCACAGGGTATGGCCTATTTGATATGTTTAAACTAAAGCATATCAGACTTGATAATTATCGGTTAGCCCACGATAGTCCTGAACAGAGAAAAGCACGGTATGATCTACGAGAGGAAAGCCCGCGTGATACGTCAACCCCCATCTCAGTAGAATTCATCTTTAATGACCGCACCATCAATTACAGACGACTTCTTCTGTCTTGCGAAAAAAACGGCATTAAACATCGGAAACAAATAAGCCATGCTCTGTGGAAAGGGAGCTTAATGCATCTGCAAAAAGTATCGACCCAGATCAGCCTGCGCGGACTGCGCAGGCTGACTTGGGTCGATACTTTTTGTTTCTGGTCAATTTTCTGCATATCGAAAGACCATTCTACCTCATGCTTTAGCCGGTTGTTAGAGAAAATGGATTTTTTGGATCCACAATCATAATTATGATGACTTACTTGGTATCATGGATCACGGAGATGCTTCAAGCCCCCCTTTGCCGGAGCATGGCTCAAACAGATCGAAACCAAATGAGTCGCGCCCCTGGAGAAATGGAGTTGAATGCATCTTCGTGATACAATAGATACCAAGCAAGTCATCTTGTAATCGTGGACCCATGTGTTTGTTTTTTTTTTCTGCCTAACAACCGACTTGGCCATGAGATAGCCTGATCCTTTGGCAGGCAGAAAATTGACCAATAGAAATAAGTTTTTTTTTTTTCTTTTTTTTTTTTTTTTTTTGCAGATGTATTAGACTCCCTTTTCACAGAGCATACCTCAAATATACTAGATTGACCCCCCCCTTTCGATTGCTGAAGATACAATCCTCTGAAAACCAGAAAGATCTTATCGTGCAGGCTTGAATATAGACGCTGGCGATATAGATCCAAGATCAGAATGCACGTTCTATGGAGCCTGATCTTGATCTATGCCGTTCGCAAAAGCCCCTGTTTTCGCCTGAGACGCTGAAAGGGTAAACTACGCAGCAAATTAAGTTTTCTTCACTCGATACGAGTGAAAACTTTTCTTAGAAAACTATCATCCAGAAATGGGAAAAGAACCCTGAATGCCGAGGTTTCGTTCACGGCGATTTCATTGGTTGTCGGCGTCGCTGTATACCCTAGCTTTTGACCTACTTTTCGGTATTAGTCTTGAATGAATAAATAGTACCTTGCGATTGGTCAAAAATGTGAACATGTTATTTAACGGCACCTGCAAGTTTTTATTTAATATATTTCTGTGCGCTACACTATACACTTTTACTGTACAGTCTCCGTGTGTTTTCAGACACGTTATTTTAAGCAGCAACTGCTTCTTTCCCAATGATCATTTGTATTTGATGATCTATCTTGACAAAAATATATACATACATATCTATATGTATAAGCCATGCTCTGTGAGAAGGAGGGCTTAATACATCTGCAAAAAGTATCGATTCAGGCCAGCTTGCGCATTCCGCACAGGCTGACCTTGGCAGAAACTTTTTGCCATTGGTCAACTTTATGAATGTCAAAGGACCAGTGTACCTCATGATTCAGTCAGTTGTCAGACAAAATGTTTTTTTTATCCATAATCATGAAATGGCTTGCTTGGAGGTGCATTACCTTTATACCGAACCACAACAGAGTGTCATTATTCATACTCTAGTATCTCTATCGCCGTCTATCTTTTTTTCAAAAAGGGTCTTTCTTGTTTATTGTTTAATGATTTTAAGCCACTGTGGATAAGAAAAAAAAACATGCCGGAAAAATGACCAATCTCCTGTAAAAGTAACCACCACCATGAGCTTGAAAAACAGGAAGTTTAGGTTGTACCATAATGAACTGCAAAAGATACCAAAAGGTAAAATATCAAACAACTTAACATTATTTTTTTATGCCAAATATGAAAAAGCGAAGTCTGGCTGTCTTTCTCTCTGTCTGTCTGTATCTCGTTCTGTCTGTCTGTCTGTCTGTCTCAATAAATGAATTTTCCATTCAAGAAAACTGGTTAGATAAAGATGTACCTGTCATATTTCACTTCTCAATTAAGAAAAGTAAATGACGATGTTCTGTGAAAGACAAGTTAGCTCTTTGACCACTTACCATACAATCCCTTCTTTTAACGACCCGGAGAGGGAAAAAATGATTTTTTAAAAACACTTAGGGAAAAGAAGAAAATGCCGGTTACCGGCATTTTCTTCTTTTCCCAAAATGTTTTCTACCCTTCTAAAGACAAATCTATCATTTGCACTAATCTTAATTTGTTATCTGCAAAAGTCTCTATTTTGGACGAGTCTAAAATTTGTCGTGGCTAAATAAAGGAGGACAAAATTTAAGACCCTTCAACATTGAAAGCATTTACAAACAACAAAGTAAACATTACCATATAGATGGGATCATATCAGTAAACTTAGCCATGTAATAGTTCATTTTCCAGGGCCTTTTTACCAAATAATCTCACAAAAAAAGCGGGCAGTGTAGATTCAATATCAGACTGCAACTCACATACAGTCTGATCTTGGATCTACATTATCCGCCGAAGCATTTTTCTAAAAGTGGTGTAAACGGGTTAAGGGTTTAATAGCTTCTTACTCAAATCTCACAGACCAAATTACTACGCCAAAAAAAAAGAGCTGAAGAGGGAGTCTCCAAAGAGACCTAATTTTCCCGCCAGTACCAGATCTATTTCATTTTCTTTGTGGTGCCGTTAATTGACACTCTCTTCACACTTTCCACTACGTTCCACACTCATGTCTCCATTGTATGTAAGCCATGCTCTGTGAAAAAGGGGGTTTAATGCAACGGCAAAAAGTATCGACCCACGTCAGCCTGCGCAGTCCGCGCAGGCTGACATGGGTTGAGACTTTTTTTTCCCTATCGGTCAATTTTGTTCATGTCTGAGGACCACTGCTACCTCTTGATTCAATCCGTTGTTTAACAAATTTGGTTTTACGAATCCATCCCTTTATGATGACTTGCTAGGTATAATGTATTATGGAGATGTATTAAACCCCCTTTTGCCAGAGCATGGCTCACACTCACCTTCGTAGACTATAGGTGAAATAGGACGGCTCATAGCGTTAACATTTTTGTATTGCCAGCTTTAACACTTAAGCTGCTGAATAAATGAAACGCAAATTTCTACTCAATACTAAAAAGGCCAAACATTGCGGTTTCAAAGTTGATTTCACCAGAAATAAAATACCTTATCGGACAGTGTAGGTCAAAGATCAGACTGCACGTTCTGTGCAGTCTGATCTTGATCTACACTGTCCGCAAAACGTCAGTGGGTCGCGATTAGCAGCTTAAGGGGTAAATTATTGAGTGTTTGACAAATAGTTTTTATTAGGTTTGTTTTCGTTGAATGGGTATAAGTATGACCTAAAGTATTGATAGAGTAACGGACAGTGTAGATCAAGATCAGACTGCATGTCTGTGCAGGCAGATTTTGTTTTAAACTCTCCGCATAAACATAACTCGTCGCGAATGGCACGATAAGAGTTTAAAGTATTTCAAACTAAAGCATACTAAAATTGGGTTACTGTTGAAATATCACAGGCTGCTTTCGGTATATTCTTTAGCCCTATGTTTGCTTTCTCAGTTTAGGATCGCGGCGAGTACCTGTTTAGTGAAGCGGAAGAAACCGTATATAATGTTGTCCAGGTGGAATAATCAAGAGTTGCTGCTACAATATTTCCTACGTGCATATTTAGTCAAGCTTAAAATATTCATTGGCCACATATGCTTGCTCGAGCAATAGGCTTTCCACCAGAAACAACCTTTACCCGTTGATTGTTGAAACCTCATGCCTTCTTCCGCTATACTTAAATTTCCTCAAGGTAGCCAATGAACCAAGGCATATTATTTATACAAACGAACACGACCACTGCTCCAGTACATATTACTTGTGTCTAAAAGATGGTGAAAAATTCAAGCTTTCTTTTATTAAACTTACGTCTCCTCAAGCCACCACTGAACCAACCCATATTATTAGAAATATTTTTTTTTCTATTTAACAGTATATATAAACCCCAAAATCTATCTTTTTTCCCAAATAAACTCCGCAGGGATCTGGAAAAAGGAGGTTTATGAATAAAGTGTATTATTTCAGGCAATCCGTCATAGGTCCATTTTCTCTAAAACCGACTGAATCATGAGGTAGACATGTATTTGGACATGCAGAAAATTTACAAATAACAATAAAACTGCGCAGGCTGACCTGGGTCAATACTTTTTGCAGATGCATTAAGCCCCCTTTTCACTATGACGCAAATCGAATAAATCAATAGGTAGAATGGTCCTTTGAAATACAGAAAAATTACATATAACAAAGCATTTCGACCATTCAGCTTGCGCGGACTGTACAGGCTGACATGGATCCATACGTTTTGCAGATGCATTAAACCTCCTTTTTAAAGAACATGATACATAGATAAAGTGTCATCAGCTTTGCAAATAAACCTGTCAATTTTGAGAGGAGAATATGCCATTTGATATGACAGAGTTCGAGTCAAGATCAGACAGCACGTTTAATGTTCGATCTACACTGCACGAAATAAAGCAATTAAAGTTGATCGAGAAAGCTAAGAATTAACCTTTTAACTTCTAAATAGCTAAAATGAAAACTTTTGTCCTGTACTAAAAACCGAAATATTTCAATGTCAGAGTATTTTTTCTGTTTTTACAGACCATACCGGGCAGTGAGGATCCAAAATCAGACTGTATATTCTGTGCAGTCTGATCTTAATCTACACTGCACGCAACAAACCAAAAGAAGTAGTGTGTAGCGAGCAAAGGATTAACGATCCGGTTTTTACTCGCACGCATCTAGAGGTAATCAGAGAACGAACGTAGGCGTAACATGGCGGTGAAAATCCCGGGAAAGATAAAACATGTGGCAAAACCCCTCGGAGACCTTTTTGCGGGAAAAGATTTAGGAAAATACGTCTTTGAATCGTTGTTTTTGTGTGTGTGCTTCTGCGTTTCGTATGAACAAGAATATTAACACTTCTGCAAAGAGAAAATGTATCTAGAATCATTATTCCCTCCGCTACTTAAAAAAAAAAAAATGTTTGCAATAGTGTTTGATGTCGTTCTCAACATTATTTGCGTCAAGTCGCGGCCAAAACAATCTTAGTCGTTGTTCCTTGGTAGGCAAAGGCCCCATTCATATGCTTTTAGATTTACACCTGTAAATTTTTATCATAAAGATACGCAGTAAAAGTATATTTGAGCCGTGCTCTGGGAAAAGGAGCCTTCGTGCATCTCCACAATACATTATACTAAGCAAGTCATCACATAATTATGGATCCATAAAATCCATTTATTCCAACGACTGACCGAATCTGGAGGTACACTGGTCCTTGGACATGCAGAAAATTAGCAAGTAGCTGACAGTTTCGACTCATGCCACCCTGCGCGGACTGCGCAGGCTGGCATGGGTCAATACTTTTTGCAAATGCATTAAGACTCCTTCTCACAGACCATGGCTCATTTACGTTGAGTTTTGCAAGCTTATAATATCAATGCAGGAATTTTATGATACAGATGCAAACGTGTGTAAAAAGCAAGTTTGATCTTACAACAGCTTTGAAAATCAGAAGACTGATTCGGCAGTTGCTATGTGATGTTCGGTCCTTCTCAGAAGTTGTAATTGGCAGGCTTTTTTTTTTTTCATACCTAAGACTGGGTGTAGATTCTTCAATGCTATCATTGTTCAATGGACACCCCTTCGTAAATGACATAAACATTTAAAAAATAAGAGAAATCTAATTTATTAGCGATAAAATCGAACTGCGTCCAAGAAGCCAAAGAACGCCAATTCGCTGGCGCAACAGCGTAGTAAAGCGAAGCGATATCAGCAAATAATTGGAGAGGTCATCAGACCTCTCCAACAGTGGTGTGTTTTAAAGGCAGACTGCCTCAGAAATTGCTGTCTAAATCCATTTTTTGCGAAATTGTTCTGATACAGACAGTCTGTTTCATCATGGTTTTATAAATTAACCGAAATCAAAAAACGGAAATAGATTAGGAAATAGACATGGTTTGTTTTTTTATATGACGGATGTCAAAAACGATTTGTTGTATTGTTTGGAATGCAAATGACCTCTTCAAATAATTGTAATCTTTCATTAAACAAATAAAGAAAAAAATCATTAAAAAAGAGAAAGAACACCGCGCTGTGAAGATCATGCGACTTGAAAACGCAGAAAGATTGTCTGATGATGTAATGCATTAGAGGTTTCTACGCAGTGGTAATTATCTAATACCTTACTTGGTTGTTTACATGTACCAAAATATATTGAAATTAAAAGCCAATAAAATATTTGAAAACATTGATGCTGACCTCTCCTGGCTTCTTTTTTAAAGAGGCCAACTCGTAATTATTCTAACATGACACATGAATTCGGTTCTATAACCACGGTGAAATGGAAGCGTGGTAAAATCGACGTCATTCTATCTTCTATCTAAAATAAAAATCAATCCGCATCCGCTGTAGTATACTAAGTATGAACTTGTTTTCCTGACATAAAGAGTTGGTCATGTTAAAATCGAAATAATCTTTTCATCGTCGTTTATCGTTCATAAACCACGGTTGTGAGTTATGAGGGGCAATGAATAAGACACCCGGGCTATGAATTGTGCCTCATAACTCACAACCGTGGTTTATTGAACGATAAACCACGATACAAAGAAGATTATTTCTTAAACAAACTGTCTTATTGCATTTCAGTCACGCTCCGGCAAAAGGGGCTAAATCCATCTCCGAGATATATCAATACCAAGCAAGCCATCATATAATTATGAATGTATAAAATCCATTTTGTCCGACAATCGACTGGAATCAGACGTAGTATGGTCCTCGGACATGCAGAAAATTTACGAATAGCAAAACGTTTCGACCATGTCAGCCTGCGCGTACTGCGGAGGCTTACATGGGTCAATACTTTTTGCAAATGGATTAAACCCCCTTTTCACACAGCAGGGCTCATTCATATGACGAAAACGGTCTGTTCGATGCCAAATGACATACCAATGAAATATTGCAGAACCGAGGGGTTTTCGCTGGACAAATTTTCGACCTGAACGGTATTTTATTAGCTTTGGAAACAAAAAAAAAAGTCACAAGGAGCAAGGTTGGGGGAGCACAACGACTTTTCCCTGCTTCAGAAAATCTTGCACCTCGTACAAAAGACAATGAATGAAACTGAGGGTTTACACACGTTGAAATGGAATTGACAGAAAATGAATTCCATAGTATACCTAAAAAAGACTATGAAAATGCCCTCAAAGATTGGATCCGGAGACTGAAACTTTGTATATCTGTTGGAGGTGAATACTTTGAGGGAACAAAATAAAAAATTCAGTGAAACCTATGAAGAATCAAATTTTACGTGCTTAGATGCATTCATATTTGAACACTCCTCGTAATAACAACATTACTAGTACATTACCGGGCAGCGAACTTTTAGTATTGCGTTCCAAACCTTGGTTAACCCTCCACAATCGCCAACATTCCGAAATGGTGGGTTAATTCTAAATTCCGAGACAAACCACCTGACTGGCTTAGACAGAACATCTCGCCAAATACGATGGATATTCTTAGAATTTAGATTAAGAGTCGACTCTAGATTGATTGGTAGGTATCATCCCAAGTCTTTTGGCGCAATTATGTAAGTCATCTGGGAGTATTTAACTCGACTGTTTCCACACCTTGGAGAGGGCTCGAAATTGATTAACTCTTTACCACACAACCCCGTGTTTAGACGACCCTTCGGAGAATGCATTTGAAAAGATTGTGGGAAATGGAAAAAAAGAAAACATGGGTGGCTAGCATTTTTCTCATTTTCTCGCAATGTTTTTTATCTTCTCAAGGACCTATCTTTAAATTTGAACTATCCCGACTTTAACAACCCTGATTAACACGGCTTTTGAAAGCGTAGTGGGAAAAGGAAGAAAATGCTGGTACCCAGCAACTTCTCATTCCTACCATGTTTTCTGCTCTCTAAAACTAACAATCCCAAGTTTGGGCAACATTTATTTCGGCAAATTTATCTAATAATGACCAATTTTATCAATTGATAAAGATTGAAAAATGGATAGTCTGTGGTCTTATAGCACGATTTGGCCCTATGAGCTCCTTGGTCACAACTTAACCCTTTACCACACAGTCCTGAGTTTTCCTGATATTGAAGGCTTTTGAAAACATTGTGGGAAAAGGAGAAAATGCTGCTAAGCAGCATTTTCTCCTTTCCCCACAATGTTTTCTATCTCATCAAAGAAAGATATCATCATTTGCACTATATTTATTTTGCTTACAATTTGGTCGAGTCCGAAATGTTGACGTCTGGAAAAGTCTGAACTGTGCAATATCTAATTTAAGAGATATAAGCCCATTTAATGAGTTAAAATATCTTGGATCAGTCTTTCATTTACAGAGAGGAACAAGGTCCCGTTCTCCGACCGTAAAAACTGGGCTTTTGTTTTGTCCAGTAAATTTTTCTAGCAACTTTTTATGTCAGCTTTGGAATAACATTGCAGCAACATTATTTTTTACACATACAGTATATGTAGAAATAATTTCGTTTGCTTCAAATGTCTGTTAATTGTGTGATTTGCGATTTTATTGTTTTGTCTTAAATAAACTTACAATCTAAGCGCTAAGGTAGATTGTCAGTTTCAGTAGTACAAAAGTGCCCAAATAATTTTTTTCTGAATTCGACCTTGTTAGAAATACATGTATCTAAAAATATCAGACAGCTTGTTATTGTCCGTCTGTCTGTCAGGCATCATAGAAAGAAAAGTAATAGCAGTAATGTAGTAGTCGTGTGTTCGAATACCTTATAAGCTGAACTCACATTGAAGGTTGATAAAAGTTATTGCAACAGGGTGCATTCCACTCTCTCGACTAGGCATTGCTTGAACACATTGTTAAACTCAAGAGACAGTTTGAATAGACTTGTGAATTCCATGAAGGTGCAGAATAGATGCCCTAGCTGCCGTGGTAGGACTGTGAGACGGTTAATGGCGGGTAAACTCCCTCTCTCTGGCTCTGTCTGTCTGTCTTTCTGCCTGTCTGTCTGTCTGTCTATCTGTCTGTCTGTCTTTCCCTGTAAGGCCGGATTCAAATATCAGTTACAGTTCGGCCGATCAAGTATCTCCCCCCCGAGCTTTAATGGGATACGGGAAGCATTTAAACCACCTCACGCAAGAAATCAATGCCGGTAGTACAAAAAAGTAACACTTCTGCGCGTTAACTTAATTATGACACCAAAGTTTTTTTTCCACCTTTTGGCAATTTTTGTCTGTTGATCTTTAATGCTATTCAGATTGAAAGTGAAAAATTCCAGATGCAGTCAATTACTGTGTTCACTTTGGTAGCGGCAAACAAAAAGATATCAAGGTCTTTTGGTGTCTTATTTTTTAGCAAAACTGAGCTTGAAATACTCCGTCATCTTTTTTTTTTGTAGCAGACCTGCTTTTAAAACATTGTTACGAAGAAGCAATTTCTCTTTTCGCCACAGTGTTCTTTGATGTACAAATAAATTAACCCTTTACTACAAAATCCTGTTATGAAAACGACCCTACAGTCTTTTGAAAACATGGTGGGAAAAGGAGAAAATACTGGTCATCAGCATTTTCTCCTTTTACCAAATGCTTTCTATCCTCGTAAAAACAAAAATTCACCATTTGAGTACTCATTAATTATTCTAATTAACTCTGTACCAAACAATCCCGACTTTTAACGACCCTGAGGAAGAAGCCTTTTGAAAACATTGGGGAAAAGGATAAAATGGTGGTTACCAGCATTTTTCTTTTTTTCCCACAATGTTTTCAACCCTCTCACCCCCTGCCCCGAAAAAAAAATCAATTTTCAGTTACATTTATTTTCTCGTCTGCAAATGATTTCAGTTTGGACCGGTCTAAAATTTTGTCGTTTGGAAAAGTGTTAAATTGTCTCCTGCGCTTTCAGTTTTGGCAAGGTTAAAGTTTTGCCGTTTGGTGAAGAGTTAAATCTTAATTCATGTCAATCGCACATGATTGAAAAAAAAGTTTGCAAGTTCGTCCGTTGCAAACGTCTTAACTGCTGATGAGATACATGATTTAGTATCGCACAACAAATAGCTACAATTTCCGGTAAAGTAGTACCAGAAAGTAAGCGCAGTCATACAAGAGTGTGTGTGGTGCTGGGGGAGGGATTCGTGCCGTTAATTAACATTTTGTCTGCTTAGAAGTGGGGAAACAAAGTATTTGAACACTGTAAAACTAAACTCATATACATATGTACATGAATTGCATTATTCATTCACTTGAATACGACAGTGTATATATAAAACCCAACAAGTTGTGATCTTTAGTGTTATGATCTTGCTAAATAAAAGAAGAACTATTCTGTTCCCTTGAACAAATTGTCTTGAATCTGTAAAACTCTTCGAAGCTAGGGGCTTTCAAATAAATGACTTGGGTGAAAATACAGAATGCTTTACACAAAGAGTCTTGTGGATCGATGGTGCTGTACACAAAGAGCTTTATGGCTCGATGTTGTACGCATGCGCATTGGCTCTATGGTAATCGCTATATGTCATATATTCTTCATGCAACATAGAAACTATTTACATACCCACCTACCCCTCCAAAAAGAACACAAAAAGCTAACTGTATGGACGATGAACAGAGAATCGTGACAACGTTTAGTGGATTTAATAATTTCTATCTATTTCCGAAATTCTGCGTCTTCTACCTTGCCCCATACGAGATGAATTAGCGGTATAATAGCATTATTTTGATGGTCATGTTAACTTTATAGTTTAAAGTCATAACGCCCCTTTCTTGAAATGTTTGTTACTTGCAGAGATTTCTAAATCAAAACTCTTATTTCGGTTCATTAAATAATGTAAATTCATTTTATCCAGATTATTTCTTAATCACCACCATTCTCAAATGGTGTCTTTATTCTTATTTCCAAGATAAACCATCTGATTGGCTTAGACAGAACATCTCACCCCAATACGATGGATAGTCCTAGAATTTAGAATTAGAATGATCGATTCTAGATTGATTGGTAGATGTCATCCCTAGTCTTTTAGCGCAAAAATGAAGTCATTTGGGTGTATTTAACCCGATTGTTTCCACACTTTGCAGAGCGCTGGAAACTGATTAACTCTTTACAACACAATCCCATAATTCCCCTGTGGAGAATGTATCTGAAAACATTGTGGGAAAATGAGAAAATGCTGATGACCAACATTTTCTCATTTTTTTTTTCAACAATGTTTTCTATCCTCTCAAGGGCCTCTCTTGTAATTTGAGCTATTTATCATTTTGCGTCTGCAAACACGTTCGATATGAAACGGTCTAAAGTTATGTCGTCTTTGGCAAGAGTTGAGACTTTTCCACCCCAAGGATGATCAGGGTAGCTTTTGTGGCAGGGGTAAATCAATAGATCAGATTGCCATACTGTGCAGTACGCACAGGTAGTCTAATCGTTGATCTACATTACGCGCTACTTCACACGAAAATCAACCCTTATCCTGCTCTATAAAAGAAATGTAACTTTCAAGCCGATAGTAAAAACCCAAATTTTCCTATTTCAAATGTATTTCTGGAAGGGAGATATCTCCATATCGGAAAGTGTAGATCCAAGATCAGACTGCACGTTCTGTGCAGTCTGATCTTGATCTACGCTGTCCGCAAAAGGTCAGTGAGTCGCGCTTAGCAGCCTAAGAGTTTATGGAAGAACGTCCATCTACTTCACCTTCGGCCAAAATATATGGGCCACGCTCTGCGAAAAGGGGGCTTAACGAATCTCAGTAATGTAATATACCAAGCAAGTCATCACATAATTATGGATCCATAAAATTAATTTTGTCTAACAACCGACTGTATCATGGCTTTGACGTGCAGAACATTTTCCAATGGCAAAAAGTTTTCGAACCCTGTAAAACAACGCAAACTCCGCAGGCTGACATAAATTAATATTTTATGCTGTAACGTTAGATCCCATGTCACAAAGCATTTATTATTTAGCTCATCTGGTCTAACAACTGACTGCACCATGACTTTGACATGCAGGAAATTTACAAATAGCAAAATGTTTCGAACCATGAAAGCCTAGGCAAACTCCGCAGGCTGACATAAATTAATATTTTATGCTGTTACATTAAACCCCCCTTTCACAAAGTATTTATTATTTAGCTCTTCCGGTCCAACAACTGACTGCATCATGGCTTTGACATGCAGCAAATTTACAAAGAGCAAGATGTTTCGAACCATGTCAACGAAAGCAAACTCTGCAGGCTGATATAAATCAATACTTTATGCTGTTACATTGGACCCCCTTTCACAAAGCATTTATTATTTAGCTCTTCCGGTCTAACAACTGACTGCATCATAGCTTTGACATGCAGGAAATTTACAGAGCAAGATGTTTCGAACCATGTCAACGAACGCAAACTCCGCAGGCTGACATAAATACGAAATCCTGTTTCCGCCATCCACTTTTCGACCTACGAGGAACTCGAAAAGTAGAAATTAGGCACACTAACTTACACTTTTCTAGCAAAGAAGTTATCTCGAAAAGTCGAAAAGTTGAAGTTTTTGACCTGACAATTGTCAGAAAACTTTCGACTTTTCGACCTCACGTTTGTCTAGAAAAGTAGAAATTAGGAAGTAATAACTTCAGCTTTTCGCGTTAAACTGCTAGGTCGAAACGTAGAAAAGTGGAAGTTTTTCACATGACAACTGTCAATAAAACTTCCACTTTTCGACCTAGAAAAGTCGAAAAGTCGAAAAGTTGAAAAGTCGAAAAGTCGAAATTAGCCGATTAAAACTTCCACTTTTCTAGTTAGGACTGATTATCACGGGATGTTTGTTTATCAGCACCGAATAATGTTGGAGCCGGAGTAGGGGTAAAAATAAACTGGTACCCGTTGTATCTCCCGTAGCCGTCCGATAGACCATAAAATAAAGATCGATAACAGGCTGCCAGTTTAGGGTAAAAATTCCTGTGTCACCGGTCCCGCGGCCAGTTTATCCTACGAAAAATTAGTCCTAACTAGAAAAGTGGAAGTTTTAATCGGCTAATTTCGACTTTTCGACTTTTCAACTTTTCGATTTTCAACTTTTCGACTTTTCGAGGTCGAAAAGTGGAAGCTTTATTGACAATTGTCATGTGAAAAACTTTCACTTTTCTACTTTTCGACCTAGCAGTTTAACGCGAAAAGCTGAAGTTATTACTTCCTAACTTCTACTTTTCTAGACAAAAGTGAGGTCGAAAAGTCGAAAGTTCTTTAACAATTGTCAGGTCAAAAACTTCAATTTTTCGACTTTTCGAGGTAACTTCTTTGCTCGAAAAGTGGAAGTTAGTGTGCCTAATTTCTACTTTTCGAGTTCCCCGTAGGTCGAAAAGTGGATGGCGGAAACAGGATTCCGTATATAAATTAATATTTTATGCTGTTACATTAACCCCCCTTTCACAAAGCATTTTTAATTTAGCTCTACGGAGATCAAGTAAATCTACGCAAAACATGGTTCATTTGAGCCGTGCTCTGTGAAAAGGGGGCTTAATGCATATGCGAACAGTATCGACCCAGGTCAGCCTGCGCAGTCCGCGCAGGCTGACCTGGGCCGAAACTTTTCGCTATTGGTCAATTTCTCTGTATGTCCAAGGACCAGTCTACCTCATGATGAAGTCGGTTCTTAAAAAAAAAATAGCAAATATGCATTCATAATTATATGGTAACTTGATTGGTATCATGAGCCACGGGAGGTGCATTAAGCCCCCTTTTTGTCAGAGCATGGCTCATTTATTTTGAATGACTCTATTCATCCTAACTCGTAGCATCGAAAGTATCCGAGACACTTATCTGCTGCTTTCAGAGTTTGAGTCCGGCTTCTATCCAAGTTTCCAGAGTGACTTTCCAGGGATTTATCGGTGGCTTGGAGCAAATACGTAGCCCAAAAACAAGGGAACCATGTTACTTGTTTCTTCTGACATGATATGACAGGGTGACTTTACCTCTCAATATTTCAGCAGATTCCAAGAGCTACGTTGCGCCGTATCATCTAGAGTATGCCCGCCAGGTGTCGTGCAGGTGTTGCTGCACATGGAGGTCACATCCGATATTGACCTGGATACCATGTCTGTTATATGTTTTAGGTAAAATAAAGAACTGCCTCAAAATGAAATGCAAGGGTTCCCTTATTTTTGGTTTTACATATATAACCCGGTTTTTGGAGTTAAAGTCGTAGTAATTATCTGTCGAGTTTGTATCCGGGCTGTTGCACAGTGTCCGGAGCAAGCGTTTCATTTCCACATTTGAGATTTGAGCATCAACTAATATTTCTTTTTAATACAGCAGGAAAAAAAAAATATTGCTCTTTGGCAACTCGATTGCATATATGAGCCATGCTCTGGCAAAATGGGGTTTAATGCTTCCCCGTGATGCATTATGTCATCACATAATTATGCATATTATACAAAATTTATTTGCTCTAGTCACCAATTACAGAGTGACCAATCTGTTATATGAACGGAGAATTTGAACCTTCTAACAGCGTGAAAATGTCCTATTTCTTTACATTTGCAAGGAAACAGCATATTTTGTACTATATACGTATAAGTGTTCAACATAAACAACAAAAACGACAGCAAAATCTTTACATGCCCCTTTAAAACAGCCGTTGTCCAAGAGACAAAAAAAGTACTTTGTAATAAGTATATAAATAGGTTCAAGACTAAATGCTTAATAGTTATGCTATATGGTGTACAACACACGAAAAGGGGCCTTCGGACATATGCGTAAAAGTGTGTCATTCCAGATCAGCCTGTGCAGTCTGTGACTAATCCGAGACGACACTTTCCATTTTTGTGCGATTTTCTGTTTCACGAAGGTCTACGGTATGAAAAAATCTTATGTAGTCGTAAAGTGCTGTCTCGGATTAGCCTGCGCGGACTGCGCAGGCTAATCCGAGACGGCACTTTACGCAAACGTCTGAAAGTCTCATTTCGTATGCTGTGGACCATACCTGTAAAGAATTGTGATATTAGTAGCTTTTTATACTCTCAACACATTAATTATTTAAATCCTAAATTTGGATCATTATTGTCTAACCGCTTTCGAGATATTCGTAATTGATTTATTGATTATATGGTGTTTAACGCCGTTTTCAAGATTTATTTCAGTTATATCGCGGCGGCCACTGCACCTATCCATGCTTTCCTGGAGTTTCTTTTACCAGTACTCAGCACAATATTCTTTCCAAACCACTGGCTGCTTTCCCCACATAACAATGGTCAGCGGTGAGAGAGGAATGAATCCTGTCGCATTGACTATCATCAATCCTCGGAAAGAAATTGGCCAAGCCGGGGATCGAATCAGCGACCTCCTGTTCTCAAGTCCTGTACGCTACAGAATGAGCTACGGGGGTTTGGCACGGTATTCGTAAAAGAAACAAACTGTTTTAAAAAGTTGAAAAAAAGTAAATAAACTAAACATTAAGATAACCCTTAACCTGCTAAGCGGGAATCACTGACCTTTTGCGGACTGCGTAGATCAAGATCAGACTGCACAGCACGTGCAGTCTGATCTTGGATCTACACTGTCCGATAAGGAGATATTTTCCATAAAAAAAACATACCTTTGAAATAGCAACATTTGCGTTTGTACTATCGGCTTAACCCTTTACCACACAATCCCGACTTTTAACGACCCTGAGAAAGAAGCCTTTTGAAAACATTGTGGGAAAAGGAGAAAATGCTGGTAACCAGCATTTCCTCCTTTTCCCACAATGTTTTCTACCCTTCCCAAAACACATTTCAATTTTTCAGTCACATTTATTTTGTCGTCTGCAAATGCTTTTAATTTGGACCAGCCTAAAATTTTGTCGTCTGGTAAAGGGTTAAAAGCTTCAATTCACTTATTTAGCCGGTTAACCGGTATCCTGCTGAATAACCTAAAAGAAACCTTCAAGCCGACAGTAAAAAAAATGAATTTGGCTGTTTCAAAGTTACTTTTGGGGGTAAAAATATCCCATTATCGGACAATGTAGATTCAAGATCAGACTGCACGTTTTGTGCAGTCTGATCTTGACCTACACTGTCCACAAAAGGTCAGTGAGTCCAACTCAGCAGCCTACGGCTTAAGGACTAATCGAAAGGAATTACGACATTTTCTAACTCAGTAAAACACACATTCAAAAGCAAAAGAAAAAAACAGATGACAAAAGTTGCAAATGACAAACAGAAGGTCGAGAGACCACAGTGTTAATTTGCGAGGGAATTCTCCGAACACCGGTATGAGATTTCGAAGGGTAGTTATTGAATCTCCAAATCGCTAAGGTATAATTTACGGAAATTATACACCGATCTTCCAATACATTATCTTGTCATGGTAAACGTATTTGCCCTTTACCAGATGACAAAACTTTAGACGTGTCTGAAATTGAAAGCACTTGCAGACGACAAACAAAATGTGGCACAAATGATAAGATTCGTCTTTGAAAAGACCGCAAACATTGTGGGAAAATTGGAAAAGGCTGGTAACCAGTATTTTCTCCTTTTCTCACTATGTTTTTCAAAAGGCAATTTCGTCAAGGTCGCTTTAAATCGGGATGGTGTGGTAAAGGGTTAAAGTTTACTGCGCTAAATAAAATCAAATAGAAAATGTTCAAGCCAAAATTAGGAATCCAAATACAGAGATACTTTTTGCAGGCAAAATATGGTCGTATCAGACAGCGTAGTTCCAAAATTAGACTCCATGTGCTGTGCCGATTGATCTAGCTCTACAATGTCAGTACAAACATATTATTTCGTGCTCAGCAATTTAAGGGTTTAGACATTTGATTCGCTTACTTACGCAAATTTACATGCTGATGAAAATCGCTCTGGCATTTCATCCGAGAATGTTGAAAAATAAGACGACATTTAAAAATTGGTGAAAAATTCCAACATGTCGGTAGTTTATAGTCATTCAATTGGAACAAACATACTCCTAACCCTTCCAGTACCATAGGCAGAAACAGGAGCTTTTGTGGTACGTATAGATCAAGATCAGACTGCATAGAAGGTGCAGTCTGATCTTGGATCTTTGGCGTTTGCTTGTTTAGTCAAGCCTGTAAGATAAAAAAAATCTTTCATTGGATCGTATCAGTTTCAGTGGATTGTACGTATTTCAAGCCTTCGACAGAGGTCCAGTAAAAATATATGGTGCCAATAAGAATTTAACTTCGTGGCTTAAATGCGATACCATTAATGCATTAACCGTAATAATGCTAAGCATGACTAAATGACCTTTTTGCGGACAGCGTAGATCAAGATCAGACTGCACAGAACGTGCAGTCTGATCTTAGATCTACACTGTCCGATAACTAGATAATCCCCGACACACACAAAATAATCTCTGAAATAGCAAAATATGGCTTCTTACTATCGGCTTGAAAGTTTCACTTCACTTATTTAGCAGGTTTAGGGGTTCAATATTGTAGACTGTTGACATAACAATCAGACTGTATCCTGAATCTATACTGTCTGATCTTTCCAAAGGCTACTGCATGACTCTATGGAGAAAGCGACTTCCAACTCACTCACTCACTCACTCACTCACTCATTCACTCAAGCTGCCAGGATATTAGCAGATTGAGTGAGTGACAAAGAATATCAGTTGATCAGACCAATGTAGAACAAGCTAATCTTGATCTTCACTGTCTGCAATTTGAGCACATTAAATCCCACTTATCAGCACGAAGCTTTGAGTAATTTCTACAAATAGCGATAGATACATGTATACATTTCATTGCAGTATCATAATTGATCCATGCTCTGTGAAAAGGGGGTTTATGTATCTGCAAAAGATTGACCCATGTTAGCCTGCGTAGTCCGCGCAAGTTGACCTAGGTCGACACTTTTTCGCTATTTGTAAAATTTCTGCATGTCAAAGGACCAGTCTACGTTATGATTCAGTCGGTTGTTAGACAAAATGGATTTTATGGATCCATAATTATGTGATGCCTTGGTTGGTATCATGGATCACGGAGATGTTATAAAACCCTCATTTCACAGAGCATGGCTCACATATTTCGTCGATGCTAAAACGCTTCTTACTTGCATTTGAATATCGTAACGGTGACATGTAAAAGGGAACGCTGCTTACTTCCATTTGAATATCGTAACAGTGACATGTAAACGGGAACGCTGCTTACTTCCATTTGAATATCGTAACAGTGACATGTAAACGGGAACGCTGCTTACTTCCATTTGAATATCGTAACAGTGACATGTAAACGGGAACGCTGCTTACTTCCATTTGAATATCGTAACGGTGACATGTAAACGGGAACGGTTCCCACTTCCATTTGAATATCGTAACGGTGACATGTTAAAGGGAACGCTGCTTACTTCCATTTGAATATCGTAACAGTGACATGTTAAAGGGAACGCTGCTTACTTCCATTTGAATATCGTAACAGTGACATGTTAAAGGGAACGCTGCTTACTTCCATTTGAATATCGTAACGGTGACATGTAAAAGGGAACTATTTAAATTGCAATAATCTTATCAAACTTCAAAAAATGATTTATCACTGAATTAAGTTACGGGGGCCGCTGGCAAATTACCGGTTAAGAAGAAAACCATGTGTGAAGAAAAACTTCAATGAGTATTCCCTCAAAGGGCCACGTAGTTTCTTATTTTTTTCCCCCGGTGACCATTATTTCGACGGTAGTTATGTGGGAAAGCAGCCAGTGGCTTAGAAAGAATATTGTGCTAAGTACTGGTAAAATAAACTCGAGGAAAGCATGGATGGTGCTACTGGCCGCCGCGATATAACTGAAATAAACACCATACAATCAATAAATCCTAATGTGTTTTTAGGTTTTGAACCACAGTTTCACAAAGACTTGTGGGAATGTCACGTGATCAATAACAAGCGTCGATTACGAGGACTCGTATTCAAATTAGTACAATGACGTCATAGCTGATGTAATTGAGTCATGCTTCGGCAAAAGGGGGCTCAATGCATCTCTGTGATGTATTGTACCGGTCAAGCCAACATATAATTATCGATTCAAAAAAGCCATTTTTTAAACAACTGACTGAATCATAAGGTAGACTGGTCCTTGGACATACAGAAAATTAACCAATAGCAAAAAGTTTCGGCCCAGGTCAGCCTGCGCGGACTGCGCAGGCTGACCTGAGTCGATACTTTTCGCAGATGTAATAAGCGCCCTTTTCACAGACCATAGTTCAATTGAAACAGACGAAGTTACCGACTGCAAAACAATCATCGCGTTATTTGGAGGCCTAATGCACTTTTTCACTGAATGTTACCATATAGTTTCTATACGATTGCAAGGAATATAGATATTTCTCGTGGTTTTTATCGGTGTTTCACAATTTTAATATACGACATGAAAAGTAAATAGCCCTCTTTATGGCATGGATAGAAAGCATTCTTATCGTATGTTTGTCTGGTATTTCACGCTGTTTTCATATCCATTTCAGTTCTATCGCGATGGACCCGCCCGGGTAGCCGGGTAGCCCAGTGGTTAGCGTATCTGACTCGTGACCTGGTGGTTGCGAGATCGATACCCGGTTGAGGCAAACTTTCTTTCCGGCGATTTTTCGCGTCTCACCTCTGATTCATGTGGGAAAAGTAGTCAGTGACTTGGAAAGTAAGTTGTGTCAGTACTGGTGGGAGAGAGCCAGGAAACACATGCGTAGGTTCACTGACCGCTTTGATATGACCTTAGCTGTTAAAACGGTGTCAAACTCCAATACAAACAAAACAAATCTATCTTGACGGCCAGTACATCTAACAATGCGTCCCTGGATTTTCCTTGTGGTAACATTGCACAACATTCGCTGAGCCCCGGTAGCTCAGTCGGTAGCGTACAGGCATTGAAAATAGGAGGTCACTGGCTCGATTCCCGGCTCGGCTAATTTCTTTCCGAGGATTGAAGATTGGCCATCGCTACATGATTCATTCCTCTCTCACCGCTGACCATTGTTTCGACGATGGCTATGTGGGCAAGTAGCCAGTGGTTTGGAAAGAATATTGTGCGTAGTACTGGTAATAAAAACTCCAGGAAAACATGAATAGGTGTACCAGCCGCCGGGATATATCTAAAATATTGTTGAAAATGGCGTTAAATACCATAAATCAACTAATGCACAACATTCTTTTCTAGGTACTGATGGATTTCCCACTTAAGCGTTGTCGTAGCAATGATCAGCGGTGACAGGGGAATGAGTCCTGTCGCAAAGACTACGTATTATAAATCATCGGAATGGATTTTCCCGGGCTGAGAATCGAACCAGCGACTCTGGAATTCCAGCCATTTGCCTTACTGACTGAGCCACTTATCTCAACTTTACGGAAGACAGACATCATTTAAAATCCAGACAACCCGCATGACCAGGCGAACCTCGCGTGCTTGAACTGAGAAAATACAATCTTCTGATGAATGCGAAATAATTGGACTCATTTATCGATCTACAATTTCATAACCGCTTGACCTTTAAGTACAGCATCCTTTGTATTGCAAGATTGCTACAGGAATGCTGCTACAGAAATACACATAAGCCATGCTCTGTGAAAAGGGACTTGATGGGTCTGCACAAAGTATCGACCCGTGTAGGCTGACCCGGGTCGAAACTTTTTGCTATTGGTCAATTTTCTGCATGTCAAAATACCATTCTATCCCATGATTCAGTCGATTGTTAAACTTTCAAACTGATAGTAAAACCCCGAATGTTGTTATTTCAAATTTATTTTTTGCGGGAAAAACATCTTAACGGACAGTCTAGATTCAAGATCAGACTGCACGTTCTGTGCAGTCTGATCTTGATCTAGACTGTCCGCAAAAGGTCACTGTGTCGCGTTTAGAAGCCTAAAGGTTAATACATAAACATGCAGAGCATTGTAATGAACGGAAAAAAGTGGCACATTACCGTAGCATTTTTCTTTTCATTACAATATTTTCAGAAGAGGTATACTGCACGGGGACAAACGTCTGCTGGGGTTCGTAAATTTTCTGGGGTTGGTAACGTGCGTAAGGCGCGGGGTAACGGCGTGGAATGTAACAATACACCCCTTCAAACGGGCCATCATCTTTTCATACACCAACGAGTGCTTATTCAAGCGAAATTAAGTCCTTTAATCGAGACTGGTTTGTCCTTTACGAACTACTGCTGCAAAAAAAAAACACTTTAACTTCAAAAGGTCTGGCATCACGATATCGGCAATCCAAAGTAATGAATACACACGATTCGCACTAGGAACTGCGGCACCGTTACGGCAACTGTTGGTTGGTTATTTTCGTTTATTTATCGTCGCTACCGGTTGCCCATCTGAGCGACGCCCCCAGAAGACGGTTAGTTGTTACGGGGGATAGTGCAAGGATACAGGTCGAAACTACTGAGAGCTTCGCCTGGTTCTTTAACGTGCTCGGCGTATAGCACCGTCACACGGGACCTCGGTTTAATGTCTCATCCGAAAGACTATTAGTAATTTTTTAGTTGGCCAGCCGGGGATACGAACCCACAATCTGTAGGACATTGTGATCACGAGTCCTACGCTCTACCTACTGAGCTATATCGGCCGGTATGGCAACTGTAGTCTATGTTTTTATGTACATCTAAGAGAAATAACACGTTGTATCAGCTAAACTCATTTGCATAAGAATGGTGTATAAAGGGGTGTAAAGCATGGAGTGTGAATTGGCGTCATATACCCGTTTTTTTACCGACGT
This sequence comes from Tridacna gigas, assembly GCA_945859785.2. NCBI lineage: Eukaryota > Metazoa > Mollusca > Bivalvia > Cardiida > Cardiidae > Tridacna > Tridacna gigas. Next base: position 64,845,363 of record OX244035.2, read on the forward strand.
GTGATCTCTCAGCTATCTTCAACAGGTGGATGGGTTGTCTGCGCATGTCATATTCTTTGAAGACCGACCTGATTGCTATGATGCCTAACTATCCTGTACAAGATGAATTTTAATATGCGGTAAGCGAAACTTAAAAACCTTGCCGCTAAAAAGTAGCAAGTGGAAAATGACTATACGTGTGTGCAAAAATCAAGCAAGTTTTTCGCTCTACGTTTTTAATGAATCGTATCAGTAAGCGTTGCGGTTTTGAATAAACAATATTTTATTTCGAAATTCGCTCTGTCGATTGCTATCTTGAAAAGTAGTTCGTTTCTGTACCCAGAATGCCCAAATAATATAGGTATGTGTATGAAAAATGCTACCTAGTGGAAGATAATACACGTGTAGTAAGTGAAGCCCATTTGTTGAACGTTTCGTCAGTTAATCAAAATCCTGCTTTAAAGTTTCTAGAAAGTGAAAGCAGACATACTGATAACTCTCAATTCATGGCACTATGTATTTCAAACATGTCTTCATAAAAAGAAACGAGTGACTTTTGAAACGAGTCCTCTGATTGGTTGAGCTCTATTGCATTTTCAAAATCGAGATAAAATCGGTCGTTATAAAACATTTCTCTGAATACCCAACGTAAGCGGTGGCGTTAAGATCGTGTATCATGATACATACTTTGCTATTTCATAGATGTATGCCCGTGACTGCTATCCAAGTGTACTAAATGTCGTTTGGTATGAAAGCGACGGCAGTTAACACGATCTGTTGGCACGCGAACTTGTAATTGGCGAAAAAACGACGAATATGGAAATTAGAAACACACATTTCAAAAGCTGTTACTTTCGTGACAACTAAATGAGCTCGATCGCTTTGTGGGAGATTTGTAACTTAGGTATGCTCTGGCAAAAGGGGGGTTAATGCATCTGCGAAAAATATCGACCCAGATCACCCTAAGCGGACGGCACAGGCAGACCTGGGCCGAAACCTTTCGCTTTAATTCAATTTTCTGTAGGTCAAAGGACCAATCTACCTTATGATACAATTGGTTGCTAGACATAATGAATATTATGCATCCTAAATTATGTGATATCTTGCTTGGTATGATGCACCACGGAGTTGCATAAACCTTTTACCACACGATCCTGACTTTTAACTACCCTAAGAAAGAAGGCCTTTGAAAACCTTGTGGGAAAAGGAGAAAATGCTGGTAACCAGCATTTTCTTCTTTTCCCACAACGTTTTCTTCACGTTCAATACAACTTTCATAATTTGAGCAATATCTAAATTGTCGTCTGCAAAAGCTTTCAATTTGGACCAGTCTAAAATTTCGTGGTGTGGTAAAGACTTAAGCCCCTCTTTTGCCAGTGCATTGCTCATATCCTTCCCTGAACAATCCCGGCCCTGAGGAAGGGTTTGGATTTTTCACTTTTTTTTTTTGAAAAGGAGAAAATTCTGGTTACCAACATTTTCGTCTTGTCCCAAAGCCAAGCCCCCATAGCTCAGTCGATAGCGTACAGGACTTGAGAACAGATGGTCGCAGGTTCGATCCCCGGCTTGGCCAATTTCTTTCCGAGGATTGATGATAGTCATCGCGACAGGATTCATTCCTCTCTCTCAGCTGACCATTGTTTCGACGATGGTTATGTGGGAAAGCAGCCAGTGGTTTGGAAAGAATATTGTGCGGAGTACTGGTAACAGAAACTCCAGGAAAGCATGTGATATAACTGAAATAATGTTGAAAACGGCGTTAAACACCATACAATCAATCAATCAATCAATCGCCTTGTCCTAAATGCATTTCAAAGACAGGAATTATTTTTGTGACATTTGTCGAAGACAATGCCACTATGAGTTCAATACGGCGTTTTGAAAATCATGTGTCGTATTTTGTGCAAAACCGAAGGAAGCAAACCCAATTAAACTAAATTTTTCTCAGACAAATAAGTGTTTTGATTGCACTCAGATATGAAAATGAAAATGGCGAATTAAAACTAAATTGGATTGGGCCATCGATCAAGGAAATACTTCTTTTTTATCGAAAATTGCTTGATCCGCTATGGTCTTCTATTGACGTAATGATACACACAATCTTTGTTTCCTGAACGCCCGATTCCGTGCTTAATCGTCCCAAACCAGTTCATTTTTGGGCTTGTCCGCCAGGACTTGTTCGTCCCACAAGATTGCACGCAAACTCTATGTGATTGTGCATGACTGTATAGTAGGCTGACTTTCAAGCGAATATTTTGAAACTATTTCTATTGTTTATTTTTCAAATTATTAATTCCACACAATGGCTCCCTTGACAAATGCCACACCAATGCTTTCAACGCTTTGATTTATTATCTTGTTATTAAACCCTGGATTGGTGGTGTGGCTAAATGTTCTATATGGAGACAGTGTAGACAGGATCAGACTGAAAAAAAAAAAAAAAAAACGTGTTGTCTGATCTCTTACCTACACATTCCGATTAGGTGATACTTTTATTTATAAAGAACAATATTTAATTTGCATTTTTTAACCATTTTCCATAACTAAAATATGAAACTTATTAAACATCGATATGATGAGAGAGAGAGAGAGAGAGAGAGAGAGAGAGGGGGGGGGGGGAGAAAGCACTATAAAACAAGCAACGTCGATCATTGTCTAGACTCAAGAAGAAGAAATTCAACACGTGATACGAAATCATTTGGTAATGAGAGACGTAAATCAAATTAATCCTTTACCAAGTTATCACGTGATATTTACGACCCTAGAGGAGCATCTTTTTGAAAATATCGTGAAAAACTGGGGAAAATGATGGTAACCAGTACTGCTCCTTTTTCCGCATTTTTTTCTTACATTTTCTGAGACAGGTACCATCACTAAGGCCTTATTTTAATTTATCGTCTGCAAATACTTTCAATAAGGACGAGTCTAAACGTTGTCGTCTAGTGAAGAGTTAACGTCATCAGCTAGGTTCTTCAAGAAAATTGGTAGAGCTCTTAAGCACCGGCTAATTTCTGCAAATTACCCGCTTTCATTAAAACTTGTTCAACTCTGAACTGCTTGGTAAATACAAGGGAGTGTTTTGCAATCAGACTTGTTCTATTTGAAATAAAAAAAAAAAACAAGAGCCAGCGATTAGTTGTTAGTGTACCCGTTTCTTGCGGCTTTATCAGCTGTTTATTTGAGCCATGCTCTGGCAAAAAGGGGCTTAATGCATCTCCGTGATGCACTACACAAAGCAAGTCATCACAGGATTGTGGATCCATAAAACCCATGTTGTCTAACAACCGACCAACACATGATGTACACACTGGTCCTTTGACGTACAGAAATTGGACCAGCAGCAAAAAGTTTCGGTCCAAGTCAGCTGGACGTTGAAAGCGTAACTAGGTCATTATAATTGAGCCATGCTCTGTGAAAAGGGGGTTTAATGGATCTGCAAAAAGTATCGACCCATGTCAGCCTGCGCACTCCGCGCAGGCTGACATGGGCCGAAACTTTTTGCCTTCTTCAAATTTTCTAAATGTCAAAGAACCAGTCTACTTCCTGACCATGTCATTTGTTAGATAAAATTGAATTCATCGATCTATCACTATGTTTTGACTTCCTTGGTGTAATGGATCACAGAAATGCATTAAACCCCCTTTGGACAGATCATGGCTCATATCTTTATGAAATTATTCGGCTTCACAAGTTTCGAAAGAGGTATGTGACTAATATAGTCCAATGACGTTTCTTTACCCATGACTGTGCAATCTAGTGTTGCCGTAGAGAAAAACATGAGAAATTGTAGAAAGTGACACAAAAGATAAATATCTGTAGGAAAAGGAAACTGTATCTTGATAAAATAAACAATATTGTAGGAAATGGAGCAACTGCTCGATAAAAACAATTGCTCCTTTTCGCACGATGTTTTCTTTTTTTTTTCAATCATCGAGCTTTTACACGAAGATTCTTGTCACCGCTTTCAGCGATAATTTCGAGTACTGTTATTTGCATAAATATATAGGCTTATTTATTTTTCTCAGATAAACATGAAAAGGAGGTTGGGCCACAGTAGCATTCGAAGACAGCCCATGCCGTACAAAGATTATATGCCAAAGGTTGCGAACAGGTGCTGAAACATTATGCTCTGTGAAAAGGGGGCGTAATGCACCTGCAAAAAAGTATCGACACGTGTCAGCCTGCGCGGTTTAGTTTGAACATATTTTATTGATCAATAATTTACAATGTCATAAATATACAAAACAAGTCAATAGGATTGGAACGAAAGCAAAGCTTATTATGTTCTTTTCCCAGTGGATGATGGAAAACTGCACAGATGACAAAAGTAATGTTATTCGCGGTTTGCGGTTTGCGCAGGCTGACATGGGCCGAAACTTTTTGCTAGAGGTCAATTTTCTGCAAGTCAAAGGACCATTTTACCTTATGACTCAGTCAGGTGGTACACAAAATGGGACTTTATGGATTCACAATTATATGATGACTTGCTTGGTATTATGCATCACGGAGATGCATTAAGCCCCCTTTTCACAGAGCAAGGCAAATATTTTAGATATGAAAGTCTTTCAGCCTTTGCCAAACAATCCCGCGTTTCAACCAACCTGAACAAAAAAAAAAACGTTTGAGAAAAAGGAGAAATACTGTTAGTTTTACCCAGTCTTTCCAGAGTATTCTACCTTCCCGATCAATGTCTTTTAACCTTTTAAAGACAAGTCCCGTAACTTATCCCCTAGGCTGCCAAGCGCGCTTCACTGACCTTTTGCGGACAGTGTAGATCAAGATCAGACTGCACAGAATGTGCAGTCTGATCTTGGATCTACACTGTCCGATAAGGAGTCCCATCCCAAAAAAAAAAAGATAAGTTAGAAATAGCACCATTCGGGTATTTTACTATCGATTTGAAAATTTCATTTCACTTATTTAGCAGGAGGAGGGTTAAACATCATTTAAATTGTCGTCTGCAAATACTTTCAATTTGGACAAGCCTAAACTTTTGTCGTCTGGTATAGAGTTCAGGCTCTCCATATTTGCACGAAAGAAAAAGAGTATGTTCTGGTAATAACTCAGTCAAGTGCCTCAGGCTAAATGCAAGAAAATTATTTTCTCGCTCTTTTCTGTTTTCCATTTTATGGGAATTATAACTATCTGAGATTTTCTATTGTGTTTTATCCGTTCTGAAGGACGTTCGTTCATATATGATGTAGCTGTAATGGGCTTTTGGATGGATGGATGGATGAATGGATGGATGGATGGATGGATCGATCGATCGAGCGGTGGACAGATAGAGAGACAGAGAGATTTATATAATGATTAGTTTTCTTTTGAAGGAATAGGCAGCTCATTACGTCGAAGAATCAATTATTTTTCAAAAATTCAATAACAGACACATCTGCGTGTTTGTGTGCAAATGTGTCTGTCTGTCTGTACGTCTGTCTCTCTGTCTGTCTGTACGTCTGTCTGTCTGTCTGTCTGTACGTCTGTCTGTATGTCTGTCTGTACGTCTGTCTGTCTCTGTCCAACAAATGAGCCAACCTTGTATCAGAACAATCAAAATTCGCGCCTAACACTCTAAGTGCAAACTAAACTATTTGACTTCCCATTCAGTGTGTAATCGTAACAAAGAAACTTGCAAAAAAACCAGTGGCGTGTTTTAGCGCTTTAATGCGACAATCCCTTTGTTATATTATTCTTCGTCATTATCGGATTCATCATTACTATACTTACTTATTACTGATCCTTCGGCTGCTTGGCGCGGCTCAAAGCCCCTGTGCAGACAATGCAGATCAAGATCAGACTTCACAGAACGTGCAGTCTGATCGTGAAAATACTCTTTCTTATTTTGTGAGATTATATTTTCCGTTCCGGGCAAAAGAACTTGGAAACTGCAATAAAATTGGGTTTAATGACTGGCAGGAAACGTCTGTTTTATTCATCGAGCGGTGCAAACGTTAAAGGGGCCTTTGTAGATTTTTTGCTGCGAATCAGTTTCTTTTGAGTTGATCACTTATAAATCCTACAAAATATCCTTTTCTCTGCAAATGTAAAGAAACTGGGCGGTTACACGAAGTAAAAAGGTGCAAATTTTATTTCAAATAAAGGATTGGTCTCTTTGCAATCGGTAACTCGGGTCTATTTTGAGATCTTGTATGACGTCATCGTACTTATTTCATTTAACCCTTGACCAGACGACAAAACTTAAGCCTGGTCCAAACTGAAAGCATTTGCAGACGGCAATTTCAATGTGGCTCAAACGGTGCAATTTTTCTTTGATAGGGTAGAAAACATTGTAGGAAAAGGAGAAAATGCTGGTTACCAGCATTTTCTTCTTTTCCCACAATGTTTTCAAAAGGCTTCTTGCCCAGGATCGTTAAAAGGCGGCATTGTGTGGTAAAGGGTCAAACATATTTCATTCATTTATAAATAGCATACATATTCATAATTCAGAACATCTAACTACATGAAAAGGATCGGAACGAAAGCTATAAGCTTACCAAGTCCTCTCTATCATACTTATTTGAGTACAATCACACAAAACGGACTGGTGTTATCAAACATTTGAGTTTCCCACAAACCTTTGCGAAATTCTGGCTTAAAATATAAATTAAAAAAAAGCTTAAAGTGCTACGTGGCCCAGTAATGAAAAACCATTGAAAAATATTTTTGTTACATGTGTCTTTCTTTTTTGTAGATGGCTTACTTGATACAGTGATGAATCATTTTTGAAGTCAAGTGAGATAATGAAATTATGAAAAGCCCCTTTAACCCTTTAACCCTGCATCTTACAAATGAGCCATGCTAAGTGAAAAGGGGACTTTATGCATCTCCGTAATAAATCATACTAAGCAAGTCATCATATAAATATGGATCCATAAAATCCAATTTGTATAACAACTAAATAAACCCTGAGGTACACTGGTCCTTTGACATACAGAAAAAATGACCAATAGCAACTAATTTCGATTTAGATCAGCCTGCGCGAACTGCGCAGGCTGACCTGGGTTGATACTTTTTGTAAATACATAAAGCCCCCTTTTCACAGAGCATGGCACGCATACAATTAAAAAAATGCTCCGTGAAAAGCTGATTTGATGCAACTGCAAAAAGTATCGACCCATATCCGCGCAGGCTGACAGGAGTCGAGCCTTTTGCTAGAGCTAAACTTTCTGAGTGCCAAGGGACTATTATACATCGTGATTCAGGCGATTTTAGACAGAATAAGTCCGTACAATGATACGACTTGCTTAGTATTATGCATCGCCTAGATACATTAAGCCCTTTTTTCTCACAGCACCGCTCATGTAATTAAAATTAAATGAGCCATGCTCTGTGAAAAGGGGGCTAAATGCATTTGCGAAAAGTATCGACCCAGGTCAGCCTGCGCAGTCCGCGCAGGCTGACCTGGGCCGAAACTTTTCGCTATTGGTCAATTTTCTGTATGTCAAAGGACCAGTCTACCTCATGATTCAGTCGGTAGTCAGACAACATGGACTTCAAGGATCCATGATCTGGTAACTTGTATTACGGAGATGCGTTAAGCCCCCTTTTGCCAGAGCATGGCTCAAATTGAACTGAATTCAAATGAAATGAAATAAATAAAGGAAAGAACAAATTTTTAAGCTCAGTTCAGCTTACTATGAAATGTCTGTGCTCTGTCATTTATTTATGTAGCTATCAACCTACAACGTTTGTTTTTATAGACTTGCGAGATCTGTCAAGCCGCACTTTAAACTTTCTAACTATGGACAGGACAAGAACCAAGCTTTTGATATTTACAGTTCTCTTTAACTACAAACTAGACTTTATGTAATTCTAATAATTGGAGGTCTGCCTTTTATAGCAGTACTACTTCCGGCGTAGGTTGTTATGTGATCTTTACTTCCGTTTAACCCTTTACCACACAATCCCGACTTTCAACGACCCTGTAAAAGAAGCTTTTTGAAAACCTTGCGGGAAAAGGAGAAAATGCTGGTAACCAGCATTTTCTCCTTTTCCCAAATAGTTTTCTACCCATCCCGAAACAAATTTCATTTTTTCAGTCACATTTATATTGTCGTCTGCAAATGCTTTCAATTTGAACCAGTCTAAACTTTTGTCGTGTGGTAAAGAGTTAACCTTCTACTAAACTGTCCCGAGTTTCAATTATCTCGAGAGAGAAAGCTTTTGAAAAGATTGTGGAAAAGGAGGAATTGCTGGTTACCAGTAAAACTGTTCTAATGGCTACCTCTATCAAAAAGACAACCTATATTAAAGTGAACATGTATTGGGTTCCCAGTAAAAAAGATTGTGTTGACATAAAACCTGTATCAAGCAGTACCTGTCTTAACTTTTTATCACACGACAAAGTGTTGGACTCATCCGAATTCAAAAAAAAAATGGACGACAGATGTTATGTGGCTCAAATGACGGCAGCTGTCTTTGGTAGGGTAGAAAACCTTGTGCGAAAAGAAGAAATTAATAGTTGCTAGCATTTTCTCCTTTTCAAAGAACTTTTTTAACAGCCCTTTTTGTCAGGGTCGTCAAAACACGGGATTGTGCGGTAATGTCCCTTAGGTGCTTGCTGAATATAGTGCCGACTGTATACTAAACAACAGCGCCGCATGCGGTCGCTTACGCTCGGCTAAGAATGCTTTTTCTGTGGAAATGCTTAACCCTTTACCACACAATCCAGACTTTTAACAACCCTGAGAAAGAAGCCTTTTGGTAACCAGCATTTTCTATTTTCCCCGCAGTGTTTTCTACCCTAACCAAAACAAATTTCAATTTTTCAGTTACGTTTATTTTCGCGTGCAAATGCTTTCAATTTGAACCAGTCTAAAATTTTGTTGTTTGGTAAAGAGTTAAGGTCGAAAAATGGGCATAACTTTGAATAATAAACAAGAACGCCGAATGCGGGTGCTTTCGCTCGTGTAGGTACTTGCTGAATACAGTGCCGTTTGTATACTAAACAAGAGGGCTGCATGTGGTCTCTTACGCTCGTCTACGGATGCCTTTTCTGTGGAAATGCTTAAGGTCAAAAAGGGGCATAACTTTGTCAAAAATGAGTTTAAAGTTACGTCTCCTTTTGGTATAAGCTTCCCTTTGGACAGTAAACAGTTAGTTTCAAGTAAATATCTTCAGTAATGACAAAGACATGGGAAAATGTCAACGTCTTCGCACGACGATGCCAACGAGGTGGACAACAACGCCACCACCGACGGAAAGGGGAATAACTGTTTCAAAATTTAGTTGTGAGTTACTTTTCCTTTTGGTACTTTCCCTTTTGATGACAAGCAACTAGGAGACGACGACGAGGCTCGGACAATGACAAAACCTCGGCATTTTCCTAGAGAACAGCCGAACTAAAAGTCCTAAATGGCCAACAACATGCGAAATGAGACCTTCGGACATTTGCGTAAAGTGTCGTCCCGGATTAGCCTGCGCAGTCCGCGTAGGCTAATCCGAGACGGCACTTTACGACTGCAAAAGATTTTTTCATACAGCAGACTTTCGTGGAACAGAAAATCGCACAAAAACGGGAAGTATCGTCTCGGATTAGTCACAGACTGCACAGGCTAATATGGGACGACACACTTTTACACATATGTCCGAAGGCCCCTTTTCGTGTGTTGCAAGCCAAATACTATCTTTCTTACGGCTATAGATCTTCACTTTTCTCGTTCTTATGGCTATAGATCTTCATTTTCCTAATTACCAGTTCAACCATTGCTACTATTAGGTATGTAATTACCGCCAAAAAAAACCCGAGAATCTTTTGCTCTTTAACCATTTACCAAACGACAACATTTTAGACTTGCCTAAATTGAATGCTTTCGCAGACGACAAAAATAAATGTGACACAAAAATGGAAATTTTGCCTATGGAAGGGTAGAAAACATTGTAGGAAAAGGAGAAAATGCTGGTTACCAGCATTTTCTTCTTTTCCCACAATGTTTTCAGAACAATCCTTCCTAAGGGTCGTCAAAACCCGGTATTGTGTGGTAAAGAACTATATGCTAAAACGTTTTTTTTTTTTTTTTTTGTGGACGGCATAGATCAAAGATCAGACTGCACATAACGTGTGATTTGATCTTGGACCTATACTATTGCTGATATCATTAGTTTTAACCATAGGTCTTAGATAAGCTCGACTCGGTACGCTTTTGCAGACACTGTAGATCAAGATCAGACTGCACAAAACGTGCAGTCTGATCTTGATCTACACTGTTCGCAAAAGGTCAGTGTGTAGCGCTTTGCAGCCAAAGGGTTAAGGGTTAAAGTTAAAATACCTCAATCAACTGTCATGATAATAATTATTGAAAATTGCAGTCGTATGACACCAATACTTGAATTCTTTACCACACGACAAAATTTTGGACTTTTCCACAGTCAGAGCACTTGCGGACGACAAATTCAGTGTTGCTCTAAACATTAACTCTGTCCCTATATTTATTTATTTATTTATTTATTTATTCAATATTAGGTATGCAATTTCTACCCACAAACACACAAAAAAAAACCCCGAAAATCTTTAATCCTCTCAGAATCATGGGCTAAAGCGGAGCTTTTGTAGATAGCATCAAGATCAGACTACACAGAGGGAGACGTCTTATCTAGGATCTATACTATTGCTATCATTAAGTACGCTATTACAACACACACACACACACACACACACACACAAAACAGAATCTGTGATCCTTTAACCCTTTACCAGACGACAAAATTTTAGCCTTGTCCAAATTGAAAGCATTTGCAGACGACAATTTCTATGTGATTCAAATGGTGCAATTTTTCTTTGACAGGGTAGAAAACATTGTGGGAAAAGAAGAAAATGCTGGTTACCAGCATTTTCTCCTATTCCCACAATGTTTTCAAAAGGTTCTTTCCCAGAGGCGTCAAAAGGCGGCATCGTGCGGTAAACGGTTAAGCGCCATAACGTGAAAGTGGGATTTTGCAGACAGCATATATCAACATCAGACTGCACAGAACGTGCAGTCTGATCTTTGATCTATACCGTCCGCTTGTTTAGTTTGGCTTATAAGATAAAAATCGTTCAGAGTGTCCCTAAGTGTTTATTTTCAACCGTTGCAAGAGGGTTAGTTACATGCATTTGGCGGGAAAAAATAAGTATCAACTGCGTGTATGTACATGTATATCAGAGGTCCCTATCTACAGTGTGATAGAACTCAGGAGTATTTTCTATTTCTACAGATCCCTTAACTCTTGACCAAACGACAAAATTTTAAACTGAGTCAAATTGAAAGCATTTGCAGACAACAATATAAATGTGACTGGAAAATTGAAATTTGTTTCGGGATGGGTAGAAAACCTTGTGGGAAAAGGAGAAAATGCTGGTTACCATCACATCACGTTTTTACCTTTTCACATCTCATTAGTGAACGGCTATTTGATCTGTAATCTGTCAAATTAATGCTTTCAATTTGGGACATTTCCAAAATTTGCAGACGACAATATAGATGTGACTGGAAAATTGCAATTTGTTTCGGGATGGGTAGAAAACCTTGTGGGAAAAGGAGAAAATGCTGGTTACGAGCATTTTCTCCTTTTCCCACAATGTTTTCAAAAGGCTTCTTCCTCGGGGTCGTTAAAATTCGGGATTGTGTGGTAAAGGGTTAATTAGCTCGAAAACTTTTTTTTTTTTGTCGAGACCTTAGGAATACATTTCGAAAAAGTATAAGATCTAGTCTATAATCAGAGTCAAGGATGACCGGTTAGGTATAAGACGTCGGTAGAGAACGCTTGTCAAAAACGTCGGTTGGAGTCCCATATTTTCCTTATTTATCTGTTTAATTTATCCTGTTAGTAACGGGGTAACCAGTACACTCGCTCCATACATGCTGTGCGAAGTGGCTCAGTTGCAGTTCGAACGTCATAATTATATCAGCCATGCTCTGGCAAAAGGGGGTTTAATGCATCTCCGTGATGCATTATACCAAGAGAGTTATCACAGTAAAAGGGATCCATAAAATCCTCTTAGTCTAACAATTTGGTACACGACATCTCGTCGAAAAGGGTGTTTCGTCGAAATCCATGTTTGTTTTAAAAAAACCGATTGCTAAATTCCTAGATTTATTTCATGAAAAGCTCTGTCTGGGGGAAGGAAGATTTGAGCCACAATTCGTCTGGTTTGGGTAAGGGGTCAGGGCTAGGAATCGTTTTCGACGAACGTGGTTTTCGACGGAATGTCGCACACCCTAACAATTTACTGAATCTGCTGGTAGAATTGTCCTTGAACATACAAAAAAAAAATAGCAAAATGTTTCGACCTATGCCAGCCTTCGCAGACTGCCCAGACTGACATTGGTTGATACATTTTGCAGAGTAAACCATTTGATTCAGCCAATCAGAAGTTGTGTTAACTTTCAAATATAGAAAATCTTGGAAATTAAGATTAAGAATGTTCCGAAGAATGGTTGGTGAATACGGACCCAGGCTGTAATTTGCTTTAACAATAGACCTAGCCTATACCAAACAATACAATTTTGTATTAACTTCGACTATGGGTTAATGATTATGTTTTATTTCGTGCTTTTCGGCAGTTTATCGAGAACTAATGGTGGATTATGGTTTGATATTTCATGGTTTACGACCAGTGAAAATACCGATTTCATATTTTCTAACTCTTCAATTGCAGGCGAAAACAGTAGTTCCTGCGCACTAGATTACCTACGTAATCAGCGCGTGCCATTCATCTAGAGGGAAATATGACGTAATTTACGCTATAATTCTCGCTCTTTACGTAATATTTTAATGCGTTGTTATGTGGGGGAGGGGGGGGGGGGGGAAAAGGGTAGGCCATGGGGAATTACTGAAAACAACTGTACTGGATTTTGATGAAAGTTCCAACAAAATAGGGGTTAGAAGCATGAAATTAATAGAGTATTTGGTCTTTTTTTTTCGATGAAAGATGGAAATTCATTTCATCGAGGGAACATCATCGGTAATACTTTCACTCTCGGCTGCGCGCCACGAGTGAAAATATTACCGATGATGTTCACTCGATGAAATAAATTTCTATCTTTCATCGAAAAAAAAAAAAACAAATATCCTCTATATAATAGGGACATATACTTTCCTATACATCATGATGAAGACATATATCTCCATTCATTGAACAATTATGTCGATTCAGATCTGACACTGAATCTAATCAGAGCAGTTTTTGCCACAGCCTACTTTCTTACAGACGTTGTACATGAATTTGAGTCATGCTCTGTGAAAAGAGGGCTTAATGCATCAACGAAAAGTATCGACCAAGGTCAGTCTGCGCAGTCCGCGCAGGCTGACCTGGGCCGAAACTTTTCGCTATTGGTCAGTTTTCTTCGTGTCTAAGGACCATTCTACCTCATAATTCAGTTGGTTTGTTAAAAAAGTGGCTACTTTTGGATCCATATATATGTGATGGCTTGGTTGGTACAATGCATCCAGGAGATACATTAAGCCCCCTTTTGCCACAGCATGACTCATTTATAAAACCCTTAGTCTGATAGTTGTGACTCAAAGACCTTTTGAAGACATTGTTGATAGACAAAACACAGAATCCAAGATGAAACTAGTCTTGACCTCACAACCCTCAAAACTATCTAAAGATTAGAATGTGAATTTTAACCATTTCGATGCCAACTACATGTATAATATTCGTTTTTTTTTGTTTTTTTTTTTCCGATGTCCTTAAAGGCACATTAGCTGCCAGAAGTAAACAATTCGGGGGTCTAAATGCAGACAAATTTAATTCATACCATTTTAAAGTGTGGATCTAACTATGAATCAGATGATGTGTACCAGTGCAATCTGTCAAAGTTTCAGTCGCCGTCAGAAAAATTGTATTGTAAAACTAGATTTAATGTTTGCCAGCTTGTGATCTAGTGTCACTATATGAGTTATGCTCTGACAAAAGGGGGCTAAATGTATTTCTGTAATGCGTGGGAGCGATCAAGCCACCACATAACTATGGATTTATAAAAGCCACTGTTTTTTTTTTTCAACCACCGACTTTATCCTAGGACTTACAGGAAAGTTGACCAGTAGCGAAAAGTTTCGGCCCAGGTCAGCCTGCGCGGACTGCGCAGGCTGACCTGGGTCGATAGTTTTCGCAGATGCATTAAGTCCCCTTGTCATAGAGCATGGCTCATTTTTTTTTTTGTCAGTGACAGGAACTTCCGACAGGCTACAGTGAAACATATCGTCAAACTCATAACAGTGCCCATACTTTTAGACTGTATGAATTGAATTCGTTTTCATTTTGACTCCTGAATTGTTTACATTTGGCAGCCAATGTACCTTAAAGTAAATTTACAATGTAGATGAAGTTGATTTCGGCCATATATAGTTTAGAATAACTAAGTGGACGGTGGAGATCTATATTCAAACTACACGTTCTGAGCAGTCTGATCTTAATCTACTGTTTCCGCAGAGTGCTTTTTTAAACCGAATATTGGCAATGAATAAGTTGGGAGGGGAAAATCTTGAATTCAAAAAAATATGTATATGAAAAAGCTGACCCCTCTAAATTTTGCAATTAGAATTAAACCCTTCTACTGCTGAGTAACTCAAATGAAACTTTGAAGTCGACAGTAAAAATCCCAAATGATGCTTTTTCAAAAGTTATTTTGTGGGAGGGGGGGAGAAATATCTTCTTGTCGGACAGTGTGGATCCAAGATCAGACTGCACGTTTTGTGCAGTCTGATCTTGATCTACACTGTCCGCAAAAGGTCTTTAAGTCACGCTTAGCAGCCTATCACTTCCCAGTGATAGACGACTGTTGTCGTCTTGCAGAAAACTCGTTTTGAAAATATTTTTGCAGACTGATGTATTGCGTCTTAAGGATTTTATTTGCAAAACAATATTTTCAGAGGTACTTATGTATGAAAGTGCATTTTACCAAATTTTGACTTAAATTTTTTTTTCGGGGGTTGAAAACTGATATTCTATACGGAAAGGTCATAAGGACGTAAATGTTTACCCTAAGTTGAGAAAAGAAGCTATATTGGGAAAAAAAAAAAAAAGCTTCAGGTGGGGCTCAACCCTAGAGCTTCACAACAATAGTCGGCGACTCTACCACTAAGCTATGGAGACAACTGAATTAATACAGTGTTAGAATATATTTATCCCTTGTTATGCAATAAAGCTTATGCCGTTACTAACGGAGTAGGACATTCTAGCCTAAAAAAAACACGAAAAAAAACTCAGTAATTCCTCGTTTTGTCTACATGTATTTCTATCTGTGTTTTAATTCTAAATCCGTCCTTACACGCGAATGAAAATTACTGGTCTTTGAAAAGGATTTTCTAAAAAACAAACTCTGGTTTAAAGTCGCTTTAAACTTAAATGCATTGATCAGCCATTTTTCACCAGGTTATTTTCATAGTCGCTTCATATTTGTTTTAGGAGTATACTCGTGAAGTGAAAACTAGTTACATTTTAAAAAATAATAATAATTTAAGATCACAATGTGGAGAGAATGGATAGAAGAAACAGAGACAAATATTTTGACAGAAGGGAAAATAGAAACTTACCGTGTACTCTCCTGTCTTTTTCTAGAAATCCAGCAGTTAAATGCCATTCTCTACGGAAATTCCGAATCTTCAATTACAATCCCACAAGAACCTACAGAAAAATTTCCCGCAAGGGAACTTTATCTTAAAGTAAATTCCGGATTTATTTATCTGTTTTTTTTCCTTCCGTCTTTTCTTCTTCTTCTTTCTTTCAATCCTATTTTTTCACAAACCTATTTCTATATTTCTTTTCTATAACAGTATAAATCATTTAAGAAAAAGACAGTTTCTTTTCCCCAGAATGTAAACAGCCTTTCTATTCCGTAAAACTCGCTGACTGGTAAAATCGTTCTGCCTTGTTCGCTGGCTCGCTTTAATGATTGTTAAAAGTCTCTGGGTTTGTCTATTACTTCTATAGCTATCATCGGCTTTTTCAACAAGTGTGCGTCTCTCTTTATTCTATAATAGTCCACGTGATGGCATCTCACATCTTCAGATAGTTTGTTGACAGTCATTTAGCGCTGGAATGTGAAATCTGCAATACATGAAATATTTCGTAGATTTAGTAGAATTAGTCTATGTTTTTTTTTTTTTTTTTAACATCAAAATGTACCTGCACACTTAACACTTTACCACATAATACCCAGTTTTAACGACCCTGAATAATAAAGCTTTGTGAAAACATTGTAGGAAAAAGAGAAAATGCTGGCAGCCAGCATTTTCTCCTTTCCCCCAAAATTTTTCCAACCCTTTCCAAAGGTAAATCTAACCATTTGAACCACATTAAATTTGTCGTCTGCAAATGCTTTGGATTTCGACTTGTCCAAAAATTTTTGTCGTTTGGTAAAAAGTTTATTTCTAGATCTATTCAAACAATAATTGAGGCATGCTCTGTGAAAAGGGGGCTTAATGCATCTGCGAACGGTATCGACGCAGGTCAGCCTACGCAGTCCGCGCAGGCTGACCTGAGCCGAAACTTTACGCTATTGGTCAAATTTCTGTACGTCAAAGGACCAGTCTACCTTATAATACAGTCGGTTGTTAGACAAAATGGATTTTATGGATCTCTAATTATGTGATGACTTGCTCGGTATCATGCATCACGGAGATGCATTAAGCCCCCCTTTTGCCACAGCATGACTCAATTATTTTTTGACAATCGTCCAAACTGAAATCATTTGCAATCAATGTGGCTCAAATGATGGGACTTGCTCTTGAATGTGTAGAAACTTTTGCAGGAAAAGGAGAAATTGCTGCTTTCCTTCAATTTTTTTTTTTTTTTTTTTTGTTGTCTTTTTCTCACAATATTTTCAAAAGACTACCCCCCTTGGGTCTTTAACACTTTACCAGAGGACAAAATTTTTGGCTATTCCAAATTGAAAGCATCTGCAGACAACAAACTCAGTATGACTCGAATCATGGGGATTGCCTTTGAAAGGACAGAAAGCATTGTGGGAAAAGGAGAAAATGCTGGTAACGAAAAGGAGAAAATGCTGGTTACCAGCATTTTCTCCTTTTCCCACAACGTTTTTAAAAGCATTCTTTCCCAGGATTGTTAGAACTCGATATTTTGTGGAAAAGTGTTAAAACATGGGACTATTTGGTGAATGATTCACATTCATCCGTTCAGCAGAAAAAGATACCATGGTTACTTTAAAATAGTGGACGCTGCTGATCAAAATGTTCAAAATATTTTATTACATAACATCCTTGTTTTCAGTGTTATATAGCCCATCAAGAATTTGTACATCTAACATATGTTTGAGATTAGATTTTGGGACTTCATTGTGAGTGAGTGAGTGAGTGAGTGAGCGCCGTTTTCAACATTATTTCAGTAATATCGCGGCGGCCAGTGCGCCTATCCATGCCTTCCTGGAGTTTCTTTTACCAGTACTCCGCACAATATTCTTTCCAAGCCACTGGCTGTCTTTCCAAACAATGGTCAGCCATGAGAGAGGAATGAATCCTGTCGCAATGACTATCATCAATCCTCGGAAAGAAATTGGCCTGGCCGCGGATCGAACTAGCGACCTCCTGTTATCAAGTCCTGTACACTACCGACTGAGCTACGGGGGCTTGGCGATTGATTGATTGACTGATTGATTGGCTGATTCATTGAGTTATTGATTGATTGATTGATTGGTATTTAACGTCGTTTGTAGATATTTTTTCAGTTATATCGCGGCGGCCAGTGCTTTTGTTTGTTTGTATTGGAGTATAATGCCAGCCTAGGTCATATAATGGCATGTCAGTGCACCTACGCATGAGTCTGCTGGCTTTCTCACACCAGCATTGACGCTGCGGCCAGTGCACCTATCAATGCTTTCCTGAAGTTTCTGTCACCAGAACTTCATATAATATTCTTTCCAACCTACTGTTTGCTTTCCCACATAACCACTGTCGAAACAATGATAAGCGGTGAGAGATGAATGAATTCTGCCCCAACGACGATCATCAATAAGCAGAAAGAAAGTAGCCAAGCTTGGGAATCGAACCAGCAAACCCCTGTTCTCAAGTCCTGTACTGCGTTACCGGGGCTCGGCTTGGGACTTCACGTAAGCATTACGCGACGTCATTTGTTAAAGCACTGCCTTTTCGTCCGATTAAACACATCAGACTCAAATTTTCCAGAAAATTTTACCGTCAAAATTGATGGTCTGGGAAAAGCAAGGGTTTGTTTCATTATCTAAAATCACGGAGTTATGTCAGCTTCTTTGGGACTATTTTTTGTCGCGCATGATCACTCCTGTCGAAAGAGTGAAAGGGGCGTAACCGGATTCATAGAATCATTACGCACTCCGAGTTGAGACTTAGAAACTATTTAAAATCAAAGTACTGAAAGTACTGACAGACAAGCGAATATGGTA
Source organism: Tridacna gigas (assembly GCA_945859785.2). Classification (NCBI taxonomy): domain Eukaryota; kingdom Metazoa; phylum Mollusca; class Bivalvia; order Cardiida; family Cardiidae; genus Tridacna; species Tridacna gigas. The sequence goes on from OX244035.2 coordinate 64,863,704, forward strand.
TACACGGCCTTGGTAAAGATAGAACTTGGATAGTCAATACAAGACTGAAGAAAAACGGTCCAATCCCATTATTCAGTCCGACCCGGTCTTAAACGGGTAATATTTTTTTTTTTGCTATTGGTCGATTTTCTGTATGTAGGACCATTCTACCTTATGATACAGTTGGTTGTTAGACAAGATGGGTTTTATGGATCCCTAATCACTTAACGACTTGCTTGGTATAATGCATTCCGGTGATGCATTTAGCCCCCTTTTGCCAGAACATGACTCATTTATATTTTCAGACACACAATTTTAGCAGCAACTGCTTTTTTTCGAACAATGAGTTGGATTAAGATCCTATCTTAACCCTTTCCCAAACAAGCCCTGGTTTTCACGTGTCTGTAGTAAAGTCTTTTGAAAACACTGTGGGAAAAGGAGAAATTGCTCGTTACGAGCAATTTCTCCTTTTCCCACAGTGTTTTCTACCCTTTTTGATAACTTTCTGCCATTTTCATCAAATTTAAAATTGTCGTCTGCAAACTCTTTCAATTTGGACCAGTCCAAAATTTGTCGTTTGGGAAAGGGTTAAAACAATGTGTTTGGAATTAAATATGTTACTTCTCACTAGGGAGAAAACGCAACCACTTCTCATTATTTCTCTTAATACTGAACCACATAAGAGTTTCAGTATCCATATTCTATCACCTGTTACGCCGCCTATCTTTTTTTTTTTAAAAAGGTCTGTTTTTGTTCTCCAGATATTTCAGAACATACCACACACTTTACCTCGTCCCCATTGCGCTTTTCCAGATCTTATGAATCCATCTTATCGCCCGTTTTGCACGTTTTTTTGAATGAACAGATAAGTTTTTTCTCGCATACATACTGAATGACTACATTTCCCTCTAATTGTAAATATTAACCATATCACCACATTAGGTAACTAGCTCCAACAAAGTCAATGAAAAATCGATTTTGATGTGAATGCCAATAAAATGTTAAAAGACACTTGAACTTTGTTCATATATAGTATTGAGATCGAATCTAATAAATGATAGGGAATACGTTTCTAAAGTCACTCAGTATATATAATAACGTTTGTACAACGTCAATGAAAGCCATAAGATTTATAGCATTTTGGTATACCCACTATCAATGCCATTCTTTCCACGTCCTTATGACGTTCTGTGTAAACTACGTCATACTACGTCATTGCTACGTGGTTTTGTAACATATTTAAAATTCACCCACGTCAGCTTCTATGACCATTTACATCTATCACGTTCTTATCGGTTTCTACTGAGCTCCGTCCATCTGGTACAAGTTCACACTGCGTTTGACTGGTATTTTTACTCTGATATTGTGGGAAATTGGTCTAGTGTTATATAGGTTTCACATGGCAATTCAAATCGCGATTCTGAACTAAGGTCAATAAAAGAGACATTTCCCCTTTATTATAGAAAAACGCTGGAAGTTTCGGACGACAGCCAAGATTAAGATCAGTCTGCTTGGAACGTACAGTCTGATATTCCATCCATGCTGTGTGGTTAGCCATGATATATAGATCTATATTGTATAATGCTAAGAAATTTCTAAATTTTAGATACTGGGGTATTTTGATGATATTTTCTTACTCATCTTAGAAGTGTGTCCACATGCAAACCTTTCATCCAATAATCATGCACTTTTTACGACCCTTGTTGGAGAACACATTTGGAATTATTGAGAGGAAAGGAGAAAATGCCAATAGCCATTTTTCTTTCACAATACTTTCTATTCTTTCTGACATGAATCTCAACATTTGTACTGCAATTATATTTGTTGTATACAAATGCTCTCGATATGAAGGTCAAACTTTGGCCGCCTGTCAAAAAGTGCAGAATTCAGAGGTGAACAAAGACCACAGAGGTCGACAGAGGTAAAAAGGATACCTCGGTGACAGTATACGATTGATTCTATTCAATATGATTTTCTGAAAACAGCAGCTTGACGCCTCAACGTGCTAAATACATGAACTTTTCTTTTCGCACAGTAAAAAGGGACAAAAGACGCGATTTTAATTTATTGCTAAAAATATCTAACTACACATCGGAAAGTGTAGGTCAAGATCAGACTGCACGTTCCGTGCAGTCTGATCTTGATCTACACTGTCCGCAAATGTAACGTTAGCAAAGGGGTTAAAAAAAAAACTAATTAACAAGGTGAAAAGGTCAACGTTCTGTCACCGGTCACTGGCTTGCCAATCAAGATATTTTAAAACTTTATTATAACATAGGAGAAAAGATAAACCGGAACAAGAAAGCAGGAGTAAAAAAAAACCTGATGTCGATTTTGATTGTAAATAATGGAATAATTTTTGATGACTTAGAGTGAAAGAATGTAGTCTATCTGTATGTATGTTAGATTGGTTACCTCCCCTGATACAGCAAGTGTATAGGGATCGGTACAGGCTATTAAAAACGGGCGGAAGTCTGCCCGTCTATTTTTAGAACAGCCATGTCGCGAGACTATTAGAGATTCAGGGGAGGTCATTCTCACTTCCTGAGCAGGGAATTTTCCAATATTTTTGACGTTACGAGTAAGTGAATTGTATTTTTGGCATCACCTTAATGTTTATGTCTGCTAATATTCATTTTAGTTTCGATTACCAATTTCAAATTGTGCAAAATATCGCAGTGTTACCTATACAGTCAAACTGGAAATGTGTAAGCTTCTCTGATTGGCCATTCTGTGATATACATGTGGCCCAATGGAAAGCAACGACACAATAGCCTGTGCCATTTGTACAACGGGGACCAGTTCATATGTATGTATGTATGTATGTATTGACTAATTCAATTCTTAATGAATGACTGTGAAAATATTGTGGCAAAACTAAAAGTAGTCGTCATCAGCTACTTTCCGTTTGACGCAATGTTATCAAAAAAGACGCTAAACTTCTGCAGGTTCTTTTGTGTAAATCTAAGTGTTGCAATAAAAGTTTAGAATAAAAACGGTAATCTATAAACAATTCCAAATTTCGATAACATTGCAGAGGTCTCAATAGAAATAGTATTTAATACTCGTATCCTGTTTGAGAAATCTTTTTCTTTTTCTTCCAATCATTAACAACATCTCTATTTTTTCACGAGTTCTATCCGTGCGTAGAGACACTTAATTAAAACGATAACATCGGTGCGATGAAAGGTTCTTACTCTTCAAAAGAAATTAGTCCCATTCATTACGTCAACGACAGCTTTATAAAACTCCAGGACATTTGTAAAATGATATATGGGGCCCAACATGCGAAATGAGACCTTCGGACATTTGCGTAAAGTGTCGTCTCGGATTAGCCTGCGCAGTCCGCGCCGAGACGGCACTTAACGACTACATCTAAATTTTTCATACGGTAGACTTTCGTGAAACAGAAAATCGCACAAAAACGGGAAGTGTCGTCTCGGATTAGTCACTGATAGCATCGGCTGATCTGGGACGTCACACTTTTACGCATATGTCCGAAGGCCCCTTTTCGTGTGTTGCACGCCATATATGGCTGACACACATGTACAAGATTTATTTGAACCTTTTCTATAGCGCGTTTGGCAGCACAGTCCAGCATGGGTCTATATTCACCAACCACTCTTGAGAAAGCTTTTAGTCTTATTCTCCAACATTTTCTGAATTTGAAAGTAACACAACTTTTGATTGGCTAAACCAAATTGTTTAGCCAATCTTCTTATGAATGGTTGGTCCTGTTTTAATGGGAGTATACAGGTTTTTTTTTTTTTTTTTTAAATCTCAATAGACATATAAATGATTTATCACGGAATGAAGTAAGGCAAAGCTGACAAATCATCTGTAAAGAAGAAAGACAAAAGTAAGAAATAAGAAAGGTCAGTGGTATTTCCTTACAGGCCAAATAGCGACCATAACTTGGTTTTTAAAATACATTTAAATATAAATCATATCTTTTAAAAGTATTTAAATTATTGTGAAGATGACAATCTGTCATTGTACGGTCGGTGCATGTGTAAGTCGCTGGTAGAAAATGAATTTAAAACAACGTAAATAGTAAACAAAAGATAGAGCAACCTGGCAAATTTTGTCCTAGTTTCAAAATTCATTCAAATTTGGTGGACAGGTGCTTGCTTAGTAGAGGTACATTTTGACAATTTTGCTTTCTACGGGAACTCAACATATGCTTTGTAACTTAATAAAGGAGGCCAAAATAACAAGTTTTACTTTATTTCACTCATAGAAATGGCGACGACAGCTCCAAAATTTAAGCAATGCTCTGTGAAAAGGGGGCTTAATGCATCAGGGAAAAAGTATCATTCGGATGGGGCTCATATCGCTCGAGGATTCTCCCACAGGACTAGTGCTGACACCTCAAATCGATGTCTAGGTTCCCGATAACATAAAAATAACTTTTTTGTTTCTCTTCATCTGTATGTATGATGTCTGGCCCCGTTTTCAAAGTTATTTATTTATTTATTCAGTCATATTGCGGCGGTCAATGCACCTATCCATGCTTTCCTGAAGTTTTCTATTACCAATGCTTCGCCATTACACTGGCTGCTTTTCGACATAAACGTTGTGGTAGAAATGATCAGCAGTGAGAGAGGAATGAATCCCGTCGCAATAACTATAATCAATCCATGGAAAGAAATTTGCCGAGCTGGGAATTCGAGCCAGCGACGCTCCCCCCTCGGTTTCAAGAACTTTACGCTACCTGGGTCGGTTTAATATAATAAAACAAAGAACAACACTACATACTTCATTTGTTCCAGTCATGACAACATTTAATTTTTCATCTGCAAATGCTTTCACTTTGAATAAGTCTAAATTTCGCGGTCTGGTTTAGAGTTACCCACTGGGCCATGTAAGACCCCTACAAGTACAAGGCATTTGACGATAAATTTGTACTTGAAAGGCATACTATTTGATCAACGACAACTGTAAACGCCGGAAAATATGGTACGATCGATAACACGAATCAGATTTGTAATCAACTGAATCGTTTACCAAGAGATTTTTGCGGCATTTGTCGAAGACAATGTCACTATGAGTTCAATACGGCATTTTGAAATCTATGTGTCGTATTTTGTACAAAACCGAAGAAAGCAAACCCAAGTAAACTCAATTTTTCTAAGACAAATAAGTGTTTCGATAGTACTCAGATATGAAAATGAAAATGGAGTATTAAAATAAATTGGATTAGGCCATCGATCTTGGAAATACTTCTTTTTTTATCGAAAATAGCTTGATCCACTCTGATCTTCTACTGGCGTAATGATACACACAATCTTTTTTTCCTGACCGCCCGATTCCGTCCCAAACCAGTTTGTTCCTGGGCTTATTCGTTCCTGGACTTGTTCGTCCCACAAGATTGCATGCTACTCTTTTGGATTGTGCACGACTATATAGTAAGTAGGTTGACGTTCAAGCGAATATTTTTAAACTATTTCTGTGGTTTATTTTTCAAATTATTAATTCCATACAATAGCTCCCTGACAAATGCCACACCAGTGCTTTCAACGCTTTGATTTTTTTTTTTTTTTTTTAATAATCGTAAAACCGCCTAAAGACGACTTCTAGTCTGACTGATTGACCGACTGATCGATCGATCGATCGGTCGGTCTGTCGGTTGATTGAAAGACAAAAAAAAAAAAAATGGTTGGTAGAGTAGGTGGGTAGAAACAAATGAGCCATGCTCTGTGAAAAGGGTGCTTAATGCGTCCGCGAAACGTATCGACCCGCGGTCCGCGCAGGCTGACCTGGGCCGAAACTTTTCGCTATCGGTCAATTTTCTCTACGCGAAAGGACCACTCTACAGCATGGTTCATTCGGTTATCAAAAAAAAATGGTTAATATGGATCCATAAGTATGTGATGGCTTGCTTGATTCAATGCATTACGGACATGCATTAAGCCCCCTTTTGCCAGAATACGGCTCATATCTTATTGCTCCTCGCAAGCAAAATACTTATTACTGATGTGCCGAGACTCAGACCAAATCGAGATTTATTCACACGTTCCTCACAATCAGTTAGTATTTAATAAAAGGTCGGAGTCAATTTAAAACCTTTTAACTTTTCAGGCTCTGTAAATGTTTGATTAAACGTGACAATATCTCAGGAGAACTGAATAGGCAATCAATGGTTCTTTTATTTACAAAGCTAAGCAGAATAATATGAATACAACTTGAACCACGAGATAAAGAATCAATAGAGGCTTTATGAATTTGAATAATTTGTGTTAATATCTCTGCATTTCACTAACTCTGAACTAAATCAAAGGTTACAAGGCACAAAAGGTACATTTTTATATACATGCATTTGGCCAATATTGTTCAGAGATCTTTTCATTGAAAAGTTTGCACTGCGCAAACTCGAAATGTGGCATAGCAACGAATCAACCCCCTTTCGCGACACACACACACACACACACTCGTTCAAGTTCAATCACTGTTACCAGGTTGGTTAGGGAGAAGTCGGAGACGTTGTTCCATTTCGTACCAAAAATACTCTGTGGGAAAAAGATCTAGCGACAGAGCAGAATAAGGAAGAGTATGTTTTGTCACCAGAATTCAACATGACGAGAGCAACATGTAGGCAAGCGTTATCTTTCTAGAAAGTGATGTTATGGTCGTGTGCCTTGAGGAAACGGCAAAACTAAAGGACGAACAATTTCATCACGATACCATATTGCTCTCAAAGTACCATGCACGATGTACGGGTGGGGGCGTTGCTGTAATTTTCAGTTATTCCTCCCTAAATGTGATGTGGACTATCTCCGCCAAGAGGCTTGCGTGGAACGGCATATGCATCTGGATACCGTTCATTTTGATGTCGAAAGATTTTGGCCATCACTACCGTCAAAATGGAACTGAGAACCCTTGCAGAAACAGGATATCTGCCAGGTCTAGCCTCTAAACACTTTGCTATACAATCCCGAGTTTTTACGACACTGAAAAAGAAGGCTTTTGAAAACATTGTGAGAAAAGGAGAAAATGCTGGTAACCAGCATTTTCTCCTTTTTCCACAATGTTTTCTACATATTCAAGGCCAAAAGATATCATTTGAAAAAAAAAAAACCTTTGAATTTCCGTTGGTAAATCCCTTTAATATGGACAAGTCTAAAATGTTGCCGTGTGGTGAAGGGTTAAAGTGAGTGAAAACGTCTGCATCACGCAAAACGAGCTGCACGATGGTGCTGACGCAACACATGGTGTGTGCAGGGCGTCTCCTGCGATTGTCTTGCTCTTGTAGTCATGGCAAACAGTACGTCCACTGATTGGTTGTAGATCAAGAATGCTGCGGGCATTGCAAGCCGCTGTCTGAAAACGGTCCCTAATGTGCTGTTGGTGATTATGGATAAATTAATGTCGTTACGTGACACGGGACCACCCTAAGACTGAGTTAATCTTAACACTGTGTTTGTTTGGTATTGTCGCCATAGAGATCGGATAAATTAATGTCGTTACGTGACACGGGATCACCCTAAGACTGAGTTAATCTTAACACTGTGCTTATTTGGTAGTTTCTCCATATAGATCGTGTAGTGTTTTTACACACTCGAAACCATCTGGCAACCTCAGTCTGTGTTCTACGTGTACTTTGTTTAAGCACGTCGGCAGCACGTAAACATTCTACATATATTTCGGATAGACGTGGCATCTCTTGTACGCATTGTTTTTTTTTTCAGATTATCACTACGGTACTCAACGATTACGAGTTACTAGAATAATTAAATTACTGGGAGTGTCAGCGACAGGAAGTAAAATGCGCATTTCCTAGACTGACGTCTGCGGGACAAGCATTTGGTTTCACCGAGGAGACGCACATGATTTGGCATGTCTATATTTATCGTAATGTTTATTTCATGGTTTGGGTACAGCTAATATACATAATCCTATTTGGCAGGATATTACTGAAGTGCATAGGGACCTTTTTCTGCAAGTATATTATACAAAATTACTTCTTATTATCTTTCGGATTGACACGAGAAAAAAAAATCTGTCTGTATTGTTCGGATATATTCGTTTACGATCGCTTACTAATACAGCGATTCCCACGATCGACTCGACAGCAGGTCACCTTATTTTCGGATTCCGAAAATGAACGAAAATTATTGTTTCTTTATTAAACTAAACAATGAAGCAAAGACAGGAGATGAAGACCATGTTCCTTTCCGTTCAAATTTCAAACATGGCTATACAATTTAAAAAGAAAGAGAGAAAGAAATCTGAACGGTAATGAACAACATTCAAATGTTTTTCTAGGTGAGTCCTTGAGAAAACCACGGGCAATAAAACCACTGAAATTATAGAATACAACAGTTGTGCCCTATCGGATTTCGCAATCAATCCCGTTCGTTATTAATATTTCTTGCCATTAAATGCATTTTATGATTTTTGTTTTTACTTCATTAACACGAAACAGACATGCCCAAATGACAATTTTTGGAAAAATAGATCATGTTTCTTAAAAAAAAAAAAAAAAAACTGGCTTTATCTTTATTATAAAATGAAATAGTATATTTGTCCAAATCCCCAACTCGAAAAATTTCTTTTCGAGGACTGACGATAGTCATTGCGACAGGATCCATCCTTCTCCTGAAGCTGACCATTGTTCCGAGGACGACCATGTGGGAAAACAAGCAGTGGCCTGGGAAGAATATTGTTTTCAAGTACTGGTAAATGTAACTCCGGGAAAGCATGGATAGGTACACTGGCCGCCGTGATATAACTGAAATAATATTGCAAAAGGCGTTAAACACCATATGAACAAATCCACTTTTATCTTGTTAATCCCTAAGCTGCTACACAAGTTAGAAGGACATTTTCAGCTAATCATAATCAAAGTAGTGAAAGTACTGACAAACTAGCGAATTTGATTGATTGATTGATTGTATGGTGTTTATTAACCCTGTTTTCAACATTATTTCAGTTATGTAGCGGTGGCCAGTGCACATATCCATGCTTTCCTGGAGTTTCTTTTACCAGTGCTCCGCACAATGTTCTTTCCAAGCCACTGGTTCCTTTCCCACATAACCATCGTCGAAACGTGAGCGAGAAATGAATCCTGTCGCAATGACTATCATCAATCCTCGGAAAGAAATTTGTTGAGGATCAAACCAGCGACCTCCTGTTATCAAGTCCTGTATGCTACCGACTGAACTGCCGGGGCTATATGTGCTATTGGTTAACTATAATCCAGTTTAAGTTTAACCCTTAATCTGCTAAAAAATGTTGAATGAAACTTTCAAGCTCATGGTAAACATCTGAATATTGCTACTGCTACATGTATGTATTTCACTGTTACACTTTGGAGAAAATCTATCCTCTTATCGGACAATGTAGATCCAAGATCAGACTGCACACACTGTCTGCAAAAGGTCATTGAGTCGCGGTAGTGCTGGTAAAAGAAACCCGAGGAAAGAATGGACAGGTGCTCTGGCTGCCGCAATATCACTGAAATAATATTGAAAACGGCGTTAAACACCATGCAGTCAATGAATCAATATCTAATAGCACAAGATGTAGTTAACTATTTAACTCTCCTTACAAAACGAAAAATTTTACATCCGTCCAAATTCAAAGCTGTTGAAGACCATGAATTAGATGTGGCTGAACTGATGAAACATGATTCCAGAAGGGCAGAAAACAATGTGGGAAGAGGAGAAAATGATAGTTACCAGCATTTTCTCCTTTTCCCACAATGTTTACAAAGGGACCCTTCCCAAGTATCGTTAAAACTTGGGATTGTTTGGTAAAAGGTTAATAGAATAACAGTTTAAACTAGAATAACTATCACTAAAGGTGATAAATACCCCCGCCCCTATATTTCATGTCACAGGGGCAATAACTCTGCAATGTCACGAAAGTTGCGTCTTGCACATCTACAACTCCTAATGAACACTTATGCCAAGTTTAAAGTGAATCAGACAGAAACTGCAGGAGGAGTTGTCCGGACGAGCATTTTTAATTCAAATCAGGGGCAATAACTCAGTAATTCTTGATGGAATTTTTACAAAATGTGTGTCTTGCACATCTACAGCTCCTAATGAACACTTCTGCCAAGTAGCAAGGGAATTGGATTGAAACTGTAGGAGTTGTCCGGACAAGATTTTGCGGACAGACCGACCATAAAAGCTTGATGTGTGGGTTGGGTTAATTAAGTGCACAATGTCCAGCACCGGGACGAGGACCCAAGCCTTTTTTCAAACCAGTTCTAATGTCCATTGACATTTAAAAAAAAAACCTGATCAAAGACAAATATAGTGCAGTTATGATCAAAATATGAAGTTTTTTTGTTAATATTTGAGAACTTGAATTCACAATGTAATGATTTTCTGTAATGATTAGAAATGGTTTGAAGGTGCCATTTTAATCTTGATACATGTATCTAATATCTATATGTAAAGGGAGGTTAAAGCTAAAAAACTTACCTTTGAGATGATTGAGTGAAATCAGTGAAAAAAAATAACTCTTGCGAAACTTGCGTCTTTGAATCAGTGGCAAAATTCTGTAATCCTCAACGCTAACTAATTTTTAAGTCAAATCAGGGGCAATAACTCTTGATAAAAGTTTCAAAAAAATTGCGTCTTGCACATCTACAACTCCTAATGAACACTTCTGCCAAGTTTAAAGTGAATCAGACAGAAACTGTAGGAGGAGTTGTCCGGACAAGCATTTTTAAGTCAAATCAGGGGCAATAACTCAGTAATTCTTGATGGAATTTTCACAAAATTTGCGTCTTGCACATCTACAACTCCAAATGGACACTTCTGCCAAGTATAAAGCGAATCGGACTGAAATTGTAGGAGGAGTTGTCCGGACAAGCATTTTAAATGTGAATCAGGGGCAATAACTCATTAATTCTTTATAGAAGTTTCACGAAAGTTGCGTCTTGCACATCTACAACTCCTAATGAACACTTCTGCCAAGTTTTAGTGAATCAGACAGAAACTGTAGGAGGAGTTGTCCGGACAAGCATTTTTAAGTCAAACCAGGGGCAATAACTCAGTAATTCTTGATGGAATTTTTACAAAATGTGTGTCTTGCACATCTACAGCTCCTAATGAACACTTCTACCAAGTAGCAAGGGAATTGGATCGAAACTGTAGGAGGAGTTGTCCGGACAAGATTTTGCGGACAGACTGACCGCCCAACCGCCCGCCCGACCGACCGACCGACCGACAGGCTGATTCCAGTATACCCCCCACAAACTTCGTTTGCGGGGGTATAAAAATATTTTGATAGTTACCTGTCCCTGTTGTACGGGTTCACCTTTTGATATTTAACAACTAGTCCAAGTTTGAAGTAAATATTTTCAATAATGGTAGAGAATGTTATAAAATGTCAAAGTTTCTGCTCGAAGACGAAGCAGACGATGCAAATAGCAACGACAGGGCTACGATAATACCTCGACGTTTTCTTGGAAAGCAGCCGAGCTAAAAAGGTATTAGTGTTCAAATAAGATTATATGATTAACCCTTAAGCTGCCATGCGCGACTCACTGAACTTTTGCGGACAGTGCAGATCAAGATCAGACTGCACAGGACGTGCAGCCTGATCTTGGGTCTACATTGTCCGATAAGGAGACATCATTCCCCAAAAAATCCCTTCAACTTGCATACGCTTAGTTTTTACTATCGGCTTGAAAGTTTCATTTCACTTTTCTGGCAGGATAAAAGTTAATATCACAAGGAAAGCTGATAGTGCAGACTATGATTAGACTGCTAATATACAATCTGATATTGCTTTATGCTCAGTGAATATCACAAGGAAAGCTGATGGTGTAGACTATGACTGGACTGCATATATACAGTGTAATATTGGTTTTACGCTCTCCCCCAAAAGGTGGATACTCGCCTCTGAGAAAGAAACGTTTATTATGTCTACGAATATTCGCAACTTGACAATTACCATTATTCCTTCGAAGACATTAAATCTGCACCAAACGATACGCCGTGGATTTACGGTCTTGAAGAGGAAGATTTCTGAAACAATGTGTTGAATGTTTTAAATGCATTTCAAAGAAAATCGCACCACTTTAGCCGTTATTATGTCGTCGGAAAAGGCTTGTAAAATGCTTAACTCTTTACCAGACAATCACGGGTTTCAACGACCCTAAGGAAAAAGCCTTTTGAAAACATTGTGGGAAAAGGAGAAAATGCTGGTTATAACCAGCATTTTCTCCTTTTCCCACAATGCTTTCTAACCTTCCCAAGACAATTTTCAATTTTTTAGTCACATTGATTTTGTCGTCTGCAAATGCTTTAAATTTGGACAAGTCTAAAATTGTGTCGTTTGGTAAAGAGTTAACTCTAAAATTGTGCAGGGCGGTAAAGAGGTAAGTCACCATGGCAATATTTGAAAAACCACACACACGAAGTATTCGAAATAGACAACATATATTTTAATGATAGAAAACAGAATATATGGTGTTCTTTACATTGTTAATGACATTCCATGTTGCTTTCCGTTGCTTAGTAACAACAGCAAATTGATAGCGTCTCTTCCTCCTATTAAGAATTATGTCTATAGGCAACTTTAGTTATGAAGGGCACTTTCAGGGCTAAGGTTTAAAGTCGTTACGAGTTCTCCATTCAGTTTTTTTGCTCGTTTAAATTCCTTGAAAATGTCAGCTTTACGGATAATTTGACTACGTCGACAAATTAATTTCTTCACTTTTGAACTAAGCTGATACGCTTCCTAATAATCCAAGAAAACCTAGACATATTTGGTATCATTATTCGCCGTGAAAAGCACCTTAATCTTTCTTTGAATTGCAAATTCTGAGTTCCTTAACCTTTCAACAGAGTGCTGTTGGGTGTTACTACTGTGTTTCAATCGCTGAGAAGTTGTGGGTAGAGGCAGGGAGCAAGAAATGGGTACAGCGGTGAAGGGAGGGGGTAATGAAGAGACGAACAGACGGATGAGCGGACGGACGAACAAGCGGACGGACACTGGAGGGAGAAGCCGGAAAGAACGACTGGTAACTGAATTTTGTAATCGATCAAAAGGTGTTTTTATATAACGCCTTTGATAACGTTTTGAACAGTCATATCCCGCACAAAGCCCATTTATATTTGTGTACTTATTGGGGTTTCACAAGTATTGGAACTCTTCATTGTCTTGTCCAAAACCATTCCCGCCAAAACCCACTGACGCAAGCCAGGATGGATCCCAGAAATCTGAATTAGAAATACGGCACCTTACCGACAGAAGGGCCCCTTTCTCCCCCCTCTTGAAGAGCTGAGAAAGACAGAAGCAGTAGTTCTGCGGCTTCACTTTACCCATGTAACAGGTTAGTTTCGGTACTGTCATTCAAATTATTATGAGGTAAACATACATTAGTAATACCAGTATACAAAAGAGCAGCACTCTGGCAAAAGGGGTTTCGATATACCAAGCAAGTCATTACATTATGCATGATTAACTCTTTACCACACGACAAAATTTCAGATTGGTCTAAGCTGAAAGCATTTGCAGATGACCAAATAAATGTGACTGTAAAATTGAATGTGTTTTGGGAAGGGTAGAAAACATAGTGGGAAAAGGAGAAAATGCTGGTTACCAGCATTTTCTCCTTTTCCCACAATGTTTTCAAAAGACTTCTTTCTCAGGGTCGTTAAAAGTCGGGATTGTGTGGTAAAGGGTTAAAATACATTTTGTCCGACAACCGACTGGACCATTAAGGTGGAATGGTCCTTGGACATGCAGAAAATTAATCGAAAGGAAAAACTTTTCTATCCATGTCAGCTTGCCGGGACTGCGCATACAGACATAGGTCGATACTTTTTGCAGAAACATAGAATGCACTTTTCTTAGAGCATGACTCAAATTTATATTGAAAAGAGGGCTGTTCGGAAAGTTCGTATAACGTTTGTTTATAACCTTTGCAAAGTGTAAGAGGACTACAATAGCGTGAAGCTGTATATATGCATAGCATCACGTAAAAACGAGCCATGCTCTGTGAAAAGGGGGCTTAATGCATCTGCGAAAGTTATCGACTCAGGTCAGCCTGCGCAGTCTGCGCAGGCTGACCTGGGCCGAAACTTTTCGCTTTTGGTCAATTATCCGTATGTCAAAGGACCAGCCTACCTTATGATACAGTCGGTTGTTAGACATATCGGATTATATGGATCCTTAATTAGGCGATAGCTCATTTGGTATCTTGCATTGCGGAGATGCATTAAGCCCCCTTTTGCCAGAGCATGGCTCAAATATAAGATTCCAGAACTATTGTTCAAAACATAATGCTATGAAAATACAATTACAGTATAGTTCAATGTATCAAAAACGAGGGCTGATCGAAAAAGTCGCGTACTTCGTTAACGAATGGAATGTTACAAAACGCAACGAAATTACATGATTTTTTTATTTTTATTTTTTTTGTGGTGTTTAATGCCTTTTAACCCTTTACCAGACGACAAAATTTTAGCCTTCTCCAAATTGAAAGCATTTGCAGACGACAATTTCAATTTGGCTAAAATGGTGCAATATTTCTTTGATAGGGTAGAAAACATTGTGGGGAAAGGAGAAAATGCCGGTTACCAGCATTTTCTCCTTTTCCCACGATGTTTTCAAAAGGCTTCTTTTCCAGGGGCGTCAAAAGGCGTCATTGTGCAGTAAAGGGTTTAATATTATTTCAGTTATTCGCAGCGGCCAGAGCACTTATCCATGCTTTCCTGGATATTTTTTTTTAACCAGTACTTCGCACGACATTCTTTCCATGCTACGAGCTGCTTTCCCACATAATCATTGTCGAAACAATGGTCAGCAGTGAGAGCGGAATGAACCCTGTCACAATGAATGAACCCTCTTCCAAGTCCTGCACTTAACTCTTTCCCAAAAGACAAATTTTAGACTGGTCCAAATTGAAAGAGTTCGCAGACGACAATTTTAAATATGATGAAAATGGCAGAAAGTTCTCAAAAAGGGTAGAACACACTATGGGAAAAGGAGAAATTGCTCGTTACAAGCAATTTCTCCTTTTCCCACAGTGTTTTCAAAAGACTTGTACTGCAGACACGTGAAAACCAGGGCTTGTTTGGGAAAGGGTTAATCGACTGAGCTACCACACAAATGTGAAGCTGTATCTTTACATAACATCATGAATTGTACAGTAAGTTCCATATGTAGCAACAACCACTGATTTTGAAAAATGCTAAAAACCATGTAAATTCTTATATTTTCTGGTAGATATGACCAAACCATTCACAAAAATGTATACTTTTAATATGTTATGTCAGTGAACTAACAATCAAACACCTTACAAATGCTGGAAAATGCAGTCGCGAAAAAGTCCTTTTTATGAATTTTAAAAAAAAGTTAACCTCACTTCATTAAGCCATCTTATAAACAGTTTCTAGCATACTAGCTACTACAGACTGGTTCTATAGACATCAATGACCTGTTATGTGCCTTGAAATTGAACTTGCAATCAGCTGTTCCAGCACTATTATGACTCAAAATAAGCCTTCCCACAACAAAATTCCCCGAAAATAGACAAGAAAAGTATATTTTAGGTTTGTTTCATTACTTAGATGTCAATTACATGATGCTCTGTGTCAGTTTTGTGTAGAAATGCTAAAAGCACGTGAATTACCAAAAAGTTGAGATAACAGTTAATTTTACTTTTGAAAACTGCTAGTTTGCATGTTATAAAATTATCCCACCCACTCACTTTTACAGTGTTAATAAAGCAGTAGCTAATAAAAACAAACTTCTGTACCATTAAACTCTTTACCAATTACTGAAATTTTGGTCTGGAGATAGGATCATTCTGGCAGGGATGAAAAAATAACATGATTATGCAGTGCGTTTAAAGCTGTTATGTATTAAATTTTACATCACTTCTTTGAAAAATAGAACAAACTATTCACAAATTACAGTTTAATTAATGTTTATATAGGAACTTGTTAAATTAAAAAATATCATTTATCACAAAAATACTACTTATTACCACTGAAAATCAGTCTTTACCGGGAAAATAACTCGGACGGCATTAACCCTTTGTCTCATATATGCTTATTTTAACATATTGGGGAAAAAGATGACTATAGAAAACATTGTGAAAAAAGGTGAAGTTGCTCGTAATAGTTTCACCCTTTCCCGCAGTGGTTCATCTTCTACCTATTCAATTTCCATTTTTTCCAGTTTTAAATTGACATCTGCAAGTTTTTTTTATAATTTGAGACAGTCTCAAAATGGTGTATCTAGCATCAGAGAAATTGCGAAATTGATTGATTTTACAAGCGAAAATTAAATCCCTCTACGAGTGAAACTCAGAAATTCTTGGGTAAAACCACCCCCTTTCCTCTTAAATGAGCTAACAGTTATGTACAACTATAATTACCTCAATAAATATATTGATAAATACTAAGGACAACAGCAACTTAAGTATGTACCATAATTTAGCAACTGTAGTACGAAGAAGATCGGGTACGAACGTAATAATTGTTTTTGCAGAATATTCGCTAACGTAGCCTGCATTTTACAACTGCATGTATGTAATCATTTAGAAAAACAATTTTATATATTTGAATAACAATAAAAATGGCTAAATATCGACACACTTTGCAAAATTCTTCGGATTCGTTCTACTTTCGCTTTCCACCCTTCCCCGATGAGTAGCACAACAAAATGGCTGACCCGGGAAATTATCTCCCCTGGCGAGCACCCCGGAGACAACAGGAGCTAAATTTTGGTATACGACGTGAAAAATCATACTCCAAGTAGCTAAACTTTGAAAGAAGAAGGATAAAGCTTTCATGAAAACACAAAATCTTTAGCGTATATTGTGATTTTAGACAAAAACGCGAAAAGTTTATTTTTATTTTTCAATTCTACCAACGATAAATTCTAAATTAAAACCACATATGGCCATATACGCTAGGTTTAGACAACACTCCGCCTGTTTATGCGTTTTTTTCATTTTAAAAAGCTCTGTAGTCTTCGTGTGGACGCATAAGAAACATGCTATATTTTCGGGTCAGATTTTTTGAGAAACTCCGATTGCGCAATAATTTAGTTCGCACATGCGCGGTTGTTGCTACCATATAAAACAAGGTGTTCGATTGTATAATATAACGGCAAAAGTGTGTCACTTCGGAAGGGGTTAAACAAATTGTTTTTTCGTAGAAATATTGAGATACTCGCTCTGTGTTCTTGGATCGTTTGTGTACAATGCAACAATGTTTTTAAAATGTATTTATTTACCGATACTGGCTCGTTTAAAACACGAATACAGGCCATAAGTTGTGACTATAGCTGTTATTTCACAGTCTGGAGTATTTTGTACTTTTTTGCACTTCAACACCGGGATGTTATGTAATAAATTGCTAATTTGTAACAAAAGTAGTTCTAGCAGTTTCCATATCGGTTGATTAAATCTCCCAATCGCCATGTAATTGTCTGGTGCAAAAGTATACAATTTACTGGATAGCATCTAACGAGATTGAACATCGTAATGTTTTATAGACATGCAACGCCGACGTTGTCACGGGATAGATGGTATCAAAATCAGTTATTCTGGTGTAACAGAATGTTTTTTATGTCAACCATGCTTTGTGAAAAGGGGGCTTAAAGCATCTGCAAACAGTGTCGACTCATGGCAGCCTGCTCAGTCCGCGAAACTTTTTGCTATTGGTAACATTGCGACGTGCATATAGACCATTCTACCGCTTGATCAGCCCATTTTAGACAAAATGGATTATATGAGTGCATGCTTGGTATCATGCAATTTCAACATGCATTAATTCTTTGCCAGATGACAAAATATCAGCCCTGGCCAAATTGAAAACATTTGTAGAAGACAAATTGGATGTGACTCAAAAACTAAAAATCTCTTTGGAAGTGTAGAACACATTGTGGGGAAAGGAGAAGATGCTGGTTACCATCATTTTCTCCTTTCACACAATGTTTTTAAAGCTTTGCTCGTTAGGGTCTTGAAAAATCGGGCTAGTGTAGTAAAACGTTAAACCCCCTTTTTCCAGGATGCCACTCATATGAAAACTCTCAAAAAATCCTTTATCGCTGAAAACTCGAAAAAAAAGTCCACAACTGATGGAAACATCCTCTCTCTCTCTCTGGAAACAGTTCTTCAAATGTGCAAACGATTTCCTGTCTTGTTTACATCTGCATTGCTTGGACTATTTTTGGGGGTTTTAATAAAGTGTGGCATTACTGAACTCTGACAAATACTTCGACGCACTTTTTATGTGTTTCCGGGAAGAGCCGGTTTATGGTGTACGTGGTTTTACCAGCGACAGATAGGATATTGTATAGTCCATTTGGTTTGTATAAGTGACAAATAGTTGAAGAATAGCCATGAACAATGTCGTAACATAGTAAAACCATGTGCTTTTGTTTTAATTTCATCTATATTTAGAATCAGTGGGAACTTTAAGTACACAACTAGTTTTCGAGTAACCACACAAACAAACATGTTAATTTTGATATTCTACAATGTTCACCTTGAGGCCATGGAAACAGAATTATTTGAGTATGTACATGTTTTTATAAAATCATTTACCATTGAAGCCATAACAAATTTATCAATCGTCCTTTAAAAAAATGTGTTATAGCCCACTTCATTTAACCTGACGTAGGTCAACATCATTTACATACATTAAAATTCTACTTTTACCATCGGCATCGCAGGGGGCTGTCCTCGGCATATGTTCCGAAAGGTCACGGAAATATTTTGTATAGTATCAAACTGCTTACCTGTGTTTATAAGTATCTAACAGATAACTAGCTCGAGTCTTCCTTAACCTCAGCGAATGCGAACTAAACTTCCTGAATAGTAGTCGGAGTTCTATTTATATACGTACTTATATATTCAGCATAAAGGTCAGGATCAGGTTGAATGAAGTAGGCTATACATAATGATAGATAATTTAGAGAACTGATAATTATAATTACCGAACGAAAAAAAGGAAATGCATACCTATTAAGGTCAATTTCTGTGTTTCCGGGAACGTTTCTTGAAAGTGCCTGTATTAAAACAACTGAAAATGTGTCTTTGTAAGGATGAGTTGTTATGAACCTAGTTTTTCAATATACTTGGCCTCACATGTCACTGTTCTTTAAATTGACCGTGGGATAGTATGCTGTTCCATTCGTTGCACTCTCTCCACCATTTTCGGATGTAAAAGTTAAGATTAAGTTTAACGGGAAAAAAAAAAAAAAAAAAAAATCATTAAAATAATGTTTTAGATTCTTAAAGTATTTTTCTCTCGTGTTTTCTGTAAAGTAATCAGTCAGGCACAAAGAGATTTCCATGAAAAAATTCTAGATGGACAAATTTGAACCAAATGTTAGCTCTATATACCAACCAAATGGACTACATGTATAACCACAGTAGTACTTAACTAGTGTGCTCGAAAGACGGGTCTGTATTCACCAACCATTCTTAAGAACGTTCTTTGTCTTGTTCTCCAGAATTTTCTGCATTTGAAAGTAACACAACTCCTGATTGGCTAAACCAAATGGTTTAGCCAATCAGGAGTTGTGTTACTTTCAAATGTAGAAAATCTTGGAGAATAAGACTAAGAATATTCTTAAGAATGGTTGGTGAATACGGACCACGGGCTCTGTCAAAGTAACATCGCCGAATATGGAGATGTCCCAGTTACATTCTGTCAATCAACAATAAGTAAGTTGAAACTTTACCCTCTGCGATTTAGGTAGATGCCTGTCACTGACCTGTGAAATATGGACCAATCAAATAAAACTTCTGAGGGTCTTCCTACGCAATACATGCTTTGAAGTGGCGTGACTTCACATTAATGCAGTTCAACGCTTGACACTGCTTTCTTTCAACCGCCGGGCCTTGGTCACGATTTTTATGTCGGGAAGCAGACTTTGGCTTGAAAAGAAATTGGTCTGGACAAAGAATCACCAGAAAGGTATTGGTTGGTGCCATGGGCGCAGCGATAGGACGAAACACCAAACAAACTTATTGTACATCCGAAACAAGATACAGTAACTTGTATAAAGTACATGTGACGCAAAGAAATGAGAGAAATAAATAAAAGCCTTCTTGAATAATCCTTAACCCTTTACCGCACAATGCTGCCTTTTACCGACCCTGGGAAAGAAGCCTTTAGGAAACAATGTGCGATAGGGAGAAAATGTTGGTAACCAGCATTTTCTCCCTTTCCCACAATGTTTTCTACCCTATCAAAGAAAAATTGCACCATTTTAGCCACTTTGAAATTGTCGTCTGCAAATGCTTTCAATTTGTACTAAGCTAAGTTTCTGTCGTCTGGGAAAGGGTTAAATATTTTGAGTATACTAACATTTACTTTTCACAAGCAAATGCTCCTTTTCCAATAGTATTTTCAGAAGACGTTAACAACTGGTGCGTAAAAAAAGCATTTTCTTAATGCAACGGCTTAAATCATGAAATGGATCGATTGTAAAATTTTAATGAGCTCTGTTCATTCAAAGAAACTTACAGGACGGCTGAGAAATTATCTTCCTACATGACGCCTTGCAATCAGGCGTGTGAACTTCAAACAGATCTTATCAAAGACCTTTTCGGTCAGCGACGCAATATGCCTTGTTGGTAATGCGTAAATAATCCGGCTTTGTTGTCTAGATTCAAAATTAACTCGACGACAATGGATCAGACGAGCTGCACATCAGACGCAATGCAGAAATATCTCCTTGCATTGCCTTCCTGAAAATAATGAGAAGTAGTTCTTTATATGCTTGTAATGGCTTATTAGTCCCTAAACCGTTTCACAAAAAAAGGACTAAATGTTTTCCCATGTCCGTTTGTGGTTCCGTCCCTCCACTCGTTCTTGGAATCTGGATTCTGCAATTATCATATAGGCAACCTATCAGAAACTGAACCCGTTGACAGACAATAAAATTCAAGTAATGCATATTTCGTTTGTTTTAGACTAGAGTAAAGGTCAAGGTCACTGTTGTTGAAATGCAGAGGATACTAGTATCTTCGACTGCGTCAACAATCTATGTGCTTAACTCTTATAAGTGTGGCCCAAGTGATCGTATTGGTCTTTGAAATAGAAGAAAACATTAATGGTAAAAGGAAAAATGCTGGTTTCCAGCATTATGTCCTTTTCACACAATGTTTTCAAAAGCTTGCTAAAACTCGACATTGTGTGGTAAAAGGTTAACGCACAATAATATAATATGATCCTACCCTTTATGGAAAAAAACTTGGGATCTTTAAAGGTCTGTGATCGTGACGATACTACAACGTTAAATTGTAATTTACAGTACAGAAGGTAACAGAGATTAACACTTTGTCACACAATTCCGACTTTTAACGAACCTAGGCAGGGGGCTTACGAAAACATTTAAGGAAAAGGAGAAAATGCTGGTAACCAGCATTTTCTCCTTTTCCCAAAATATTTTCTACCTTTCCAGAAACAAATCTCATCATTTGATCCAGTTTTACTTTGTTCTCTAAAAATGTTTAAATTACTAAAGATGAATCGAAAGTTTTGTTCTGTGGTTAAGGGTTAAGTTAGACCTATGCTGTCTAGTAGAACGTGACAGTAGCAATGAAGACGACCCTGTATTCCTGTCAGACGCACAGTAGTAACACTCACAGCAAACGTCCACTTTCTGGTACAGCGTGACGGCTGCACTCGGGAATAAGCTCTACTTTCTCGTCGAACACGGTAGCATTGCTCAAGACAAACTTGTTCCCTGTTCTAAAGAGATACAGATGCCCTTGGGAAATAGTTTCACTCTAGTAAAGCTTGGAATTATAAATAAAGACAAACCTATACGCTTTGGCAGAGAATGAGCATTAATACAACCAGTACCCTGTGGCACGGCGTGGAAGAGCAACGTCCTACCCTTTTGTAAAGAATGACAGTGGCACTCAACACAAACTTTTACTCTTTGGTAAAGAAAAGCGGTAAGAAAAGAGAACAAAACTTTACACTTTGGTAGATCATAGCGGTACCACGCAGGACCAAATTCTGCTTTTTGCTAGAGTGTGACAGCACCAAGGACAACAGATCTGTATACTAATCTGTACTCTCTTGAAAAGCATGGAAGTAGTACACCGAACTAACTCATAATCTTTGGTGCAGCGCTGCAGCAGCAATCACGAAAAAAAACCTTATTTATGGTTGAGTATGACAGAAGCATTCTGGACCACTTTTTTACACTTTACTAGAGCATGCCACTAGCACTAAGAACAATCTACTACTCCTTTGTAAAAAATGGGAATAGCAACGAGGACTGAAAGCGCGTGGCAATACTACTCAAAGCAACTTTTTACACTCTGGGAGAGTATAGCTGTACCATCCAACAATCTTTGCCCTTTGGTACGGCATGGTGGTAGAATTGAGGACAAACTTCTGTTTTTGAAACCATGATAATTTGGTGCGTTATGCCAAGAGCAAGTGTTCACTTTATTTAGCTTGGTAAAAGTTTTTTTTTTCCTCTGCCAAAGTATTTTGACACTACCTCAAGTTTAAAAAATAAAAAAACATTCCAGCAAAGGTATCTTTGGTTGACCCCGATGTTAATTGAAACCATCAATTCCTTTGCACACCCGTCTATACTTGTATATAGACTTAAATGTAACACTTCCTACGCTTACGGTTTTGTATATTTTCGCCCACGAATTCACGGCAAAGACAAAGACAATGTCCTGAACTAGTTTCCGGTGCTACGTTTGCCGTTTTGTAAATCTATATATGTGCCATGCTCTGGCAAACAGGGGCTAAATGCATCTCCGTGGTGCATTATACCGAGCAAGTCATCACATTACTATGGATCTATAAAATCCAATTTGTCTAACAATCGACTTAATCTGGAGGCAGGGTGGTCCTTTGACCTGCAGAAAATTTACAAATAGCAAAAAGTTTCGATCCATGTCAGCCTGCGCGGACTGCGCAGGCTGACATGGGTCGATACTTTTTGCAGATGCACTAAACCAAACCACCTTTTCACAAAGCATGGTTCAAATATCTGAGCGCATTCATTCTAGATCTACAATAGACTGTAGGTGAACAATCAATAAAAAAAAACTATTATAAATGATTCGTTATCTTATTCAGATAAAAAAATATACAACGACCGGTTTCCTTGGTTTCGGGCGCAGGTGTCTAAAATTCCAGGTAATGATAAATCTTTCTCATACGTTTTATATTAACTCTTTACAACGTGACAAACGACTCTTTCATACTGAAAGCACGTGCTGACAACACATGAAATATGGCTCAGATGAAAGACTAGATCTTTAAAAGGATAGGAAAAATTGCAGGCAAAGAAGAAAATAATGATTGCAAGCATTCTCTCCTTTTCCCATGATATTTTTGTAGTATTCTAATCTAACGATCGTTGAAATTAAGAACCAATTGGTAAAGGGTTAACCATTACCGTGGAAAATTAAAGAGTACATTTTCAGTCTCTATACAGGTGAGAAATGTTCGGATTTCAAGGCTGCTTCACTTAAACCATTTAACAATGTGGACAATGGAGATCGCAGATCAGATTGCAAGTAATGTGCAGTTTAGTCTTGATCTACAATATCAACCAAAGCAGCATGAGTTGTGTTGGCACTTTAACCCTTTACCAGTCAACAGAGCTTTAGATTGGTCCAACACTGAAAGCATTTGCAGACGACAAATTGAATATGGCTAATATGGACACTGTATTTGAAAGGGTAGTTCAAAATCGAGACTCTTTGGTAAAGATTGAGAATTAATATTGGTTTTTTTATTCTCACGTCGTACTGAATAACTCTTTGCCAAACGATAAAAAATTTGAAAGGGTTGTTCAAAATCAAGACTCTTTGGTAAGGATTTAGAATTAATATTGTTTTTCTTTTTTATTCTCATGTTGAACAGATTAAAACTCTTTGCCAAACGATAAAAAATTTAAAAGGTTAGTTCAAAATCGGGACTCTTTAGTAAGGATTGAGAACTAATATTTTTTTTTTATTCTCACGTTGAACAGACTAATGCTTTGCCAAACGATAAAAGATTTGAAAGGGTAGTTCAAAATCGGGACTCTTTAGTAAGGATTGAGAATTAATACTGTTTTTTTATTCTCACTTTGAACAGATTAACTCTTTGCCAAACGACAAAAAAAATATTTGGACTGGACCAAATTCAAAGCATTTGCAGACGACAAATTAAATGTTGCTACAATGATGATTTCTGTCATTGATTGGCTTGAAAACATTGTGGGAAAAGGAGAAAATGTGGGTAACCAGCATTTTCTCCCTATCCCACGATGTTTTCAAAAGCCTTGTCTTTCAGGGTCGTTAAAATTCGGAATTGTGTGGTACAGGGTTCACCCTTGGGATGCTGAAGGCAATTATGGATTTGCTATGAAAAACTTTTAGACTGAGATCAGACTGCAAAGGATGTAGTGTCTGACCTAGGATCTAAATTGTCCTGTATAAAATTAGCAATACAAGCCAATACATCTAAAGGAGACTAAGACTGGTTATAACGTTTTTCTCCTTTTCCTACAATGTTTTCCAAAGGCTTTTCTCCCTCAGAGTCGTTAACCGTTAGGCTGCCAAGCGCGACTCACTGACCTTTTGCGGACAGTGTACATCAAGATCAGACTGCACAGAACGTGCAGTCTGATCTTGGATCTACACTGTCCGATTAGGAGATTTTTTTTTTTTTTTTCTTTCTAAAAGTAAGTTTAAAATAGCATTATGAGGGGTTTTACTATCGTGTTTGAAAATTTCATTTCATTTCATTTACTTAGCAGGATAAGGATTAAAGCAAGGGTTTATCTGGTAAAGCGTTTAATTGCCATTGTAGGTCAACACACAACGACGGGGTTTTGTTATAAGCGCTAATGAGATTCAGAGAATATAAACGTATGCAATCTGCCGCCCCTGCAATTCCATCATGTGACAAGGCGTTTTACGGCGTAGCTGAATTTGCTAGATTTACACCCCACTTCTTGATACTGATAAAAAATGAATAAATAGAAATTTGTGATTGGTCAAAAATGTAGACATGTTTATTTTAAGGGCCCCTGCCTATTTGCGAGCAAATTTACGCCCTCTATCGTTTGTAAAGATATTTCCTGTTAAGGATATGCTGCATTTGCAAATGCTTAATTTCGTCTATAGACGGAACAGAAGGCAAACAGGAATAGGGGAAAGGGGGAAAAAAACAGAAGGCAAACAGGAATAGGGAAAAGGGGGAAAATATGGGGAGGAAGCACAGTGTTCTCATATTAATGGATTGGTGATTGCAAGAAATTACAAACAAACAAGCAATCAAACAAATAGTACATCTACTTTCACATTTCTGATATTACTACATCAGCGATAGCAAACGCGACTGTTCAACTTCGTGAGCTAATTTCAATAAATGCTCGTTTCAGATAATTAATCGACTCTCCGAGGCAAATACAGGAGGTTTCATACTATCTGTTTCTATTTTCTGTCCTTGATTACAGTCAACACCCTGAGTAAAAGTTACACGCCAGCATTGTGTACCTCACTCCAACAGCACGTTTTAGATTAGGTAATTAATTTTTTGTACAAGATTGACCTCATTTTATTTACTGATCAAACTGGATCACATGAAATTGGGGAAAACAGGGAAGTATGTGGTGGTACGCTTGAGGACACCTAGGACGCCACTCGTCACAACTCGGCCAATTCCGTACCTACATCTAACCTCGTCTGTATAAGGGAGGCTTCCATTTTGAACTACCAATCACAATCATGATCTTAAACATGGCGGCGCCCCTGTAGATCGCTTAGCAACGACATGAACAACCACTGTGAAGTTATTCACTTCTATCGATCTGTCGATGAAAGCCCCTAACGGAATTGATAAACCACGCTAAAAATTGAATGTACAAACTGTTTGCCGACTGAAATACTCTTAGAAAGATAACGACAGAAAATTTACTCATGCGTTCTTTCTAAAGAGGAGCCTTACAATTTCAATAACGGTAAAGCGGTGTGCTTCCGGAGATGTGCGAAATGTACCGTGTAGGTGCATATCAAGCTACGTGATACAGCCGAGGGATTTGATCACCGGATCACCCGAGGTATGCCGAATGCTAGGACGCCAGCCGCAATTAGTGCGCTTTGCCAGACCCGATAACGTAGTGGTAGGGGCAGGTAATCCAGACTAATTTATTGTGCGCGTATTCTATGCAACATCCGTTTTGTTTGATTACGTCACAATCTGGTCTTATTTCTTAACCCTTTCCCAAACAAGCCCTGGTTTTCACGTGTCTGCAGTACAAGTCTTTAAAAAACACTGTGGGAAAAGGAGAAATTGCTCGTAACGAGCAATTTCTCCTTTTCCCACAGTGTTTTCTACCCTTTTTTAGAACTTTCTGCCATTTTCATCAAATTTAAAATTGTCGTCTGCAAACTCTTTCAATTTGGACCAGTCCAAAATTTGTCGTTTGGGAAAGGGTTAAACACAGTACGTGAAGTGTTTGCTTTTAATCAAACTTTATCAATTTTCTGCATGTCAAAGGACCAGTTTACCTCATAACACAGTCGGTTGGTAGAGAAATGCGTTTTATGGATATATGACTAGCCTAGTATCGAGCATCACGATGACGCATTTAACCCCCATTTGCCAGAGCGCCGCTGCATTCTATGTTCTCCTAAGGTAGATCATTCAGTAATGTATGACTTGAAATCAGGGGTCACATGTTTGATTCTTCAGCTCGGCCAATTTCTTTCCGAGGATTGATGGTCATTAACCCTAAGGTTGCTCGGCACGACTCGGGGCGCTTTTGCGGGCAGTGTAGATTAAGATCAGACTGCACAAAACGTGCAGTCTGATCTTAAATCTACACTGTCCGATACTGTACTTTCCTTCCAGTAAAATCAACTTTGAAACAGCAATATTTAGCCTTTTACTTTTGAGTGGAAATTTTCGATTCATTTATTTCGCTGATTAAGGGTTAAGGCCATTGTTAAGCAAATCAAAAGTTGTGTTAAGTTGTAAATATAGACTAAGACTGAGAATAAATTTCAGAAAAGTTGATGAATCCGGGCCCAGAATTCCACATTTTTTATAAAGCGCTTGATTTACCTTTGGTTCTGTTACATTTACACTTTAACCCTTTCCCAGACGACAAATTTTGGACTGATTCAAATTGAAAGAGTTTGCAAACGACAATTTTGAATTTGATGAAAATGGCAGAAAGTTCTCAAAAAGGGTAGAAAACACTGTGGGAAAAGGAGAAATTGCTCGTTACGAGCAATTTCTCCTTTTCCCACAGTGTTTTCAAAAGACTTGTACTGTACACACGTGAAAACCAGGGCTTGTTTGGGAAAGGGTAAAAAATAACACATGATCCCGTAAATTTGACGACTCTGACAAAAAACAGGCTCCCAAGAACATTGTGGGAAAAAGAGAAAATGTTAGGAATCGCCTCTTTTTTTTTTGTTTTCCCATAATGTTTTATACCATTTCATGGAAAATCCCGCCATTTGAGTAATATTAGATTTGACGACTGTAATGTTAATACTTTCAATTTGTACAAGTTTCGCAAAATTGTCGTCTGGTAGAGAATTACAAGACCCCTGAAATGAAAGAGTGAAATTAATAAAAAAAAAAGAAAACTTTTCGGAAAAAAAAAATAGTTCCTCTCAAAACGTAATTGGAAATCATCGATTCTGATAAACAGTTCTTTGAAAAATCAAATCCGGCGAAAAGTTGAATTATTTAAACATCGTAATCAGGACTGATTTTAATCAGCCCATGGTACGAATTCTGTTTAACCCTTACCACACAATCCCGAGTTTTAACGACCCTGAAGAAAAAGCCTTTTAAATACATTGTGGGAAAACGAGAAAATGCTGGTAACCAGCATTTTCTACTCTTCCCACAATGTTTTCTAACCTTCCCAAAACAAATTTCTATTTTTGAGTCTCATTCATTTTGTCGTCTGCAAATGCTTTCAATTTGGACAAGTCTAAAAATTTGTCGTTTGGTAAAGAGTTAATCCTTTACTTAACATTCCAGAGTTTTAACGGTCCCGAGGAAAAGTAATGAAAACATTTAAGGAAAAACAGTTTCTACCTATTTCATGGTGTTTTTTTTTTTTGTTCTTTTAAGGACAACTTCGATCATCTGTCCTGTATTTATTTTGTCGTCTGCAATGGCTTTCAAATTCTATAAACAGTCTTAAATATTGTCATCTGGCGAAGAGCTGAGTTATCCAGAATGAATACCCATTCGCTTATGAATAGGGCTTCTTCGCTGCATCTAATAGCAATGAGCTATGCTCATTGAAAAGGGGCCTTAACCCTTTCCCAAACGATAAAATTTAGACTGGTCCAAATTGAAAGAGTTTGCAGACGACAATTCTAAATTTGATGAAAATGACAGAAAGTTCTCCAAAAGGGTAGAAAACACTGTGGGAAAAGGAGAAATTGCTCGTTACGAGCAATTTCTCCGTTTCCCACAGTGTTTTCAAAAGACTTGTACTGCAGACACGTGAAAACTAGGGCTTGTTTGGGAAAGGGTTAATGCATCTGCAAAAAGTATCAACCAAGGTCAGCCTGCGCAGTCCGAGCAGGCTGACTTTTGTCGATACTTTTTGCTATTTGTCAATTTTCTGCATGTCAAAGGACAGTGCACCTCACGATTCCGTCGGATGTGATACAAAATGGATTTTATGGATCCATAATTATGTGATGACTTGCTTAGTATCATGTATCACGGAGATGCATTAAATCCCCTTTTGTCAGAATATGGCTCTAATACATTGAGTTACCTTGTATATGCAAGCTTCGAGTCCATTTCTCATTTTAGGCCAAAAGTGACAGAAGTAGTTTTTGCTGACAGCGTAGACAAGATCAGATTGCCACATAATGACCATTTAGCAACATAACCGTTACTTATAATGAAGGCTGACCTAGTCGATACTTTTCGCAAATGCATTAAGCCCTCTTTTCACAGAGCATGGCTCACATATAGAGTTAACTTTCAAACGTTGGACAGTCAGCCATTTGCATTTACACAAATTTCCTAAATCCTTAAACGTTTTATTTGAAAACATTTTTCTTTTGAGTCATGCTCTGTGACAATGTGGGTTTAATGCACCTGCAAAAAGCATCGACCCAGGTCAGCCTGCGCACTTCACGCAGACTTATCTGGGTCGAAACTTTATCCTACTGGTCTTTTTCTGCGTGTCAAAGGACCAATCTGCCTCATTCTACCACGTGGTTTAGCCACGTT
The DNA here is from genome assembly GCA_945859785.2 of Tridacna gigas. Taxonomy (NCBI): domain Eukaryota; kingdom Metazoa; phylum Mollusca; class Bivalvia; order Cardiida; family Cardiidae; genus Tridacna; species Tridacna gigas. The sequence goes on from OX244035.2 coordinate 64,892,872, forward strand.
TTAGGTAAAACGGGTTTATCTTACGCGACAACTTGCTTGGTATAGTACATTAGAAAGATGTATCAAGCTTCTTTTTCGGCGTGGCTGAATGGGCTCGCTTCTGACCTACTTTTTGGTACTAATAACAAATGAATAAATAGAAATTTGAGATTTGTCAAAAATGTAGAAATGTTTATTTCAAAGGCCCCTATCTATTTTGCTGGCAAAATTACGCCATCAAAGATATTTCTCTCTTAGAGCATGGCCTAATTGTTTCAAATTTTATCAGTGACTCTAAACATGGAACCTTTTTCCTCTTTTCAATCAATGCAAAAAGCAAAGTCATATTGTTTAATGAATAATTACCGTGTTCTAAATCGTCATGTTTTTTTTTCTATAAATATATATAGTCATATCCGCTTTTTAAATCGTTATAGATCTATACATGGTATTTACAAACCTTTTCGAAAGTGAAATCAACGGCAAATCTTGAGTTTATTATGATATGCTTTTTTTTTTTCAAAAGCTTTCATTAAGTTCTAAAAGTTCAAGGTCTTTTGTTTCCAATCAAATGAGCTTCCGCATCGTTTATTCATTTTGTCTGCAATATCTCCATTGGTTTGGAATTTAGAGACAGACCAACTTTACGTTAGATCAAATCATGTAAAGGATTGAAAGTTTTCAATACAGTATTATTAAAGCTTCTATAAAATTCTATAGGAGCCTTATGAATGTATTGGCGTATTGAAGGTAGCACTGCATGTGCACAATACAAATGTGTCTGGTGCAACGATTAGTGATTAACTGATTATCGATTGGCCGGTAGATAAGTTTTCTACAGGTCTCCGACCCATTAAACGACAAATAGTTCACCGAAAACACTCGTCATAACTCGGCAGATTCCGTACCTATATTTAACCCTGGTATGTATCAAGGCGGGGGGGGGGGGGGTCCATTTTGAAAACTGCCAGTCACATATCTTAAACATGGCGGCGCCCTGTCAATCGATTAGAAACGGCGACAACAGCCACGGTGGCAAGCAACCTGTCGCCGGAAAACTGTGACTAGTGTTTGCTTTCTAAATGAAGTGTTACGATTTTAAAAACGGTGAAGCGATGTAGTTCCGACGAAGAAATGTACCGTCTGGGTGCTTATCAAGCTAGGTGATACAGCCGAGGGACTTGATCAACGGATCACCCGTGGTTTGCCGAATGGACCGAAAAGTCAGTAAAAAGGTGATAAAGTTCCTTTGTCAATGTTTTTGTTCTCTCATTTTGCCTTAATTTCTCAACTGGGCGAAAAAATTTCACCCTCTTTCAGCTTGAAAGATTTGCAGACGACAAATCTAACACTGCTCAAATTATAAAGGTTGTATGTAAAAGGGAAGAAAACTTTGAGGAAAAAGGAGAAGATGCTGGTAATAAGTATATTTTCCTATTCTCATATTTTCCGCCTATTTCCGCCAATCTTCAGAGTTATGAAAACCTTGGACTGTTTGGTAAAGGGCAGAGATATTAGTAGTATAGGGTACTAGACTGGGTCAACTGACCCAGTCTAGTTACCCTGAGGGAAATTTTGACCCAGAGTACCTACCCCGGGTAGGTACCCTGGGTCAAATTCCGGTCGATTTGGAAAAAATTGGGACGATTTGGGTAAAAAATGGCATTTTTTGGCATTTTTGCTTCCCCCCCTCCAACCCAGTCTAGTTACCCTGAGGGAGGATTTGACCCAGAGTACCTACCCTCAGGGTAGGTACTCTAGGTTGCTTTCAATGGATCAGAAGTCATTGACAATTTGAAGAAAAAAGATAGATCTTTCATGGTAGATGGTTAGCCCTGAAAAGGGCTGTTTTGTTTGGAGACTGTGTTTTTTATGCACAACCTCCAACTTTCCCACAGGTCGGACATCTGCTTGCCGCTCGTCTTCTCCCCCTTCTCATCTGGCTTTCGTCTAAGTCGAAGTTCAACGAGAACGACGCTTCGTCATCGTCATCCCAACATTCTGTTGTCGGAATGACAAACTCCTTCTTCTTCTCTCTATTCATCTCCGCCAACTGTCTATCTATTCTCTCTAACTTCAGATGGAGGGTCTCAGCCACCCTCATCAGATTTTTCACGCTCCTCCTGAGATCTTCCATCGTGAAATGAAAATGATGAAATAGAGTCGGCTTTTATAGCTTTTCAGTAGGATTGACTTGTCTCATGACGTTATTTTCTCCTATATTTTTCCCGCTTCAGCGTTTCATGTTTTTTTGACTCCGAATTAACGTTGACCAATCCATAGCTTTGTTACAATTTCTTGTTCGCGACAGAAAAAACTAGAGTTTGACTATCTTGTGTTTTTTCTGACTATGACTTTTTCTGAGTTTAATTCTTCTGAGAGAAAGAATTGACAATTTGAAAAAGTTCTTTTCTTGGTAAATGGTTAGCCCTGAAAAGGGCTGTTTTGTGTAAAATACACTTTTTAACCTCTCTTTTCTCTATGCATATTTTCCGCTGGATATGGGATCTGTATCAGATGCTCCACTTCATGTTTGATACATCTGATACGTTCTCTTTCTTCTAACCAGTATAGGAATGCGAGGATAATTGTCAATCCAAACATTGCGAATATCGGCTTATCTCTACGATAGTTGAGTAGTAAATGGGAGTTTTTTAGTGTTTACATTTGGTAAATGTTGACCGATGCATAATTTGTTACATTTTTCTTTAGTGTTTTGAGTTTTAGTTGACAATTTTGAAAGAAAGATCTTTTCATGGTAAATGGTTAGCCCTGAAAAGGGCTTTTTAGAAGGATTTGATGAATTGTCAAGACCTACAATTCTTCTGGGTGAATTACTGGGATGATTTCACATCCGCAGAATTCACAGCAAACTGTAGATCCCTCATCATCATCAAAAAATCCTTCATCTGGATCTGGACAATTATGCTTCTGACCAAGATAGTCCAGGAGTGTAAAGCATTTTCCACACTCTATCTGACATCTGTTTGCACAGTGAGGGCAGAGAAGAATCTGAACCATGCTGAAGCATTTATGTTTTTTGTGAGAAAAAACATTGCCCTTATATAGTTCACAACGTGGATTGACCTACTTGTCTCATGTTTTTAACTCCGAATTAACGTTGACCAATCCATAGCTTTGTTACAATTTCTTGTTCGGGACAGAAAAACTAGAGTTTGATTATCTTGTGTTTTTTCTGACTATGACTTTTTTCTGAGTTTAATTCTTCTGAGAGAAAGAATTGACAATTTGAAAAAGTTCTTTTCTTGGTAAATGGTTAGCCCTGAGAAGGGCTGTTTTGTTTTTTAGTGGTTGTGATTTTTCAACTTCTAATGACAGCAACCGAAATTCGCCTGGCAGACGGGACATACTCCAACTCTTTTTGTGATCGTCATTACTCCGTTATTGAAAGTTATCTTTCTCCCAAATTTGACATCAACTAAAATAATATCAGGTGTTGTCTTTAAGAATAGCTGAACTAATCTTTCACCGAGATCTTTGTACGGTTGTGATATACGGTGTAGTTGTACGGGTTGAGTGTTTAGTAGCAATATCTGCTGTCCGACATCTAGATAGTCTTTGAGAGTCTCACGCAGTTGATGGTTGATTTCCTCCATATTGTTTTGTTCCATATTGATTTTTTAACACCCGAACTGGTCAAGAGCTGAGAGTCGAATGATGAATGTATTGGGAAATATCAGGCTTTCTTTATACGTTAGCAGGAGGATTGAAAAATAAGAGCGCGGACCTGGTGGAAAGCATGTACATTTTTTCCCAACTACGTTTTCATGCTAATATAGTAAAAGAAGTTATGACTCGTAGCATGGGGAAAAATGTAAGCAGATTGGAGTCTTTTTTGGAAAAACAGAATGAAAAAACTCGACTGTTTTTGAACTTTTTTTATTGAACAGAACTGAAACAATGAACATATTTACAATAAACTTAAAAAGACAAAAAATGAACATAATATCAATAAACTGTTAACAATAAAAAATCATTTTTGAAAATGTTTTTTCACTGTTTGTGGGGAGAAGTCTCTGAAATTTTCTTGTATAGATTTCCGTAGTGTTGATTAAACCACAATGATACATTTCGATCGTTTCGATGGTGTTCCGTTGAGAGAAATTTCTGTTGAAGATATTTCTGTATATTATATCCTCTAGCAACAGCATCCAATGCGAAGATACAGTAAATTCCGCAAACTTTGCCCTGTAGACTCTGAAGAGTTTGTCGATTGTATCTCCACGAATAAGAATGATTGTCTAAAAAGTTAATAATTTCTGGCTCAAGTGGTGGTAGACCGTAGGGATCAAAGTATAGTACATTGCCATTATTATCAAATATCACGGCCACCCAGTGTTCTCCTGAACCGGTTGATTTCTCTGTGTTCACAATGTAGGCTTTCACATGATTGGGTTTTTGTCGAGGTAACTGATCTTTTGCACAGACTTTTGCCTGTAGATTTTTTATCCATGTTCCATGATCCAATATGTATTGAATTTCAGAAGTATACATTTTTTCTAATCACTTTTCCAGGCTTGTTTTACTTTGTCACACCAATATTTTAAGAACGACTCCGTGATATCAGATAGAATGTTTTGTTTTATATTTCGCCAAAATCTGTAGGCTTCCATATAGTCAGTTTCATTGAGTTTCATTTCTATGAGTTCAGGATACCATTTTTTCATGATTCTGTATGGATTTAATTCCTTCATGGCTTGTTCTATGAACATATCTGTATGTTCTTGTCTATCCTTGAATAAACATAGTTCATGCTGTATTTGACTGGGATGATCCACTTGACATCCGTAACACTCGTTGTGAACTTCGCTGACTATTAGATTTTGTAGTTCTTTAATCATATGTTTTTCAAAGCTGTTGTGAATGTCATTTTTCCGAGTAGAAAGACACTCTGAGGTGGAATATTTCACTTTTTCTGCTTCTTTTCTCAGTGAAATAGCAAATCTGACTCCCGACATTGTTTATTAGTCCTGAAAAGGACTGTTTTTTCTGATATATCTTTCAAAAGTTGATTAGTCCTGAAAAGGACTGTTTTTCGATATTATATTCTTTAGTCCTGATAAGGACTGTTTTTTGTGAAAGCTATCTTTTTCTGTTGATTTTTTCAGGATTAATAATCTGTGATGATTTCTCTCAAACTGTTGATTTCAATCTGATTGTCAAATTCAGCAAAGACAATAACGTTGATCACTGTTGCCAAGGCTTGCGCGAATTGAAGCTCAATGCGAAGACTTCCAGTTTTTATAGGATGAAGTTGTCCTTCTTCACTGCCTTGATCAGGTGTCAAATCGTACCCCCACAAACAGTATCCACCAACATAGTCTTCTTTAGCAATATCAAATGATTTATTGAGTCCTAAGGCTGAGACAGCCTGATACATAGACAAATATGATTTCAAATACAACCCATTTTCAAAGTCAGGCTCAAAGGGTCTGTTATGAATACTGTGTCCATTACATGATACATCTATTTTTGACAGATTAAAGTGTTGAAAGAAAAATGGATTGTTAGCATAAGCCCCATTATAAGCAGCATTTGTTACCATTGCAATGAAAACACGTTTTGGAAGCTGGCCTTGAAACAAATGATCTTCAATTTTAGACTGAAGCCCATTACCGATAGTAAACGTCTTTACTTCTACCCTACGGATAGGAATTTTCATGTTTTGCTGAGCTATGAGATGATTTAGATCATTTGCAACAACAGGCAACAATTCAATATTTCGTACATGAAGACTGACTGTTTCCATTACAATTTTTGCATCTGGTGCAGCAGTACCTCCTGTAAGGCAAAAGTTTGATGAGGATCTGTTTAATCTAAGTCTGATTTCAACTCCATTAGGTAAATATTTTTCTTGCTGAAATAGATCAAGATGCAATCGTCCGAAAAGCTCTGCAGTTCTGCTTAGTCCGATTACACCGATTCTGTTTACTAGTCCAGTATTTCCCGCATCATGGTTGAGTGTTTCAAATTGCCCACTGGTGTCTTCAATCCAAAGTGCACCAGCTTTCAAAAACGTAGACTTGCTGTCAGCATTATAGGATAAAAGATTTTCGATATATGCTCTGTACGGATAGGTGTCTGAATTACTGCTGATTAGTTTATTATTTAGATACAAATCAACGCTGCTAAACATACTATGCAGGAAATTGTTTACAGGTGCCACATTTGAACCGACGTCTAAATTAGTACCGTCAGCTTTAACGATTTTGAATTTGATATACAAATACGATTGTGACAAATCTGTCCAATGTTCGGTTTGAGGTGGTATGATGAATTCTATCGGTGAATTACTTGTCAAAGATGCTATTGGAAAATGTTCAACCCATTGACTTTCTTGCATCGTTGTCATTGTAGGTGGTACAGAAAGAACATTGAGTTCTGATTTACTGCATTCACAAGACCCGTTTTGCATCATTTTTCAATTTTCAATTTTTTCAATTTTCAATCAAATATATCGAGAGTCCTTGATCTACTGTAATGATTTCTTTGTCTTTTATTAATGATCTTGCCCTTGCGAGATCGAGAAGATGAATGACGTGTCTTTTGTGATTTTCTTTTATTTATCCCCGGTATTAACTGTTGTGCTAGATCATGAATGGCTTGTTTTCCCCTTGAAATTACAACTTTTTTAGGGTTTTCACCACGTAAAAGGATATCTCTTGCCGCCCCTAATCCTTGTCTGATTCCTTCTTTTTTTACAGCATTCAACCCAGATTTGACCAAGGGTTTAAGCAATGGAGTCACTGTTTTAAGTGCTGATCTAAATAGAGAACCTAGTCCGTACCCATACTGATGTTTTTCACCGCGATAAACTGGTAGCATTTTTTGGTCGAATATTTAAATATTTATTTAAATATTTGTCAAATATTTTTATTTTTCTGTCTGAAATGTAACTTGACGATTGTCTTACCAATAATAAAATGAAACGGTATACCAGAATCCCCTGTTATTTGAATGTGAATAGTATCGAAATCAGATTTCGAAACGGGGACGTAATGCGGTAATGTAATTTCATGGTTGATATGTTGGGCTTCATAATTATTTTCATCTGATATGCTTGGTTTGAACGGAAGAACACGAAGTATGGGAGCCAATGTATCACCCACTATAGTGTGTTCAGCAACATCTGAATAAACAAACAGATGATTGTACCCAGCATCAATGTTAGGACTGTATTTAAATACCTCTAAAATATTTCTACTCGAAAAAATTATCTCATTTTTGAATTCTGGTGATCCTCCCAGTTTTAAAAACAGTTGTGGATGAAATTTGAATCCGGTTCTTGTTATATTTGTGAATGCCAATTTCGGTCGTTTGCTTGAGGTTGAATAGCTAATAGACACCCCGATTGAATGCTTCTGAAAGATTTCACTTAGGTTATTTTGAATCAAATCTTCCATTACCTCTATAACATGTTTTGCTGAAGTGTAACTACCCGGTGAAAAATAAAATCCAATTGACCATTTTACTGCTTCACCTTTTGCGTTTCGTTTTATTGGAATTATCTTCATATTATCTCTTCTTCTATCTACCGCTGCTGCTGCATTGTATAAATTAGTATCTGCAGTTATAATTTCGAACTTCGCTTCTTCTTCAGTTATGTTTAAAAACTGAGAGGGGGTAATAAGATGAACTAATGCAACTTCCCAATTTTCCCTGTCAATATGAATTGTTTTTGGTAAATGAACTTTAAAACAGCACTGTGTGTTGTTTGGATAAAGGTTTATGGAACTATCACTAGGTAGAGTAAGATAAAACGAATTCATTTTTAAATTTTTTTGATTTAGTATTTTTTACTGTCAACGAAATCAGCCCCACTAGTTGTTTTTTGTCCAGACTTTGTGAATTTTAGCCCTGGAGATGGAAGAATATACCCGAGTGAACTGCTTAACAGTATCAACCACAATTCACGATCTTGACTTTGAATACTTAAATGTACTATCGAGGTTGCAATAATTGCGTAAATGACTAATATCTGTGAAATATACGTAAACTGATTCTTTGGAACACGATTTCCACAGCAATTGTAATTTTTAGTACTAACACTATCGACACTTTCTGTCCCAGTCTCAATGTTTGACTGCGAATTTATCATAATTGTATTGTCTTTTTATTTTTTTCCGATCAAGATACCAAATGCGATTCTGGTATCCAACTTTGAAATTTTTTTGGATAACCTTTCCAATTGACTTTTATTTCTTTGATTATTTTTTTACCCTCACGTCTTGTACGTCTATCAAGAACTGAATCAATTTCATAAATTTCATCATCTTTTATCAATTGAAGTTCGTATTCATAATAAGTCCCCAAAATTTGTTCACCCTCTAAATCTTTTATTTTATAGGTGATAGGTGAAAATGTCTTGTTAACATGAGTGATTTCAAATATTTCTTGAGTCCAATTTGGTAAATAACCTTTATCAAATGTACGTTTTGTTTTATTGATACGAACACGATCTCCAATTTTGAATTTTGGCTTTTTTGTCATTGCAATTGTCGATAAACGTGGATACAGATTTTTCGAAATTTCTGCCTCATTTGATTTTGTTACCATTGCAGGAGATGTTTTGATACTTCTGTGAAAAGTATGATTGTAATTCTTAACTAAAGAATTCAATACGTCAATGTAACGTCTTGTTTTCTTGTACGTAAAGTATTTCCACATTCTCGTTTTTAAAGTTCGTTGAAATCTTTCAACAATACTTGCTTTCGTCTCTGGATTTTCAGTGGTAAAGAAATGAATCTGATTCTTTTTCAAGTATTGCTGAAACAGCCTGTTTTTAAATTCCGAACCTTTATCTGTTTGAAGTGACAAAGGTTTTCGATTTGATTTCTGAACAATAGATTGAAATGCTCGAATCAAAGTTTTTCCCATCTTATTTGGAATAGGGATAACCCATGAAAATCTTGAAAACACGTCAATTATACAAAGTAAATATTTCTTGTTATCATTTTGTCTTGCTAAATGTTGCATGTTAGCCAAATCAGCCTGCCATTGATAGTCTATACCACTTACAATAGTTTTTCGTCTTTTGAAACGACGACGAATTGGTTTATGTAAGGTATAGGTGGGTTCACCTCGTAACCACTCTTGAACATCTTTGTATCTTATTCCTTTCAAAACAGATTTTGCAGCGTGATACAATTGCTTTATTCCAGTAAATGCGACAGTACTTTTTGGATCATAAAACAATTTTCTTAACACGTAATCAAGTTTGTAATCAAGTTTAGGCTTTACCAGGATTCCCATGACTGAAGCGTTTTACGGCTAGGGGTCTTTTTTATAGATTTTGGTGGAGTTAACAACTCTTTGGTATAGAATTGCCTCAGTCTTTCTCTTTCTTCGGGTTTCATGTATGGAGATGATTCTTTTATTCTTTTCGCAGATTTTTTAACACTCTTGTAAGCGATTTCCTTGCACTTTTTTGTACGCTTTTTGGCGTGTGAAATAAGTGATCGGATCCGCCGTAGGATTCTTCATCTTCGCTCACTGATTTACTCAGTGATTTATCTTGAGCTTTTTGCATCCATCTCCATCTATTTGAGTTACCAATAACTTCTCGCGGTATATTGCTTTCGTGTAATGCCTTTGAAAAAGTTTTCCATCCTCTAGGTTCAGTACCTTTTCTCTGACGAATTGTATCATTGATAAGATCGATGATATTGGAACCATGAATGCGTACACCTTTGTATGACACGACTCCTTGTTCGTCCCAAGTTAAATTATTGTTATCTTTTATCATACTCAAAAGTAACTCAGCTTTTCTTTTCATGGTTTTTGGTACGCTTTGCAAAATTTGATCATGCAAGGTAACAGATGCTGATTTCTGTATACTATCATCACTTTTTGTCGTTGGAAGTGAGTTGAACAAAGTTGGTCTTGCTTTTTGAAGCGAATTTTGTAACTTAAACAAAGTTTCACCATACCTTTGAGCCTTTTCTGTTTCTGACAAATCAGTGCTTTGTAAAATATGACCCATATCCTGCCGAAGATGTGCTGCATCCACAACTTGCGGATTGGGTGGTAAACGAGGCTTATGATATTGCTCGTCTTTCCAACGATTCATATTTTCTAAAACCTGATAAGGCACGATAACCATTTTTTTAACAGACATGATTTTTTATCTACAAGATTTTATCTACAAGATTTTTTCAAGATTTTTTTATCTATAAGATTTTTTATCTATAAGGCTTTAAGTGCCCCTCCTATTCCTCCGATAACGGCTTTTCCTAACAATGGTAATAATGCAGGTGCAAGTAATGAAAGAAATCCACCTTTTTGATTTAATATTTGTTTTTTATTTTTTACAGAAGCCGATTTCGAAGCTAAACGTCTGATATGTTGTCGGCTTGAATACAATTTCTTCTTCTGAGCTGATGATAAATGTACATTGCCTTTTAAAACGTTATGACAACATTCCGATATACATCTTATCACTTCTGGTGATGAATCTTTTACAAGTTTTTTACGTATTTTTGGTGTAGCCTGCATCATGGCCATAACCATTGAACCATGTTTTTTTATCAGAGGTGTTTTCCTTTTCATGTTGACTTTAACTCGATATCGGATTAAATGATAATACAACGTCCATGTCGCTATCATTTATACCTGATGTTTTTTAACATACTGTTTTTAACATGCTGTTTTTAACATACTGTTTTTCAAAAGAAAACTTTTTAACATACTGTCTTTTACAGTCAGAATTACTTTTTAAGAAAACTGTGAATAGAGAGCGTCAACCAATGTATCAGCGCTAGCCATGGACGAATCCACGGGAACGGATCTTCCTTTCCCAAGGTCAAGCATCTGCTTTTTTTCGTCAAGTTTATATCTTCCTGTACCGAGGTTATATCGCAGCATATCTTCTATCATCCGTCTATATTTTCTTAATCCTTTTTTATGTTTAGCCAATGTATTTGGAGACCAAGCGACGGATGGAATTCTTTGAAACGCTAATTTTTTGCCTGGTAATATAAATCTTGAATACTTTCTTTGGTAATTCCGCATTCTTTCACCAAGTATTTCCTCTCTAGATTTTGGATATTGTTGATGTTCTGAAATGGTACTTGCTACAGGGGTTCGTTTTCGGGTAGTAACAAATCTTTCATCAATCGTAATTGGAGCATGCTTCTTTGGTGGAGCACGCTTTTTCGGAGATTTTTTCTTTTGAGATTTTTTCTTTGGAGATTTTTTCTTTGGAGACTTCTTCTTTTGCGGAGCACGCTTTCTTGGAGATTTTTTCTTTTTTGGAGATTTTTTCTTTTGCGGTGCACGTTTTCGTGGAACACGTTTTCGAGTTTGTCTTTCAACTCCAAATTTTCTGATGGTTTTTACTCCATCCCATCTCAGTAAGCTTCTGATAATAACACCACCTAGAAACCCTCCCCCTCCAGGTTTTAAAATGATTTTACGTTTACTTTCCTCGTCTATGGATGGATCTGCTAACCGTTCAATATCTGTTCTATGTTTTGTCATGTACATTGTGGTTTGTTTTGGTAATTTGATTTTATTTTCAATGATGTTTTGTGCAGCCAACGTAAACCATTTTAAAATTTCTTTTAATCCTGCTTTTAACACAGCTTCTCTTTCATGTCTATCGGTTTGTTGGCTTAAATTTCGCAAAGCAGCTAAAACTGAACTCGGTGTGGATGGTAAAGCCATGTTTACTCACGGGTGTGAATCATAAAAATGATTTATGTTCAAAATGTTATTCTCTTTTAAGCAAGAATTTTGCATAAAGTTTTTTTAAGCAGGAGAATAAATAATGGGTCCTCTTTCAGTTCCTTGTGTACGCCAACGATGAAATATATCTGCTCGTAGTCTTAATTCTTTTTTTGTTTGTGAATGAAAATCTATGACTAAATAACCATGATCCGTCGATGTAGCATCTTCATAAGCAGGTAACAAATGTGGGGCTTGCATTTGGTGAGCTAGTGTTTTAATCTGATTCTTATCTCGTTCATTTCGAAATAAAATCATATATCTGGAATTAAGACTAATGGTTCGACTCGATTTCGACTGCTGAAACATATTTTGCGTGATGTAAATCACACTTGCATTACGATGGTGTCCTTTTCTTGTAAACCAAAGTTTAATTTTTTCCTCATCTTTTTCACCCAACATATCATCAAAGACAATTAAATGTGGAATAGATACATCACTGACAATTTCGTTTTCATCGTCAGGAATTCCCTCCACGAATTTTATCAATTTGAACTGTGAATTGAACTTTTCTTGCATAAGATTGTAAGCATGCTGCCATTCTTTGTAACACCAAACAACTCTTTCAGGAACGATGTTGAACAAGTCTTCTCGATAGTCAATTAATTTATGAACGAACTCTGTTTTTCCGCATCCACTCGGTCCTGTGATGAAAATATTACAAGGGTGTTGAAACAATATGGATTGTACATCCATATTTTTTTACTTTTCTCGTTAAAGGCTATTGATAAAATGACAATATCAATGAAAATAAAAGCATTTTTATTGAACATTTTTTATTGATCATTTTTTTATTGAACATTTTTTATTGAACAGAGGTGAACAATGAAAAACAATTCTTACAATAAACATTTTTTACAATGCAAATTCACAGATACCTCGATTTTTCCACTTGTCTTCATGTTCCACAACAGTTTTGTGCAATTGTTCATTGCCCAAAAACAAACTATATACACTGTCCAAACCACTATATTCACACGTTCCTCTAATTTCAAAGACGTTTTTGAATACTGCTTTTGTCGAAAGAGTTGAAAGTACGATTTTTTCTGTGACATCTCTATCAAATAGGAGATACCCTTCCATGATATCCACTCCTTCTGCATTATCTCTTGATTTTGTATACCGTAAGTAAAAGTTAAACAGGACTGATTTCATTTTCAGTAGATTCAGATAACTTTCTTCTGGTCTTCCTATGATAATGAATCGCCATCGACTTGTGACTTGCAACTGTTTAGTGAAATAGTCACTTTTCCACAAACAAGCTGTTAAATAGCCTTTGATGGGGGTATCGAAGTTTGACTCAGTTATCAGCATTGTAATAAAGTCGTGCATGCTATACAATTTACAAGATGTCTCTCCTTTTGCAACTCCCTTGTGCAATTTATCTATCCAAAATTTCACACATCTGAATTTAAGGTTGAATTGTGTTCCTTCATCGAGTGTGTGTTGTCGAACAAATTCTCCATAAACTTTTTCACGTAGCTCTATGGGTAACGGTAACACTGTTGCCATTTTTTCACCAAACGCCTAATATTTTTTCCGTCTTACTTTATCTGTTTACCACAAAACAATGTGATATAGAAATTTATTTTCTCAGACTTTTATAACCATAGGGCACAGTGTCAGTAGCGTTTACAATAACTCTTTTGGTATAGACAGAGCGAAACGTTTTTGTCTGCGGTTCACTGGTCACTGTTCTATCTCTATGTCTTTTAATTTTACAATCATACTGAATTTTGATTTCTATCGTACGATCCAAAGCACATTTTGAATAGGTATCGAAATTCACCACCTGCTTGGTATTGTAATCCAAAGTAATTCCCTTCACTTTACATTTACTTATCTCTTCTCCATCTTTTGTTTTCATTTTGTAAGCATAATTTTTAGGCCCAAGTCCTCTGAATTGGGTAATTTTACAGTCAGGCTCTTCATCAGTCCATTTTCCTAACCTACTGTTAATAATGGGAGGATTCCATAATTCAGGATCATGAATGTACATACAACTATCTGTATCGAAATACAGAACTCTATCTTTTAACTTTTCAAGAACGGCGTACAATTCCAACCTTGCATAAGCTGTTACGTAAGACCCTACTATCACGTTGGCTGTAGCGTGGGTATCAATATGTTCCAATTTTGATTCATAGTTAACCAAGATGAATGGACAGTCCTCGTCAAAGATTTCTACATGCTTTACAATGAAATTGGGGTTGGTGACTAATTCGAAATATTTAGACGGATCACTGATGTATTCCGTCTGAGTCAATTTTTCACGCTGGGCTAATTTTCCCCAAAGACAGTTCAACATAATCTTAGCAAACGATCTTCTCCCAGGATTTTTTTGAATACAACTTGGATCGAGACGAACCCCTTCTGCCTTCTCATATTCACAAACGAATTGATCTTTTTCCGAGTCTGATTGACACCAATTTGGGTAACCACTGGCTTCTTGCTTAATTTTCAAGAAATTATCCACATAGCCTTTAAAGAACTGATCCGAAACAGATTTGAAATGCCAGATTTCATACACTTGTATTAGCCGATAGCCACAGTCAAGAGCTTTGAATAATTCAAAGGTAACCCAAGTTCCAACCAAAGCTCTCTCTTCTTCACCGTGGATACAAATGTTTGAACTTTCTTCTGCACATTTCATACAGAGTGGAAACATCATTTTATTGTTACAGTGAACTGGAAGAACGGGGTGAAACAAATCAGTTGGAGGTAAAACTTTGCATTTGATTAAGCCCTCATACTGACGAATATTGTTCATCTCAATATTCTCACTAGTCAAAATTTCTGGTTGGCCCACAGGATAGGATTTATGTTTACAAACATAAGGGTACAGAGAACAGATATCAATGTACTTGATTTCCTTCTTGCTTTTTTCATCAACATCATAGCTAATTTTTATTGCATTACATCTTCCCCCAGACAATCCCTCCCTCGGGTCGATGGGGTCCAAATGTGGATATAACTTTTCAATGAGTTTTTTGTACTCTTTATCCTTCATCTTAGCATCGAATTCATGCTCCCAAATGGTCACGACGTTATACCCCATTTCTTTGATATCTGCTATACGTTTAAAAGTATGTTCGTACAATTCAGACATGGGTCTCCCATTGATGGGGTTGATCTGTTTTCGATCTGTATAACATACAGGACAACCATGATACAAATCCCCAAGGAATTCATAGACAGTGTTTGATTGACGGTGAAAACCATCTACAGTATATCTTCCAATTTGAACTTCCCCACCATTTTTTGCATGACGAATATGAATACCTTTTTCCCGAGCTACGCTTTGAATCCAACGTATCGCTTTCATAGAAAAACGACGCCTGGACGAATCTTTACTTGAAATGATAGCAATTTTATTTCCTGGCAAATATTTGCTTCGCCAGACTTTGTTACAGGCATCGGCAATGGTAATTGCCTCTAAAAATGGACAAATACCACCCTGTTCGATAAACAGCTTTCTGAATTCAGCACATCCCCGTCTTAGGATATCGACATCTGACCTACAGTACGATTCCATCTCTTTTTGAAAATTGAATTCCTCACCCTTTTGAACTTTGTCATTATACCAGACTATGAATTTCGACCTACCCTCTTCAGACATTGAGTCGGGTTTGTAATAAGACATATCCAAGTATGGTCCAATATAACTCCAAAATTCATCTGTATTTGCCCAGTGAGGAAAGTAACCTTTTTTCATTTCTTGAAGATCAAATGTGGCTGGAAATTTCGCCAGCCCAAAGTTCATGAAATTGAAGGAATCGATCAGGCGCACACCATTCAATTCTAACTTCATAATATTGTTTCCATTCATGATCAATTTTGGAACTTTTAACCCAACTTTGACAATATAGTTAAGAATGAACTGGCCGTCATAACCTTTTAAATTATGAGCCATAGCTGTGACTCCTTTGTGATGTTTTGAAAAGAGCCACTTGCAAAATTGACTCAAAGTTTCTTCTCCTTGAAAAATAACTTCCCTACCCTCTTCAAATTCGCTGCATGTAGAACAATGAAAATCAAGTGGTTTATCGATACAACCATCACATGCTCTATGTGCTATACAATAATTTGGGATGTGCACCCCTGTATCTTGTTTGCATTCAAAATCAAAGAAAATGAACTGTGGTTTTTTGACTACAGAAAAACTCGTCTCATCATCGCTGTCGTGTTTCATCTTACTCTGGTAAGGTTGAATAAAACAGCGATGAGAAAAGTCAACTATCTTCTTGCAGAGATGACACTTTTTCTTTCCATTGCAGATATGATTTCCCTTTCTGACAAAAAACTGTGCACCACATTTTGAACAGAGTTTCACTAATTCACAAATGGATTTCTTTTCTTTACCTTGAACATTTCTGTGATTTTCAAAGCATAAAACACTAAAAAATCGTCTATGACAGTAACTGCAAACATACTCTTTGGATTCTGATGGACATTTTCCAGCACGATAACAACCTTTGCAGATTTTTGAGCAAGCATGATTTTCCCGCCCGTTATAACCCACATCACAGAACTCACAATAATTTGTACAACAAAAAAAACCTTTGATGGACTTGATGTAGTCATAATGGTTTTGATGGAAGTATAAATGTATGATCTTACTATTGTCTTTCACTTCTGGATGTTCAAATATTTTCCTCGTTTTTGAATGCTGGTCGTGAACTTTAATGACATAGTCTTTTTCATACAAAAACAATTGAATTTTTTTGAATTCATCAATTCCTACAGACTGTGTTGGTAAAACTCCAGCTTCATTCATCAATTTTTCAGCTTCAATCTTTTGAAGAGCACGGTCTGAACGACGAATAATATTCCATCTCCTATTCCACACTTCGTTGTTTTCACGTTCATGGTAGCAAATTCCCACAACAACAGCTCTTGCAAAACATAATTGATCACGATTGTTAATTTGAATAACCGATTGTTTCTTCTTGGCAAAAACCTTTGAATCCAATTCCGACGAATTATATTTCACTTTCCCGCTACCACATGGAGGTATTGTATGTGTAATGTCAAATGTCATGGATCCGTCGTTCAAGACAAAATCTGTATTCGACTGTAAAACTCGTTCAATTTCATTCAATATAGTTTCACCTTGCAGCTGTTCTGTAGCTAAAAAGGGAATATGAATCCCCATCTCCAATGAAGGATGATCGATGCTAATTCTAATCATATCTGTCGGGTTTGCATCTAACTTTCGAATGATTTCATGGGTAACATCGTCAAATAATCCAAGCAGGCTCTGGGGTGATAATTCTTCAAATTTCTTAAAACTCACTGACAATACATGTGATTCTGTTCTAAATTTTCTTGACTTCTTTTTTCCCCTTTCTATTAAGTCATATAGACTTTTCATATCCAAAGTAGAGCTGCTGTTTTCTTCTTTTTTATCCACGAACATATTTGGTGAAAAGATATCATCTTCACTGTCACTTTCTTCTTTCAATGGTACAGTTTTTTTCTTTTTTGGTGGAAATGACTCATCGTCACTATCACTTTCTTCTTTCAACGGTAAAGATTTTTTCTTTTTTGGTGGAAATGACTCATCGTCACTTTCACTGTCTGAATAATCTACTATTCTTTTTCTTTTAGCCATCGTTTCAGCTCTGGCTGAGAAGGCAAAATGAAGGAAGCGAGAAAAAACCTAACAATTTATTGACTCTTTCCTTGCAGTAGTGTATAAATAGAGACATCGACTGTGAAAATCTCATTATTCCTCTGACCAATCTCAGACAATACAGTTGATAAAAGAAAATGAGCGAGTTCAAGCTGCAAAATACATCACCACTTAGAAAGAGGATGGCGTTGTATGTTAATCCATACACCCACGATTATGAGATCAGCAATATTCCGCCAAAGTATCAAGTTAAACATAACGGTGTCTACGTGGGATCATTTTTATCCCAACAACATTTAGCAGAAAAAGATGTTTACCGCATGACCAGCTACAGAGTTTTGGATCAAACAACGATCGACAGACGATATGGAATGGATGGCGTGAGAACAAATATTTGTTTTACGTGCAACAAAACAGGGCATTGGGCCAGACAATGTCCAGAAAAAGAAAAGCAGACAGGAGAAAATGTTTTTGTCTATGTGGACCCACTCAGCCATGACATCAAAATTTCACCAACAGCTGTCAAACTCCAACATATGAAATACGTCGGGGTGGTAAATTCATTCTGTAAATCATTCTGCAATGAAAATACATGGAAAAAAAGTTCACCACAGGATACATCATCCGTTGAAACTCAGACCGTAGACATGCAGACTGACAACACGGGTATCAAGGATTCAGAGATCTGCAAAATAGCAGATAAATTAGAGACTTTACGGAAAAATCTGGACAAACAAAATCTCATAGATTCCACAAAAAACGAATTTTCTACAGAGTCGGATTGTTCGAACGGAAAGGAAGAACCAAAAGATTTACTGTTGGTAGAAAAAAGACCAGAGGAAAAACGTCAAAATAACGAAAAGAAGAAAAAACGACAAAGCAACAAAAACAACTGTTTCTTTTGCAAATCAACAAAACACGGGAATGAAATGTGTCCAGATATGGTATTAAAAAACAATGAAAGGGGAAAAAAACGTAAGAGTAAATGCGAATCTGACATTCCAAAGAAAAAAAGAAAAACAGTCTAAGTGAAAAAAAGTTTTTCATTCATTTTGTCTTTTTACAGTTCAAAGTTCTATGACATTCCGAAGAAAAAAAGAAAAACAGTCTAAGTGAAAAAGTTTTTTCATTCATTTTGTCTTTTTTACAGTTCAAAGTTTCATTGCAATGAATATTGTACAAAAAGTTCTAAAATAAAAGATATAAAAAAATATAGGACTTGACTTTTTTGTTTTTGACAATTTGAAAAAAGTTCTTTTCTTGGTATTGGGTAGCCCTGAAAAGGGCTGTTTTAAAATTAAAGAGAACGTATTCTTTACCATTTCAATGAAGGATACATTCTCATTAATTTATTTTGCCAACCGCGATGTTCTGTTGGCGGTATCAACTCTGATAGGTCTGGGTAAATATTACCCATCTTAACGATTGGGGTACGAGTATAAAACTCATACCCTCGTCTTGCAAAGAAGTCCCGAAGAGCTTTATGCTTTAGTCTCTTCCTTTCTTCTGCCTCGTCTTCTTTCTTTTCCATGGCCTCTTGCTCCCATTTCTCCTTCATTTCTTTCTTATTCTTCCTACCACCAAACAACCCACAGCAAAATTTCAATAACTTCATCGTGAAATGAGTTAATAAAAGAATAAAAAATGCTGTCTCTTTTATAGCTTGACAGCGGGATTGACCTACTTTGCGTTAGAATTAAAAGTGCGAACGTGGGCGAGAGCATATAGACAGAACATAACGTACTATATGATCTATCTACAACGTCTAAGAATATCAAATCCAAAAAATGTAACGAAACTAACGATTGGTTAACGTTAATTCCAAGTCAAAATAGGTCAATCCTCCTGTCAAGCTATAAAAACACCGATTTTTCCCCATACATTCATCATTTTGACTCATAGCTCTCGAACATTTCGGAAGTTAAAAATCAATATGGAATACAACTTAAACGATTTCAACTTAGATGCTTTCCTTCCAGTGGAAAACAATGGAGACATTCTCTCATCGGCTATGAATTCAGCAAACATCAATCCGACGACTGTATTGGATAACATTTACGAAGAGGTGAAACAGTTAAATTCGAAACAAGAATCTATGCTATCTCGGATCTTAAAAGAACTGGAAACATTCAACAAACATTTGGAGGATATTAAAACTTTAAACACAAACACCGAACGGTTGTGGAAAAACATTGAGACACTACGCTATCAAAGTCAGAGCATTTCAGCAGTTCCAGTAAAGATTCCTGTGGAGTTTGACTTCGATAAGACAAATCTTCACAAGCTAGTGGACTCTATCGTAGCTGTTGTGAAGAAAGAAAAACAACCAAAAGAAAATCAACCGAGAAGAACAACAAAACGAAAATCAGAGGAAAACGATAGCCATCTCCACAAGCGACATGTTGACCAAAAGAGATCTTCACCGATACTGATAGGTCAGGGCAAATACGGGAAAAACATTGATAATTTCGATGACTTCAAAATCCCAAAAATCCCAAGAAAAACGAAGAAAAGCTGTCAGTAGAGAGAAAAACACAGTCTCCAAACAAAACAGCCCTTTTCAGGGCTAACCATCTACCATGAAAGATCTATCTTTTTTCTTCAAATTGTCAATGACTTCTGATCCATTGAAAGCAACCTAGAGTACCTACCCTGAGGGTAGGTACTCTGGGTCAAATCCTCCCTCAGGGTAACTAGACTGGGTTGGAGGGGGGGAAGCAAAAATGCCAAAAAATGCCATTTTTTACCCAAATCGTCCCAATTTTTTCCAAATCGACCGGAATTTGACCCAGGGTACCTACCCGGGGTAGGTACTCTGGGTCAAAATTTCCCTCAGGGTAACTAGACTGGGTCAGTTGACCCAGTCTAGTACCCTATACTACTGATATTATGGCTGACAAATTATACTTGAGCCATGCTCTGGCAAAAGGGGGCTTAATGCATCTACGTAATGCATAATACCAATCAAGCTATCACATGGTAATGGGACCATAAAAGCCACGTTTTTTAATAATCAAGGTAATCATGAGGTAGACTGGTTACCAAAGCGCTACCAAAGCTGTCTGCTGTAGAGAAACTCACAAATTCTGTTTAACAAAGCCGTTTGCGTTCTCTATTGACCTAAAATTACCCGGCGGATAAATTTGCGTTTAAATAAGTAAGGGGTTATAGTTTGTTTTTTTTCCCAGGTCGTTAAAGCTATGTTCCATTGAAATAACGACACAGGAAAACTTCAAAAAATTAGAAAAGAATATGTCCTTATTTAGGGAGATCAAAAAAACATTGCCTTGTTGCAGTTTTGCGTGTTACAAAGCCATAAAGCTCTTGTTTGGTAGTCACAAATGACAATTATCCTGACATGACAAGGATGGATTGACTCTTAGCCGTTCCACGGTTACATGAGACTTCAGGGAGCTTCTTTTTAATTGACGGTGTAAATCAAGTACATATCTCGACATGCCATCAAACCTTTGATCTACACCGTTTGCTACTTGGGTTATGACTCTGTTATCACCAAGTATACACAGTAAAAAGAAGTCTTGCACCCACAATGCTTTTTACCGGGTTTGACTTTAATATGAAATGGGCAGAAATTAGAATCCGGCTGCTGCGTACACCAACAGACCAGTCTTTTGCCTATGATATGAACTGAACTGAGGTATCCCTTGACCTCACGGCAAGTAAGAAATTTTTGTTTAGATATTGCTTGTGAATTTAAGTAAAACGAGAACGTTTTCAGATTAGTTAAAACTGGGAATTTAATGTCGCAATAGAACTTAGGACAAGTTGAGAGTGACGCTCAGAGAATGGGCACAAACAACTAGTCAGTACTGCGGACTTCCGTCCAGGGCTTGTAGAACGGCTTACAATCACCGTCTCATACCTCTCACAAGAGATTGAAACAGCTCAATCGGTAGCAACTGCCATGAGGTCAAGGGATACCTCTGCTGAATTCGTTTTTGAGGCAACAGACTGGATTGTTGGTGTATGTAGCAGCCGGTTTCTACCCCATTTTATATTATGCACGCCAGAAAATCAAACCCGGTAAAAACCCAGGGGCTGCAAAACTATTTTTACTATGTATATATAAATTCGACCTCTTTCGACGAGCGGAAATGAGTCGAGCTTAGCAGGATAAGGTTTAAGTGGGATCTCTATAGAGGGCAAAAAATATATTCCATTGACACGCATCAAGAATTCGATCTTATAGGCTTGACATGACAAGCAGACGACATAGCTCAAGATCAGACTGCACGTTCAGTGCAGTCTGATCTTGAGCCATGCCGTTCGCAAAAGCCCCTATTTTCGCTTACAGCGCTGAAAAGGTGAATCAATTTCTAGTCAACTATGTAAAAGAAACAGAACCCACTTGCAGCAACTTTTAGCCTATTTCGACCACAGCATCTCTCCAAATATTGGACATTGTAGATCAGGATTAGACAGCACGTTCTTGACGTTCTGTGCAGTCAGATATTGATCTACACTTTCCACAAAAATCAGCTTATACTGCCTTTAGAGTGTGCCGAAACTTTGTAATTCTACTAGTTTAACTATCAAAGAATGCATAATATGGTACCGGTATTTCTTTACTTGTATGGGACAGTATAGAGCAACGATCTCTGGAGCCTACACCTGCACGTTCTGTGGAGCCTGTTCTTGACCTATACTGTCCTAGACAACATATTATTTTGTCTTTTACGTGCAAATATTCTGTGTTTCTATTGCTAGAGCTAACTAGGAATGTTAGTATATATATATAGCATTTGCCTAATTGTGTATATCAAGATCAGACCACAGGTTTTGTGCAGTCTGATTTTGGTCTTCATCTACACTTTCCAGAAAAGCATCTTTCACTTTCTTTATAGCTGTCCCTACATTTTCCAAAAGGTTGATAGGGGTTTTTTTTTGTATGAGCTCTCGAAAAAAAATTGCTTCATTAACATTGGTTTACCTGAACATGCTTCGAGTTTAAATATAAATAACCTTAACTGAAAGGCAAAATAATAGAGCCATGGCCATGCTCTGACAAAAGCGGACTTTATGCATCTCCGGGATACATTATACCAAGCAAGTCACCACATAATCATGGATCCATATATATATATTTTTTCCCCCTAACAATCGACTTGATCTTCGGGTAGAGTGGTCCTTTGACATACAGAAAATTGACCAATGGCAAAAAGTTTAGACCCATGCCAGCCTGCGCGGACTGCGCAGGCTGGCATGGATCGATACTTTTTGCTTATGCATTAAGCCCCCTTCTGACGGAGCATGGCTCAATTGATTTGTACAAATTCAAATCAGTTGCAGACGACAAATTATTGTGTCCCAAATAATGGAATGTATCTCATACAGAAAAAAAAAAAAAATGTAGGAAAAGGAGAGAATGCTGGCTACCAGCATTTTCTTCTTTTCCAACAAAGTGTTTAAAAGATTTTTGTTTCTCAAGGTTGTTAAAACACTGTATTGTTTTTTTCAAATGATTTAAACGTTGACATTTAAACTTTCCTGGAAGCTGTGCGGTTAAAAATTGATTTTGTAGACAATATCTCACATTATCTTTTTATTCTGGCGAGGCATAAAACCTAATTATTGAAGGTATTACACCTTCTGGTGTTCATACGTATCGTGTCGTATCTGTTAATTCTACAATAAAGTTTAGCCATGCTCTGGCAAAAGGGGGCTTAATGCATCTCCGTGGAGACCAAGTAAGTCATCACTGTATTATATATATCCCTAAAATCCGTTCTGTTTAACAACCAACTTAATCATATAAGGTACAATGGTCCTCCGACATGCAGAAAATTGACAAACAACAAAAAGTTTCGCCTCAGGTCAGCCTGCGCGGACTGCGCAGGCTGACCTGAATCGATACTTTTTGCACATGCATTAAGCCCCTTTTTCACAGAGCATGGTTCATTTCTAGTGATCGTTGAAACGTATCGGAGCAAGAATTCAGCTCGAATTATAAGAGCATACGTATTATTGAAGTATCAGTCGAAATTTCAATATACGTCAATTCTTTGAGAAAAATGTATCTAGATGACAACTGTACAAATTTAAAATGCCACCATTCTTCATATATGTGAATTTAGTATTAACCCGTATCCTGTTGAATAAATTAAATGAAACCTTCAAGACGATAGTAAAAACCGAAATGTTGCCATTTCAAAGTTATTTTCGGGGGGAGAAATACTTCCTTATCGGACAGTGTAGATCCAAGATCAGACTGCACGTTCTGTGCAGTCTGATCTTAATCCACACTGTCCGCAAAAGGTCAGTGAGTCGCATTTAGCATCCTAAGGATTAAACTCGTTAGTTACAGGCTGATCATTCTTCACAAGTAAGAAAGTACTGATTAACTCTTTGCTAAACGATCCTAGAGCAAATAGTTTTTTTTTAATCATTGTGAGAAAAGAAGAAAATGCTGGTAACAACCATTTGCTCCTTTTTCCCATAATGTTTCTTACACCATCAAAGACAACGCCTTGATTTGAATCACGTTTTACATGTCGTGTGCAATTGCGTTTAACCCTTTACCACACAATCCCGACTTTTAACAACCTAGAGAAAGCGGCCTTTTGAAAACATTGTGGGAAAAGGAGAAAATGCTGGTGACCAGCATTTTCTCCTTTTCCCACAATGTTTTCTACCCTTCCCAGATCAAATTTCAATTTTTGATTCACATTTATTTTATAGTCTGCAAATGCTTTCAATTTGGACTAGTCTAAAATTTTGTCGTGTGGTAAAGACTTAATGTTGACAAGCCTTAGATTTTATGGTCTGGTAAAAGTTATAGATATATGAGCCATGATTTGTGAAAAGGGGGCTTAATGCATCCCCATAATGCATAATACCAAGCAAGTCATCACAGTATTAAATATCCATCAAATCCAATTTGTCTAACAACCAACTGAATCTTTGGACACTCCGGAGGCCACATTTTCAGCTCAACTGACCTGACAACTGTACATTTGTCATTTTAACATGCAGAACATTGACCAAAAGCAAAATGCTTTGGCCCGAGTCAGCCTGCGCGGACTGCGCAGGCTGACCTAGGTCGATGCTTTTTTGCAAATGCATTAAGCCCCCTTTTCATACAGCATGGCTCATAAAGTTCTGATAGAGGATTTCAACATAGAGAAATGGAGATGAACGCGCATATTCGAAATTAAAAACGTGGTGATGATACAAAGGATAAGATTTAAAAGGGGGGAAAACTGTAAAGATAGAAAATGTAAAAAAAAAAAATAAGAAGAAACCTATAATAAAATGATACGAGAAAATTTATAGCAAAAACATTTATCTGATTACGGTGGAACTATTTTTCAAAGCGGATTAAAAACAATTCAATTTCATTTCCGTTTTACACATTACCTACGGCGGTCTATTTTATTTCAGCGTAGCTGAATGAGCTGGCTTTTGAGACTCGCTTTGGTAATGAAAGCTTAGATAGATTTAAAACAAGAGGGCTATGATGGCCCTGGATCGCTCACCTGAGTCAATGGGCAAAATTTCACTCCAGGGTCATAATGACCCAATTTAAAACTCATCTGAGATATTATTAAGACAAACATTCTGACCAATTATCAGGTCAGTTGAGCTGAAAACGTGGCCTCCGGAGTGTCCAAAATGTATTTCTTCAATTTGACCTAGTGACCCAGTTTATGACCCTATGTGACCATATTTCAAACTCATCCGAGATATTATCAAGAGAAACACGCTGACCAATTTTCAGGGCAATTGAGCAAGAATTGTGGCCACTAGAGCGCCCACAAGATATTTCTTTAAATCTGACCTAGTGACCTAGTTTATGACCCTATGTGACCCAATTTTGAACTCATCCAAGATTTTAACAAGACAAACGAGTTGATCAATTTTCTGGGCAATTGAGTAAGAATTGTAGCCTCTTGAGCGGCCACAAAAAATTTCTTTTAGTTGACCTAGTGACCTAGTTTATGACCCAAGGTGACCAAAATTCAAACTCATCTGAAATTTCATCAAGAAAAACATTCTGACCAATTTTTAAGTCAATTCAGCAATAAATGTGGCCTCTAAAGTGCCCACAAGGTATTTCTGTAATTTGACCTTGTGACCCAGTTTATGACCCAAGGTATCCCAAATTAAAACTCATCCTAGATTTTATTTAGACAAAGATTCCGACCAATTTTCAAGACAATTGAGCAATAAATGTGGCCTCTAGACTGCCCACAAGGTATTTCTTTAATTTGACCTAGTGACTTAGATTATGTCCCCAGGTGACCCAATTTTGAAGTTATCTAAGATTTCATCAAGACAAACATTCTGAATGATTTTCGGGTCAATTGAGCAATAAATGTGGCTTCTACAGTGCCCACAAGGTATTTCTTTAATTTGACCTAGTGACCTAGTTTATGACCCGAACTCGTCCGAGATTTAATTAAGACAAACATTCTGACCAATTTTCAAGTCAACTGAGCAAAAAATGTGGCCTCTAGAGTGCCCACAAGGTATTTCTTTAATTTGACCTAGTGAGCTACTTTGTGACCCCAGATGACTCAATTTCAAAGTCATCTGAGATTTAATTAAGACAAACATTTTGACCAATTTTCAAGTCAATTGAGCAAAAAATGTGGCTTCTAGAGTGTCGACAATGCATTTCTTCAATTTGACCCAGTGAGCTACTTTATGACCCCAGATGACCCAATTTCAAAGTCATCAGAGATTTAATTAAGACAAACATTCTGACCAATTTTCAAGTCAATTGAGCGAAAAATGTGGTTTCTAGAGTGCCCACAAGGTATTTCTTTAATTTGACCTAGTGACCCAGTTTTTGACCCCAGATGACACAATTTCGAACTCTTCCGAGTTTTTATCAAAACAAACATTCTGACCAAGTTTCATGAGTATCGGACTGAAAATGTATCCTTTAGAGCGCACACAAGGTTTTCCTAAGATTTGACCTGGTGACCTAGTTTTTGAACTGAGGTGACCCAGTTTCAAAGTCTTCCAAGATATCATCAAGACAAAGATTCTGACTTAGTTTCATTAGTATGGGACTAAAAATGTGGCCTATAGAGCGCACACAAGGTTTTTCTAGGATTTGACCTAGTGACCTAGTTTTTGACCCCACATGACCCAATTTCAAACTTGTACGAGATTTTATCAAGACAAACACGCTGACCAAGTTTCACAAGTATCCGACCGAAAATGTGGCCTCTACAGCCCACACAAGGTTTTTCTAAGATTTGACCTAGTGACCTAGTTTTTGACCCCACATGACCCAATTTTGAATTTGTCCGAGAATTTATCAAGACAAACATTCTGACCAAGTTTCATGAGGATCGGACTGAAAATGAGGTCTCTAGAGCGTACACAAGGTTTTTCAAAGATTTGCCCTAGTGACCTAGTTTTTTTCCCTACATGACCCAATTTCAAACTCGTCCGAAATTTTATCAAGAAAAACATTCTGACCAAGTTTCATGAGGATTAGACTGAAAATGTGGCCTCTATAGCGTACACAAGGTTTTTCTAAGATTTGCCCTAGTGACCTAGTTTTGGACCCCACATGACCCGATTTCAAACTCGTCCGAAATTTAATCAAGAAAAACATTCTGACCAAGTTTCATGGGGATCGGATTGAAAATGTGGCATCTAGAGGTACACAAGTTTTTTCTAAGATTTGACCTAGTGACCTAGTTTTTGACCCCACATGACCCAATTTCGAACTCGTCCGAGATTTTATCAAGACAAACATTCTGACCAAGTTTCATGAGGATCGGACTGAAAATGTGGCCTCTAGAGCGTACACAAGGTAAAAGTTGACGACGGACGACGCACGACGGACGCCGGACACAGCAGGATCACAATAGCTCACCATGAGCACTTTGTGCTCAAGTGAGCTAAAAAGTAATTGGAGATTGATCAAAATTGTAGGCATGTTTATTCTGCGGGCCCATGTGCGCCTACTTCAGAGCCTATTAATGACACCAATAGACAATCATCGCTACCGCTAATTGATACACTTGGTGCTACTTCACTCCATGGAAATGACATGTTGTAGTAACTTTCTTACTCTTTGTCTTTGACTCGAAGAGCGTAGGAAAATTTGATATCGTGCTAGACCGGAGGTCGAGCGAGATGCCAAATTTGTCCAATATTGTGGGAAAAGAAGAAAATGCTGTTTACCAGCAGAAATCCTAGAGAAAGGTTGTGTACACTCTAGCGGCCACATTTCAGCCCAATACCCATAAGAATTGGTCAGAATGTTTGTCTTGGTGATATCTTGGACAGATTTAAAAAAAAAAAAATGTTTACATTGGGTCAAGAAATAAGTTACTGGAAAAAAAAAACCTTATGTGCACTCTTGAGACCAAATTTCAGTCCAAACCCCATGAAAATTCGTCAGAATATTCTCCTTGATAATATTCACAACGAGTTTGAAAATGGCTCCTTCTGGGACAAAAAGTCAGTGAATCAGAGAATCAAATCAGAGATAAAAAAAAAAATACTTATGTACACTCTAGAGGCAAATTTTCAGTTCAATACTCATGAGTGTTCTCAGAATGTTTGTCTTGATATCTCAGAAAAGGCTGGAAATGTGTCAAGTTAGGCCAAAGAAGCTCAGGTGGGCTACTCGGGCCCATTATGGCCCTCCTGTTATTAAAGTGGTTGACCAAAGAATATATGATGCTTGCGAAGGTTTACATTATATAATGTTAATCAGCTCGTTTATATGTAAATGCAAATGTTAGCTTACATACACTCATTTATAAGCCATGCTCTGATAAATGGAGGCTTAATGCAGGTGCAAAAAGTATTGACCCAGGTCAGCCTGGGCAGTCCGCGCAGGCTAACCTGGGCCAAAACTTTTCGCTATGGGTCAATTTTCTGTATGTGAAAGGACCAGTCTACCTTATGATTCAGTCGTTTGTAAGACAAAGTGGATTTTATGGATCCCTAATTATGTGATGATGTGGTATTATAAATTAAGGATATGCATTAAGCCCCCTTTTACGAGAGCATTTATTTAGTAGAGATTTTATAACTTCAAGTCATAACGATGAATTATAGGAGATTGTTTAATCGAATACTCCATCCAAAAACCCTTTACAAAAGCCAGACTTCGTTTCCATGACCCTGAGGAAAATAGCTTGAAAAACAATGTGGAAAACGGAGAAAATGCTGGTAACCAAGATTTTCTGATACCCCCCACACAATGTCTCTCCTCTTTCAAAGGCAAATCTCACCATTTAATTCACAATTAGCCACAATGAAGTTGTCGTCTTGAACTGCTTTCAATTCGGACGAGTCTAAAACTTTGTTGTCTGGTATGGGATTAAAATGATTTTCTTTTAATCAAATCACTATTTTAAAAATTCTATTATATGAACAATGCTCTGTGAAAAGGGGAATGAATGCATCTGCGAAAAGTATCGACCCAGGTCAGCCTGCGCAGTCCGCGCAGGCTGACCTGGGCCCAAACTTTTCGCTATTGGTTAATTTTCTGTATGTCAAAGGACCAGTCTACCTCATGATTAAGTCGGCTATTAAAAAAAATGGCTATTAGGGATCCATAATTATATGGTATTTTGCTTGGTACTGCGCTTCACGGAGATGCAATAAGCTCCCTTTGGCCAGAGAATGACTCATATCTATTTGCCATTAACCCTTTCCCAAACAAGCCCTGGTTTTCACGTGTCTGCAGTACAAGTCTTTTGAAAATACTATGGGAAAAGGAGAAATTGCTCGTAACGAGCAATTTCTCCTTTTCCCACAGTGTTTTCTACCCTTTTTGAGACCTTTCTGCCATTTTCATCAAATTTAAAATTGTCGTCTGCAAACTCTCTCAATTTGGACCAGTCCAAAATCTGTCGTTTGGGAAAGGGTTAAACCACAAATTACCTTCATTTTAATCATCGAGTAAGGTTCTTGGATAATTCTATGATCCATAATTTACCCTTATATTGTTGGTATAATCCGCATTGATCTCTTTCTTATCGTTCTTGTGTGTTTATATGATTTTTCGGACCCTTTATCAAACAATCTCTTATTTTAACGAACCTTGAAGAGAAAGGCTTAAAAAAATGTGGGGAAAAGGCGAAAATGCTGGTAACCTTGACGAGACAGACCCACTTACTTGAGCAAAGCTTATGTGATAATTTGTTGAATAACGTATTTAAATCAAGACCGAATGATTACCTAGGGTTTTTTCACTCCGCAGGAAGTTTGATTGATTGATTGATTGATTGATTGATTTGAATATTCATCTACTCCTCCATCTATTCATTCATTCTTGTCATTCATTTATCACTTACTTACTTACTCACTCATTTACTTTACTTTACCTTACTTTGCTTTACTTTCTCCTTCACTCACTTGCTTGCTTTCTACCTCGATCGCTCGCTCACTCACTCACTCACTCGATCGCTTGCTCACTCACTCACTCGATCACTCGCTCACTCACTCGATCGCTCACTCACTCACTCACTCTCTCGCTCGATCGATCGATCGATCGATTAATTTCTTTCTTTATTTTGCCGCTTTAAAAATTCATTCAGTCATTACGCTGACAGCTTATTGTAACTGAGAGGAGCTCTGGGAAAGCGGGATTTAACACAATGGTGCACTATACCAAGCAAATTTTTGCATAATGATGTAGAAAAAGAACAAAATGCTGGCCAACATCATTTTCTTCTGTTGCCTCTCCATAGACGGATCCCATTATTTAAGCCACAGTTTATCTGTCTACTACATTTTACTTGAGTTTACCAGGTTAAACAAGTGATATGAGGGTATAGCACTTTGAATTAGTGATACCAATTTGTGATTGCAAACACACCTATTACCCACATGTGGTACGGATTTTTTCAAGATGCGTTTTCTTCCTTAACCCTTTACCACACAATCCTGACTTTTAACGACCCTGTGGAAGAAGCCTTTGAAAACATTGTGGGAAAAGGAGAAAATGCTGGTATACAGCAATTTCTCCTTTTCCCACAATGTTTTCTAACCTTGCCAAAACACATTTCAGTTTTTGAGTCACATTTATTTTATCGTCTGCAAATGCTTTCAATTTGGACCATTTCAAAATATTCTGTCGTTTGGTAAAGAGTTAGTTCCTAAGCCCTTAATCTCCTGGAAATGTTCTTCAGACAGAAGGATTATAATAGAGAAATATAAAGAAACACCCTTGGTTCACCAGAAGACTACAAACCGCGACTCAATGGCTATGTACCACAGTGAAGACAGACACGTGCAGTCTGGGTCTGTATTTACCAATCATTCTGAATATCACTTTAAGTCTTATTCTAGACTTAAAAAGTAAAGCAACTTCTGATTGGCTAATCCATTTGGTTTAGCCAATCAGAAGTTGTGTTACTTTTAAATTTAGAAAAAAATTGAGAAGAAGCCCAAGAATGCTCCTCTTAAGAATGGTTGGTGAACGCCTCTACGGATCTTTAGTTCTACACTGTCCGATACATCTATCTATGAATTTAACCCTTTCCCAAACAAGCCCTGGTTTTCACGTGTCTGCAGTACAAGTCTTTTGAAAACACTGTGGGAAAAGGAGAAATTGCTCGTAACGAGCAATTTCTCCTTTTCCCACAGTGTTTTCTACCCGTTCTGAGACCTTTCTGCCATTTTCATCAAATTTAAAATTTGCAAACTCTTTCAATTTGGACCAGTCAAAAATTTGTTGTTTGGGAAAGGGTTAAGTCTTAAAAAATAGTGGGGGGGGGGGGGGGGGGGGGGAGGGTTGTATTCGCTAACCCGACGAACTGTATGCCTGATCTCCAATTCCGCTACTTTTTTATGATAGAAAAAGACGGAGCCCGACCCAAAACGCTTTCATACCAACCCTGTTCTAGAAAAAAATGTTTCTCTTGACAATATAATTATCGGCCTGCATGTTATACATAGATGTCTGTGAGTCTGTTTGTCTGTCTATTTGTTTGTCTATTTGTCTGTCTGTCTCACTCCTTTTGTGTTTAAAGGGGTAAATATTTTCTGACTGTCTCTCTATTGTACTATTTGTCTTTCCATCTGTCTGTCCCAAAAACTCAAAATCGCTGAACAGATAATACAGTAACTAAATACCTATATTGCTGTTATCGATAGAAAATCAACACACTTGGTATCAGATCATTACAGAAATAATGGGATTTACACCCATCTAATTCTCGCTATGAAAAAGATAATATTTCTCTTTTAAGTTCCCTGTTAATCAGTATGCCTATCAATAGCTCCTGAAAAGCTACAGAGAAATTATAACTTCCTTTTTACGCACAGTGAATTTTTCGAAAACTTGTGATCATTTATCAAATTAAGATGAAAAATCTCTGTCTGCATGTCGGTCAGTCAGTCTGTCTGTCTGTGTCTGTCTGTCTGCCTGCTTGTCTGTCTGCCTCCTTGTCTGTCTGTCTGTGTCTCTCTTTCTATCTCTCTCTCCCTTTCAGTCTCTGTCTCCTTGTCTCTTTTTCTCTCCTTCTCTCGGTCTCTTCCTTTGATTCTCATTCTCTGGCTCTCTGTCTCTGTCCCTTTCTCTGTAAATCTCTGTGTCTGTCTGTCTGTCTGTCTGTCTCATGTCTCCATGGATAATGTCTCTCCTTCATAGCCCTCAATCTTCATCTTTTATCGAAATCAATCTTACACGCCATTTTTCTCGATTTCCTACAATATTGTTTGTTATCAGACACGCATTATGTGAGACTCGGAAAATATTGGGTTTTCAATTAACCGGATTAGTTTTTTTGGTTCAATTTAAGTTTCTCAGTGGTTAGTCCGATTGGCTATGAAACATCACTCAGTCGGTGATTTAACCCTTAGGTTGCTAAGCGCGACTCATGGGCCTTTTGTGAACAATGTAGATCAAAGATCAGACTGCACAGAACGTGCAGTTTGATCTTTGATCTACACTGTTCGATAAGAAGATATTTTTTCGTTCTCCCAAAATAACTTTGAAACAGCAATATTCGGCTTTTTACTATCGACTTGAAAGTTTCATTTCACTTACTCAACAGATTAAGGGTTAATGTTTTTTTCAACAAGTGTTGAGGAATCGCCTGTTACCCTTTTATTGCGGGGTAATTCCTTTCTAGTCAACTTAATTCTTTGATATACTGTCAAAGTCCAGACAAACAGATCCATTGCCTATGAAGGTGAATTTGGCCATGGTCCAGCATCGGAAAGTAGACGGTCTGGATCAAAGATCAGACCCACGTTCTGTGTAGTCTGATCTAGATCTACACCGGTTCGCAGAA
The DNA here is from genome assembly GCA_945859785.2 of Tridacna gigas. Taxonomy (NCBI): domain Eukaryota; kingdom Metazoa; phylum Mollusca; class Bivalvia; order Cardiida; family Cardiidae; genus Tridacna; species Tridacna gigas. The sequence goes on from OX244035.2 coordinate 64,925,473, forward strand.
GCTAGTCAAGTCACCATTCGAAGTGAAAGGATTAAATGAAATTAAGATCCCATATCTGCTTTCTTGTGGTGTTTGTTTCTTAATAATTTAATGGTATGTCAAAAGTCATAAACTATCAGTTAAGGTGTGTCCAAGATCGGACTGCACGATGCGCGACAAAAACACTTGCAATTTCCAACCACAGTCAGATATACGGACCAAGGGACGGACACAAACTGATACGGAAATGCAGAATAGTGTGAAATTAAGATCAAACTGCATGTTGAGTGATACAGTCAAAACAATGTTCAGAACATATAAATAAACTGATCTATGGACAGAAATACAGGCGAATAGACGGATTGAGAGGGCAGAGACGATCAAAGATCGCACCATATATTCTGTGCTCGCTGATATTAATCTACATCGTTCATTACAGACAGAAAAATAGACAGATCGAAGGAAAGACAAACAGTGTGGATCCAAGATCAGACCGTACGTTCTGTAACACAAACACACGAACAATATTCAGCAAAGGACTGTCATACGGATACTTAGGGGATTGGCAGAAGGACAGAGAGATGGACGGACGGACGGACAGACAGAGAATACAGAATCGATACAGTATCAGGCCGTACGTTCTGTAGCACGAACACAATACAATATTCAGTACCGTCAGACATAGAGACGGACGTACAGAAGGACAGTTGGGTTGATAGACAGACATACAATGTTAAACAGGATGGGTCCCGTTAAAAAAAAAAGCTCCAGATATATTAAGTTACAAAAAGTGAGGTAAAAAGCTGGACAATTCGATAAAAGAAATGACCAAAGACTTAGACGCTCTCCAACAAGACGCCAACTTAATAACTAAGGATGGAGACGTTTATCTTACTGAAGTAGAAGCAGGTGTTGGGCCATCAATGTAACGCTTCACTCTTTACCAAACGATAAAATTTGAGACTCTACAAAAAAAAAAAGCTTTCTGCAGACGACAAATTAAATGTAGCTGAATGATGGTAATTGTGTTTTGAAAGTGTGGAAACCTTGCATAGTGGGGGAAAAAAGAGAAAATGCTGGTAACCAGCATTTTCAGATTTTCCCCCAAGGTTTTTAAAAGGCTATTTTCCCATGGGTTGTTAAAACCGGCATTGCGTGGTAAAGGGTTAACTCAATACCGTATGGATACGGCCGTCTACAACCCTGACGTTCCCAGCTTTTAAAATCATTGTGAAAGAAGAAGTACTTATTTTTCCCATTATTTCACATAATGTTTGTCCACAGTGTGTATTTTTTTTTCAACAAACTTGTTCATGTATGTTCATTTATCAACCCTTTCGACGCCATAGGCCAAAACAGGAGCTGTTGCAGACGGCATAGATCAAGAGCAGGCTGCACAATACGTGCATGTAAAATAAAAACGAGTTCCAAGTTTTAATTAATTGTATTTTCGGTCGTAGAACAGAAATCGAATTAATCCTTAGACTGCCAAGCACGACTCACTGACCTTTTGCGGACAGCGTAGATCAAGATCAGACTGCACATAACGTGCAGTCTGATCTTGGATTTACGCTGTCCGATAAGGAGATATCTTTCCTCCAAAATACCTTTTAAATAGGAAAATTTTGGTTTACACTATCGGTTTGAAAGTTTCATTTCTTTTATTTAGTATGGTACGGGTTAAGATATTGGGCGCTGATAGAGTTAAACCTAAACTCATTTTGAATTTTTAGATCCTTTTTGCTAATACTTCGTGGCAGCCATTTTTCTCTTTGTTTAGGGGGAGGAGATTTAGAGACTTAATAATTTTATTTTCTTAAATCTTTAAATACCGCTTGAATCCTTTTACCGCCATGAAGGGAAGTATGTGATCATTGCTCTTCAAACTCTTTACCACACGAGAAAAAATTATACTATTTCAAATTCAAAGCACTTGCAGATGATAATTTAAATCTGGTTCCAATGATGGAATTCGTCTTTAATAAGGTAGAAACCATTGTGGAAAAAGGAGAAAATGCTGGTTACCAGCATTTTCTCCTTTTTCCACAATGTTTTTTCAAAAGGCTTCTTCCTCAGTGGTGTTAAAACTTGGGATTGTGTGGTAAAGGGTTAAGGTATCTAAAACGGCATGCAACCGGACTTCATTTCGCAAGTTTTTAGGGAATGTTAACAACTGATTATTATTTGTAAAAATAGCACAAGACAGAAATCAAAGCGTTGAAAGCGCCGATGTGGCATTTGTCAAGGGAGCCATTGTGTGGAATTGTGGAATTTATAATTTGAAAAAAAAAGACAATAATATGGAACGAAGAAGTCCGGACGAACAAGTCAAAGGACGAACAAGCCAAGGGACGAACTGGTTTTGGGACGAACACGGTCAGGAGACAAAGGTTGTGTGTATCATTGCGCCAATAGAAGGCCATAGCGGGTATAGGTATTTTCAATAAAAAAGAAGTATTCCCATGATCGATGCCCTAATCCAGTTTATTTTAATACTCCGTTGTTAATTATATATCTGAGTGCAATCGAAACACTTATTTGTCTCAGAAAATTTGAGTTTAATTGGGTTTACTTCCTTCGGTTTTGCACAAACTACCATACATGAACTTCAAAATATCGTATTGAACTCATAGTGGCACTGTCTTAGACAACTGCCACAAAAACGTGTATGAGGAGGAATTCCCAATTTTTGCTTTTATTTGAAATGTCCCCTCTCTCTTGTTTGCAGTCTCTGATAAGATATAAAATATGGTGGAAACAGGAGGCAGTCATTTTCTTCTTTCTCAATTCATTTCATTTTCTCATTGTTTTCATGCCTTCTACTTCAGGGTCATTCCAACTCGGTATTGTGTGGTAACGTGCTCATTGTATGCAATATTCTTGATCAAGATCTACAATATCTACAAAAATAGTCTGATCTTCATCGGTATTGTATGAAGACAAAAACCTTTTGTTACTACCGTTTGCACTGTATGGAAAACATTTAACGTTCAACTCCGAAATTTGTTGTAATTCGGTATGAGGTGAAATTCGGTATTTTCATGGTCAGGGCAAAATTCTGACTAGAAATGGCTGTCACGTACAGATTTACGGAGACAATCTTAATTATGCAAATATTATCAGAATAATTGGGATTCTACAAGTGTTTTACTGTCTTATCCGCTGATTACTTTTCCTATATGAACGTCTTTTAACACGTTTACCACATTGTTATTTAACTAGGTTATCAAAGAATCAGACATAGCTGTCGTTTCCATACGTTATCTAGTTCTAACTTTTCGAGTACTATGGACAAGCTTAGGGTTCTTAACGGAGATCAAATATCAAGAACAGACTGAGACACATACGGTGAAATCCGATCTTGATCTATACTGTCCGATATCATAACTGAGCCAGGCTCTGGCAAAGGGGGCTTAATGCATCTCCGTGATGCATCATACCAAGCAAGATATCGCTTTGTCAGGGATCCTTAAAATTCATTATGTCTCAAAACCGACTGCATCATAAGGTAGAGTGATCCTTTGACATACAAAAAATTGACCAATAGCGAAAAGTTTCGGCCCAGGTCAGCCTGCGCGGACTGCGCAGGCTGACCTGGGTCGATATTTTTCGCAGATGCATTAAGCCCCCTTTTCAAAAACATGGCTCATATATATGTTTTCCGGACAGAACTGTAATGAACTTTCAATGCATAGGTTGTTTCTGTAGACTGGAAACGTCAAGTTTCATTTATCTCTACGTTACCTCTTTCCTCGCCGAAAATGTAAACTCGACCTCGATCTCTTTCGACGGCTTAAAAAGCAATTCGACGAAAATCAAACAGAGTTTATCTCATAGGTTTCACCCTTTACCACACAATCCCGAGTTTGTAACGACCCTGGGGAAAGAACCTTTTGAAAACATCATTGTAAAAGGAGAAAATGCTGGTAACAAGCATTTTCCCTTTTTTCCCACAATGTTTTCTTCTTATTCAAAGACAAATCCCAGCATTAGAGCAATATTGGAATTGTCGTCTGCAAATGCTTTCAATTTGGACAAGTCTAAGATTTTGCCGTTTGGTAAAGAGTAAACTAAACAAGAAGACGCTGGTAAAGAGTAAACTAAACAAGCGGACGGTTTAGATGCAATATCAGACTGTACGTTCTCTGCCGTCTGATCTTGATCTTTGCCGTTCACATCAGCCATATGGTACTGAAAAGGTTAGAAGACCAGGGTCCGTATTCACCAACCATTCTTAAGAATATTCTTGGTCTTGTTCTCCAAAATTTTCCAAATTTGAAAGTAACACACCTTCTGATTGGCTAAACCATTTGGTTTAGCCAATCAGAAGTTGTGTTACTTTCAAACTTGGAAAATCTTGAAGAATAAGTCTAAGAACGTTCTTAAGAGTGGTTGGTGAATACGGACCCAGGCCAATACTGTACAGGTTATCTTCGAACACCGCAACAACTATTACCATGTGATGGTATAATGCATTAAGGAGCATCTTCGCAAGCCAAGGATACTAAGGTAGTACTCTTGGCCGCTCGCCTCTTTAATCAAAGTGCTGTAAGCACTGTAATCGGTCGACAATGAATAATTACAGTGGTTTGAAATCACAAATCAGATGGTAGATGTTTGAACTATGTATTGGACAAAATATCCTACACCGTTACAAATGAGCTACGTAGGATCCCACTTTTTTAAACTGTCTTTTACAAATTAGTAGTTTAACGATTGGTTAAAATATAAGTTATGTTTGCTAGCCGACAGCAATAGAACGTAAAAGATATGTGACAATTCTGATCAGCAATACCCATTATCAAGTTTTAGATATCACTCATCATGAACAGCAGTACCTACCAACCCTTTAAAAAAATGTAAAAAATCATATATTCTTTTCTGTAACTTTGGCAACTTTGGTAACTGTATTGTAACATATAAAAGCCGTATAACATATGTCTGCATTATAACTTTGGAATTGTTTACTTTTGGCTGCTTGTAGGCCTTTCATTTTTCCATTTTTAACAAGACATCGTATTCATCTTGACAAACTGTCCTACTTATTTTTTAGCGGGCCAAATCGCCCAGTCCAAACGTCTGCTGGCAAATTTCTCCTACATTATACTTTCAAAGAATGTAGATACCAAATAGCTCCCTAACCGTCAACTCTTTACCAAATGATAAAATTTTAGACTTGTCCAAATCAAAAGCATCTGCACATGACGATTAAATGTAGACCAAATGATGATCTGAATCTTTGAAAGGGTAAAAAAAAAAAAAAAAAAACCATGGGAAAAGGAGAAAATGGTAAACTGCATTTTCCCCTTTTCTCACAATGTTTTCAACTTCTTTCTCATGGGCATTAACAAAGGATAGTTTGGTTAAGAGTTAAAACACTCAGTTAATCGACTAGCCTTTTACAGTCAGGAAAACAATATCAAACATCAGGCTTCAATTTCATGGTCGTTTTTTTCCCCCCATATACATCCTAAATAAACAGACAATTAGATCTAAGATATGAACGTCTGTGATATTAAACTGCATTGCGTTCAAAGGACAGTCTGATCTTTTTCTTTTATTGTCTTCAAAAGCGACTTTACTTGTTCATAGCCAACACAAGTAATTGTATTTGAGTCGTTCTAATCAGTAAGACCATAACTGCGGTAGCCTTGATCTGAAATGTGGAAAGGATGAGAATCGACCAATGTGGAATAGCTGATGAGACAAACGTGTTGCTGACATTTGCACGCTTAGAGCGCTAAATTGTTAAAAATAGACATGTTAAGCTTAGAAAAGCAGCCTAAATCTTGCAGGACCATTGCTGTCTTAAGTAGAATAACTCGGAAAACTGGAATGACGGATCCAAGATCTGGCTGCATGTTCTGAGCAGTCTGGTCTGAATCTGCACTCTCTGCAAAGACTTTTTCCCTGGTCCGTTGATTCAGATATGGAGAATATAACCGTAAGTGAGCTTATTTGTGTTACCGTTTCAGGGTTTTTTTATCCTCGATGAAAATGTTTTATCTGACAAAATTTCGAAAGTCTTTCAAATGGGTGAAAAACGCTGTGGAAAAAAGGAACATGCTGAATACATACAGTTTTTCCAACTATATTTTCAAAGCCACACAGGATTGTTTGGTCAATGGTTTACAGACTGATTCCAGTCTGTAGAAACTCACCAAGAAGAAACATGTAAGTGAGTGTAAAATGGTAGTACCATGGCTGGAAGGAGAGGAAAAGGGACTGTGAAAACAATTCAACCCTTATCCCGCTAAAACATTGAAATGAAATTTCAAACCGGTGGTAAAACCCGAGTAATTCTATGTCAAACTTATTCTTTTTTGGAAAAAGAAATAGCTTCTTATCGGACAGTATACATCCAAGATCAGACTGCAAAATAGGTCAGCGAGTCACACTTAGCAGCCTAGGGTTTAATACATCATACGCTGAAAGATGCGTAATCAGTCAGTATTGCGAATGGACAGTCTAGGTACTAAGGTTGCAAGCGATGAATCGCCAGTCCATTCTGAAAATGTTTACGTAATGGCCTCTCCGAGAGGGCCATAACCTTTACACAACTCTATATCCTTTGTCCCCACAGCTTCACACGCTCCGCCTCACTAACATTAAACGACCAGCCGGTTACTATTTTAAACTTACGGCTGTTACGAGTTGCATTTACATCAGTTTTCTCTTAGGCAGAGCAATCTAAATTTTCAAATTCTTTTCAAGCAATGTTTCCTGTTGCGATTTTATTCCTCTCAAGACCAAAATGACCTATTATCTTTTCAACACCTGCTACATATACGGAGAGCACTCGTCACAACTCGGCCGAGCCCGTAACTACGTATAACTATCAACGGATCACTCGAAATTTGCCGAATGACATGGACAGCAGACGACTACAAGATGTGTTCACATCACCCAATACACTTGATTCGCACTCTTTTCATTCATAAAGTTGCTGCTAATTACTGACCACATTTCTTATAATCGTGTTGAAAGTAAACTGCTCCAGTTTTTGCTGGCCAGAGATTTTGATAATACTGTAATTAAGACATACTTCAATACTAAACAAATTGTAACCGCCTTTTATTACATAATTGAAAAGTTATTATGGGATTACTTGACCTTACTTAACGCCTGTTTACCGCTAATTACTATTCCTGCGCTTATCTGGGTCAAAAGTGCGGTTATCTGTGTCAAAAGTAGTTTTTGTAATAAGGTCATCACAGCAGGTATAAGCGTTAAAACGCTGTAAGTAAAAGCTGTTCCGAGTTGCAGTTACACCAGTTTGCCCTGAGTAGACTGGTTTCCGAAGTTTTCCATCTCTTTAATCGGTCTACCGCCCGATTAAAAATCGAAACTCCCGCTGGCCACTTCATTGGATGCGATCAAAACCCAACGCGTCCAATCAAACCATCCGTAACAATAAATCTTCTGCGAAACAGAAAACAATAATGGCGGCGCCCGTCAAAAACGAAAGTTATCATGTTTGTGACGAAAATTTGCCAAAAAAGAGTAGGCGATCGATATTTAATGAGTTTTTTATAGTTCATGATCAATTATGTGAAATATTAGGACGGGTTCCACAGCCAAATGATTGCGAATCATCGTATGTCTGTTCGTCTTGTTTTAACAAGCTCAACAAGCTTAACAAACTGGAGCCGAGCCATATTTGATGCATAGCCTAACAAATTTTATTACTAGCATTTTGATTGGTCAGAAATAACATCAGCAAAGGTTACGCAACTCGTGATATTCGATAGGTGGCGCAGCGGGAGTTTCGATTTTTAAAGAGGCGAGCGGCCAAGGGTACGTAACGAACAAAGTGGAGTTAGTATCCTTGGCTTGCGAAGATGCATTAAGGAGATGCGTTTAGCCCCTTCTTGTTAGTTATATATACAACTCATGAAACTTATGAAGCTTCAACCGCCTTCAAAAAGAAAAAGCATTGGGTGCCATGTTCAAACGTCCATCTATGAATTTGCCGTAATATCCAAGCCTGGCCGCACTGATTGGCTGAGACGTTTTGTCTCCGCGAATCGTATGTCTAATCTTGGACTTTAGAATAAGACCGGCAATGGTTTGCGATTTAGGGTAACAGAGATCAACAAGAATAGGCCGTTAGTAGTAATAATAAGGAAGCTCGGAGGCCTTTTCAAAGATAAATCCCACTTTTTACGATACATCTACTTGATGGCCTGAAAGTGGTTTCAGGATGGACAAGTGCAACATATTTGGAACCGTCTTGTACAGAGTTTGTGTACGCTGGAGTCTCTCAAAAACTTATATGTGACAATTTTCTCGGATATTAAGCTTCTTTATGTCCAAAGTACAAACCTTTAACCCTGAAAGCGCCTTTCACGACTAAAGTTGCGTCTGCGGTCTGTGTAGATCAAGATCAGACTTCACAAAACGTGCAGTCTGATCTTTGATCTACACTGTCCGCTTTGCTAAATCTTTACAGACAAAAGCAACCATGAAATTGCAATTATTGGGGTCTTATTTTTCGACTGAAATGTCCGTTGGGTTTATTCGGCGCTCTATGTGTTTACCCCCTAAAAAAAATCAAATAGACTTCAATTGTGAGGAAAGAAGAACAGAACAGTGCGTTGTGTATGGCACTATTGCACAATTGCCAGAATATTTCAAGGAGAGCGGACAGTGTATATCCATGACCAGACTGCGCAGAAGGTGCAGTCTGGTTTTGATATAAACCTCCGCAAATTGCAATGGGACCTTAATCTACATCACCCACGCAATCAGCTTTAGTTGTCCTGAGCGCTCAGATTTTTTTCCTTGCCACGAAATTACAAAGAAAGCTTTATATTGGCTATACCTGAAATAACAGTAAAATCAAGACTTTCAAGCATTTAATGCTGTTGGACAAATTGGGTTTAAATCAGACTACGCGTTCGGTGCAATCCGATCCTGATCTGCACTGTCAAGGGGAGCAACTAATGCAGGTGTTTAAAATTCTGAAGGGTGAAGTGTCAGATAAATTAGGAACTCATTCGTTAGAACCTTCCTAATTATGTTTCAGACGACACTCATAATTTGTTTGCAAGTCGATTAAATCCTTTTACAAAACGACAAAATTTAACCCTTCCGCTGCTAAGCGCGACTCACTGACCTTTTGCGGGCAGTATAAATCAAGATCAGACTGCACAGAACGTGCAGTCTGATCTTGGATCTACACTGTCCGAAAAGGATATCGTTTTCTTTTTTTTTTAATAAGTTCAAAATAGCATTATTCGGGTTTTTACTATCGGTTTGAAAATTTCATTTCACTTTAAGACCCATTTAAATTGAAAGCATTGGTAGACAAATCACAACTGGAAAAAAAAAAAAGGTATTTGTCTTTGATAGGATATGGCAGAAAACATAGTTGGAAAAGACGAAAATGGTGTTTAACAGAAGTTTCTCCTTTTCCAACAATGGTTACAAACGCTGTCCACGTTAGAGTCGTCAATACTCGGGATTGTGTACCAACCGATTCCATTCTTTTACGATCCTAGGGAGGACAGCTATCAAAATCAACGCGGGAAAAGATGAAAATGCTGGTAACCAGCATGCTCTCTGTTTTCCGAAATACATGTATACGCTGTCAAACACATTCCATTTATTAAACTCTTTACCAGACAACAAAATTTTAGGCATGCCCGAATTGAAAGAATTTGCAGACGGCAAATTTAATTTGGTTGAAAAAAGAAAAGTTGTCTGACAAAAGCGGTAGAAAATATTGTGGTCACCAACATTTTCTTCTTTTCCCACAATGTTTTCAAGAGCTTTCTTGGTCTGGGTCCTTACAATTCGGAACTGTGTGGTGAAAAGGGGGCCTAATGAATTTGCAAAAAAGTATCGACCTAGGTCAGCCTGCGCCGTCCGCGCAGGCTGACCTAAGTCGAAACATTTTGCATTTGGTCAATTTTCTGTGTGTCACAGGACAAGTGCACCCCATGATCCAGTCGGATGTTACACAAAACGGATTTTAGGAATGTATAATACTGTGATGACTTGCTTGGCATCACGTATCACAGAGATAGATGCATTAGGCCTCTTTTTCCCAGAGCATGCCTCACATAATTTAGTCTGACCCTTATCGTTAAGTATAGAGTTCACTTCGGTTTTGCGACAGATGGTGGACATTTAATCATTAGAATGGAAAACAAAGCTTATATTACTGTTTTGCGAGCGGTGCAGGCCAAGATCAGATTGTAAAATCCGCCAACATCTCCACCTTCAACATTTTACCAAACGACAAAACTAAAATGGAGTCGTCCAAATTGAAAGCATTAGCAGAAAACGATTTAAGTGTAGCTGGAATTATGCTTTTTAGCTGTAAAAGGGGTGGAACACATTTCGGGAACAGAAGTAAATGCTGGTTACAAGCATTTTCTTCTTTTCCCACAATGTTTTCAAATGTTTTCTGCATCAGGGTCCTTAAAGCTCGGGAGAGTGTGGTAAATGGTTAACGAAGGATAAACTAAACATGGAAGCCACACCTCTAGTTGGGTGAAATGGCTGAGCTGTTAAAAGCGAGTTTGGAAGTCAAGAAAATTCAGACGACTCAAAACCAGTCCTCACGAGCTATGACCGAAACGATATCGTGCACTTTCGTCGCCACTCGTGACAGCTCGGCCGATTTCGAAATTACATGATCAACGAATCACCAGACGTTTGCAGAATGCTTTCGTCATATAAAACGCATCAAGTCGAGTGTAGGATCCAATATTTCATAGGTCTAAGTTTTCTTTTTTAAAAAAAAAAAACCTATACGAGACTGTGAAAAAAAATTGAATCGCTCGTACTGAAGGCATTTGCAGATAAAAATTTGATATGGACTTGAATTATGGGCTATGTGTCTGAAAGGGTTAAAATATTATGAGAAAAGGAAGAAATCGTGGTGCCAACGTTCCCCCTTCCATTATTTTTGTGGCATTGTCGAAGACAATGCCACTAAGAGTTCAATACGGTATTTTGAAAATCATGTACCGTAGTTTGTGCAAAACCGAAGGAAGTAAACCCAATTAAACACAAGTTTTCTAGGACAAATAAGTGTTTCGATAGCATTCAGATACAGAATTATCAACGGAGTATTAGAATAAACTAGACTAGGGCATCGATCATGGGAATACTTCTTTTTTATTGAAAATATTTATACCCGCCATGGCCTTCTATTGGCGCAATGATACACACAACCTTTGTCTCCTGACAGTGTTCGTCTCAAAACCAGTCCATCCCTAGGCTTGTTTGTCATTTGGCTTGTTCGTCCGAACTTGTTCGTCCAACGTTATTGTTTGTTTATTTTTCAAATTGTTAATTCCACACAATGACTCCCTTGACAAATGCCACACCAGTGCTTCCAACGCTTTGATTCTTTCTTTATTTTCAAAAGCCTTCTCCTTCAATGTCGTTAAAATAAGGGAACGTGTGTCACAGGGACAAACCTAGTTTGTCTCAATATGTTTTGCTTCCAGATTTAATGAAATTATATATTAGATATGGCCAGACGCCCATATAAAGAACATATCTTTTTTTTCATCTTCGATCACCGCACCTTTAAATTTCACAACATCTTGAGTTACGTATTCATCTTCAAACGCGCTGTTTAAGTGCCTATTTCCGATGCTCGGGCTCTTCACAAAGAAGGCTTCATTATTAACGGAGATTTGATTTCTATAAAGAGAAAATTGCAGAAAACTAACGGAAATGGAAAAATACCAAAGCATCCCCTGACACGCGCTGGGGGTCTTCTTTCCTTTGTTAAGGCACATAGTTGGGTGTCGTAGTTAATACTGACGCTCTATCAAACAGTTTTTCGTGTCTCATTGACCCTATGGGAGAAGACTTGAGAAAACATTGAGGGAAAAGTAGGAAATGCTGGTAACCAGCATTTTCTACTCTTCCCGCAATGTTTTCAATCATTTCAGTAGCAACATTCCATCATTCGACCCACATCTTCTTCATCGACTGTAAATGCTATCAATAATAAAAAAAAAGTATAGAATTTTATGGTCTGGTAAGGGGTTAAATAATAGAGTTTTAATTATGAAACGAATTTGGAGTAAACAACTTTGACAACATCCCTGTAAATCTGGATAAGTAAATAATTGAGCCATGCTCTAGCAAAAGGGGCTTAATGCATCTCCGCCAGGCATGATACCAATCAAGCCATCACATACTGATGAATCTATGATAGCAACTTTTTTTAACGACTGATTTAATCATGAGGTAAACTGGTCCTTTGACATACAGAAAATGGACCAATAGCGAAAAGCTTCGGCCCTGGTCAGCCTGCGCGGACTACGCAGGCTGACCTGGGCCGAAACTTTTCGCTCTTGGTCGATTTTCTGTATGTCAAAGGACCAGTCTACCCCATGATTCAGCCCGTTGTTAGACAAAATGGACTTTATGGATCCATCATAATGTGATGACTTGCTTGGTATCATGCATCACGGAGATACATTAAGGCCCGTTTTGCCAGAGCATCGCTCAAATATAATTTTGCGCATCTTTGATGTAAAGTTTAATTCGTTGCACACTTTGAAAAAAAATCCATGTGAACTAGTGATAACTAAATATACAGGTGGCAACTCTTTTGTAAAAATCAATTCATAGCAGACAATTTGAGAACGTCCGTGTGAACTACAGATAAGTGAAATATACATTGGGCATCTTTCTTGTAAAGATCAATTCATGCTTGTGAACTGTGGATAAGTAAATATACATTGGGTAGATTTCTTGTAAAGATCAATTCAGCCCTATGAACTATGAATAAGTAAACATTCATTCGACATCTTTCTTGTAAAGATCAATTCATCCTTGTGAACTATGAATAAGTAAATATTCATCGAGTATCTTTCTTTTAAAGATCAATTCATAACAGAATGTAAAAACATTCTCCCGTGAAATATGGATAAGTGAACATGCATTACGCATCTTTCTTGTAAAGATAAATTCATCCCTGTGAACTATGGATGAGCAAATATACATTGGAAATCTTTCTTGTAAAGATCAATTCATCCCTGTGTACTATGGATAAGTAAATATGCATTGGAATCTTTCTTGTACAGATCAATTCATTAAAGTCATTTTAAAACAACACCCCTGTGAAACGTGGATAAGTAAATATGAATTAGGCATCTTTCTTGTAAAGGTCAATTCATTGCAGACAATTTGAAAACACCATTATGAAACATGGATAAGTAAGTAGACACTGGGCATTTTTTTCCTTTTTTCTTTAATTGTAAATATCAATTCATTACAGATTTTGAAAACATTCCCATGAAATACTGATAATTAAACATAGAGATCAATTCACTACATGGTGTCTATCAGCGTTTTAAACATTATTCCGTTCATCGTACTGTGACAGCTTATTTATTTATTGACATTCCCAGGTTTCCTCAGTACTTTGCTTGGTCTCTGCAAGGCTTTGACCAAGGGCACTTCCGCGTACATTTCGCAGCTTTGAACGGAGTTCGAACACGGAACTTTCGGATTGCAAATACAAAAGCCTCAGAACAGAGCCAAGAAGGACATTAGGACCATCAAACGTGACTTGAGTCGCCAAAGGCACCCAACCAGGACTTCCTGACTGCAAGGACATCACCTAAACTACTAACCCACCGAGCCATGCAGAACCTTCAGTCAGTTCCACCGGAGTTTAGTTGCAAAACGCAATTAAATCTGGATCTGTATTCACCAACCATTGTTTATAGTAGTCTTAGTCTAGTTCTGAGGAATATCAGTCTATATTTCATAGCAACGCTATTTTTGACTGGCTAATTAAAAGTTGAGTTACTTTCAAACTCTAGGGTAAGACTGGGGATGTAACCTAGAATAGTTGCCGAAAACAGCCCCAGGATTTGAAAAACAACACCTTAATTCCGTGCCAAACGACAAAATTTTAGACCAGTCCAAATCGAAAAAGTATAGCAGACGACAGATTAAATGCGACTCAAAAATAGAAATTCGTTTTGGGAAGGGTAGAAAACATTTTGGAAAAAGGGGAAAATGCTGGTTACCAGCATTTTCTTTTTTCCCCTAGTGGTTTCAAAAACCTTCTTCCCTAGGGTCGTTAAAAGTTGGAATTGTGTGGTAAAGGTTTAACCACTGACCCACTGAAGCAACCTCAAGTGTAGCCCACGAGGCCTACCAAAGCCGCCCCACACCCACTGTTCCATCCTTTATAGACAGCCGTTTTCACAGACAGTTTCCATCTGTCGTAATCAATCATTGTAATGTTCGCTAATCAATACGGCGGGTGACTGTAATGAGATATAAAATAATATGGAGATTACAATATTGCCTTATTATATTCATGCTGTGCTTCATAGGCTCTCTCGACTCTTTACTACACAATTTCTGGTTTTAACTACCCTGAGAAGGAAGTATTTTGAAAACATTGTGGGAAAAGGACAAAATACTGGTGACCAGCATTTTCTCCCTTTCCCATAATGTTTTCTACCCTTTCAATGGCAAATTTCAATTCTTGAGTCACATCTATTTTGTCGTCTGCAAATGCTTTCAGTTTGGACAAGCCTAAACTTTTGCTGTGTGGTAAGGAGTAAAACACACCCTTTAACATTCCAAATCAATATAAGTGTGTTATGAATACTGTTGTTATTGTTGTTGTTATTGGAATTGTTGTCGTCGTCATCGTTGTTGTTATCGTCATTCTTATAGGTGTCGCACCACTGCGAGATTGCGTCCGGGTAGTAGTATCAAAAGTAGTCCCATGTGAAATTTTGCAGTATCACTTTTGTTGCACTGTTTCATAGAGCTGGGAGGGCATGGTGGTATATAATTTAGATTTGCTTCAAATTTGGGCATTGCGGGACCACTTAGATGTGTTTTTATTACACACTGACAGGACTATTTTGTGTCAGTAGAGGAACAAAAACTTGGGGTCATGGCCGTGAACAGGTGTTCAGGACAATATCTAGGGTGCCTGTGTTGGTTGGAATTTAGTGAGAAATGCAATCGGTTGACATAATGGGTTTCTTTTGCTTTTTTTGCAGGTCTATGGATATACTTTTGAAAGCAAAGGACCGAGAAGCCATAGCTTTGCCATTAAGCGATCTGTGGAGCTGTCAATATGGTCAAAATCGCTCTTTATTCAATGTGGCCAAAAACCGGTGGTGTGACTCCTAGATTGCTGTTGTTGTTGTTTATTGGAGATAAGCATCATATACGAAAAGAAAATCTCGCTATCGCAATTCTGTATGGCGTTTGTTTGTCCCAACGTTTCTATCAAAACCATGATCATATGCTTTACAAGCCTAGATATAGATCAACCGAGATAAGTATCGTTAACCCTTATCCCAGTCAGTAAGTCCCATAAAACTTTCAGGACGACAGTAAAAACCCAAAACATGTTATTCCAAACTTATTTCTCGGGGAACAATATCTCCTTATCGGACAGTGGATCCAAGATCAGACTGCACGTACTGTGCAGTCTGATCTTGATCTACACTGTCCGCAAATGGTCAGTAAGTCGTGTTTAGACACAAGGCAAAAAATATCTGAATCATGCTCAGGAAAAACGGGGTTTAATGCATTTCCGTGATACCTTATACCAAGCAAGTCACCACATTATTCTTGATCTATAAAATATGTTGTGTCTACATCAATCTGTAGGAAAACTATTCCACTGACATGCAGAAAATTGACCGATAGCGAAAAGTTTGCGGACTTCGCAGGCTGACATGGGTCGATACATTTTGCAGATGCATAGACCCCCCCCCCCCCGGCTTTTAAACAGAGCAAGGGTCATCTTCTTTTTCAAGGAGAATTAAAATACAGAGATAAAATACATATAGAAAAATAACAGTACTTTGTAACAAGCATTTACAATTAAAATTATATCTTCTGTAGGTAAGAAAAATTCATTTGGTTGGTTTGAGGTTTATTTTGATATCCAAATAAAGTTAGTGGGGGAACTGTATTTTTCTATAGTTTGTTTCTCTTGTGTCTAACGTTGTTTTATACAGTGCCCGAACTATAGCACGACGGCCAGTGCTCCTGTCCATGCGTTCCTTAAATTTGTTTAATCAGTACAACTCAGAATAGTCTTGTAAAGCCACTGAACGCTTTCCCACAAAAACAAAGTTGAACCCGCTTTAAAGGATCCACGAAATAGTTCTAAACTGAGTGAGAATACACCTTAAATGCTGAAATAAATAAGGGTGCGAACAAAGATCAGACTGGACAATCACTTGGTCTGATCTTGGTCTACACTCCTTGAAAACTGGTTACAAATGTCCGAATTAGGTCTTTAGCAGAGGATTAGCTTGGAACCAAGGGGGAATAACAAATTAACCACTCTTTATTACGGTCTCCTTCCACGGTCTGTACAGATCTGAGGAAAAACTGTGTCGGATCCGTAATTACCGTCTTTTTTTTTTACAATGGCATTAACCAGAATCTTTGATCTGTACGGGTTTTCTTATGCAACCGTAAAACGAGGTAGCTATCGTAAACATCTGTCTCAGTGGCCACAAGATATTAACCCTTGCGTTGCTAAGCGCGATTCACTGACCTTTTGTGGCCAGTGTAGATCTAGATCAGATTGCCCAGAACGTGCAGTCTGATCTTTGATCTACACTTTCAGATAAGGAGATTGATTTCTTTCCCAAAATATCTTTAAAATAGTAAAACTTTGGTTTTCACTATCTCATCTTTTTCAAAGTTTCATTTCACTTATTCAGCGGGATAAGGGTTAATAAAGTCCTCGGAAAAGGCAGACATATTGAATTGTTCCTGTACTAAGCAATCACCTATCTTAAATGAGCACATATAGAGCTTCCTTGGAAGAAAGATTAACTATGAAACAGGGTGAAAGTTGCCAAATCGCTCTATCATTTGTCCTCTTTTTAACTGGTTTAATTTGCATGTCTGCCAGTGACTTACACTAGCACCGATTGTAAAAATAACAGATTTTCAGCTTCATACTTTTTCATGCTTTTAAAGATACATTTCTACTCGTTTTTAGCCAGTTTTTAACCAATTTCATCTTTATTTTCAGCCAGTTTTTAACCCATTTTATCTTTATCTTATGAAGCTATATTCATTCATGTATCTTCATACCAAAGGCTGCAAGGTTGCACTGATCACGACGGAGAGAAAATACATTTTATTTTTCTTTGCAGCCTTCGAAGAGAAATCACTGTTGTCGTTTGAAATGGTTTGAAATGAGGATGCTTGAGTTTTTCTATCCTTTACACCATAACTTATTTATAATTGATAATTTATTTATTTATTTTTACACTGTTGACCAAAGTCTGAGTCTTACGACACACTTTCAAGTTTTAACAGCGTTTTCTTTTTTCTCTCTGGTTGGAAGGATGTACCTTTAAACGGTATGATTTAAATTTAAGTGCATAATTACCCATGCATTGTTTACTTTCGACCGCCACTAGGCCTTTAAGTGCTTAATACAAGTTCTACAGAAATTCTTTATACTGATGGCACTTTCATGTTTCCAAAGGACATGCCCTCCCTCTCTTTTTATGGCAAGTGGGACTTTTATCTGTGTCAACTGTCCGATCGGAACTTCGTAATGGCTACAATGATTTGAAATAAAGGAAGGTTATGTGATAACTGTTGTTTCGGACATAAACTGGCGTTAGGAATTACATTTTATCACATGAGTCTAGAAATGATTTATTAAGCAAGCTTCCGGCGATCTTTTTTGTTGTTGTTGTTGTTGTTTTTAAAAGTCAAGGAACGCAAGATTCTTTTTATCGCACAATGATACCGATCAGAACATGTAAAACCATACATGCACAAGTGGTAATTTCCATGAATTAAAATAAATCCGACTCACTTCTCTGAAAGTAGTATAGAATGACGTCATATAGAATCACACCATGCCTATCTCATATTTATGAGTAAGAGAAGAAAATTCATAATAGGCAGATCTATATTAAACTGAAAACAAGAGAGACTATTTCATAAAGCCTAAAATTTCATACGTCCTCTCAAAAGTCAAGTAGAAAACCCGTATCCTTCGTTCGCAAAAATACCATTTAGATAACTGATCTTCATACATTTTTATGATATCGAAATTTGACAGGAGGTTCCTACGTCGCTCTTAAATACATACATGTAGCATATTTTAGTCATATCACGGCGATATTCATCTGTTTAATGGGTTTCACCAACCCTAAGTTAGGGCTTAAACTCTGAAATACCTTGCCACGGGATTCTTTAACAAACATGCGTCACCAAAAGTTACGAACTTATTTCTTCGGACTAAAACTAGAATTTTTCTCTCTGATTTCCAGTGCCAATAGCACTGAGCTGAATGAGATACCAGCGGACAGCGAACTCGTCACATCAGAGTAACAAATCCCACGCTTAAACTAATACTAAACCATAAAGGACTCATAGACGAAAAGATAATTGATTCACCCGTTTGAAAAGGCTGCGAAATTCATTATATAGTGCAATGTTCGAATCAAAGCCAGTTAATGAGATAAAAAAATTACGATGGTTCGTTGACCTTCTTTGCTCACAATGACAGACAACAGAGCAATTAGTTGCATACAGTGATTTCTCGGACATGTGATCTGTTGCACTGAAAGAGTTTACTCTTTACCAGACAGTTTAAAAAGATCTGTAGACAACAATTTCCATATGACATAAATGACCAGATTTGTCTCTAAAATGATAAGGAAATTATATTAAAAATGAAGGAATAGGAGAATAAGGTGTTTACCAAGTGGGTGGAGCGACACAGGAAGTGTGTTGAGTGTAGAGGCGTTACAGTGCGCCGGTACCACTACATAACCATTTAAGAATGGTTGAAATGGGAGACTCACTTGACCTATTGTATCCAAATTTAACAGAAAATCGCCGATATATAATTACTATGTAAATTACATCTCATTTTCTGTTAAAACAAAATTACCTTAACGAAAGTCCACGTATTTTTTAAATTCACCCTCGTAAGTACTGATGAGAATGAAAGGACAATAAAAGGGTGGAACCTACCCGCGAATAATGTAAATGTTTTGATAAAACAGTTGTTAATATTATTGAATAGACACAGATTTATTACATAGGTGAATAAACGAGGGAATAAACCCACTGTTCACCTGTTTGCTCTGCATGCAATTCTTTATTTTTGTTAAAAGTTCTAAAGTTATCCTGCAAATCAATTGTTCAGACCACATCATGTCATGAATGACATACATGTGTGAATGATGTTATAAGTAAGTCTAAGGCGGGAGACCTTATTCGCCAACACTTTCCTGAAATATGCCGTACAGAAAACAAACATGACAAACAAATGCATCTGGCCTTTTCGGATATGTTGAACCCGAAAAAAAAATGAGCCATGCTCTGGCAAAAGGGGGCTTAATGCATTTCCGTGATCCATGATACCAAGCAAGCCTTCACATAATTATGGATCCATAACAGCGATCTTTTTAAACAACCGACTTCATCATGAGGTAGACTGGTCCTTGGACATACAGAAAATTGACCGATAGCGAAAAGTCTCGGCCCAGGTCAGCCTGCGCGGACTGCGCAGGCTAACCTAGGTCGATACTTTTCGCTGATGCATTAAGCCCCCTTTTTCACAGAGAATGGCTCAAATTAACTTGGTATACGAAAATTTAACATAATACACCAAAATCAGCCTGATCTTATCTTTGTCTCTCACATACATTGGGGGGGGGGGGGGGGGGGGGGGGGGGGGCGTGCAATACGCCTTGTACTAGTAAATCAACAATAGAGGTAGAACAAATAAGAAAATAACAGGAAATGGAAACACGTGGCGTTGACAGACCAACTTCCGTTATATTTCTGAATGTATGTTTTTCTTCTTTTGTTGTTTTGGTACGAGGACAAGATTTAGCAGACAACGAGTTTCTTCATTCGACAAACCTCTAATGATCCGTTTTTAAAGAATCAAGTCCGTCGTCTGTATTAATTTGTGCTTTATGTGAACATGTATACACCTTATATTTCTTCGCCGAATTTTGACTGCGTTAATGCTCTTGAGTTCATATAACACCACTCACAAATAAGCGAGTCACAGTTTTCAACAGAAATTGTTCGAAATACAAATACGTTGATAAACATTTTGTTCTTACATTTTTATTACGTGATTTTTCATTTCGATGAAAATTTTCGCTGACAGATTCATACATGTTAATAACTCTACTGTAGATGCCTTGGTCGTTAACGTAGAGAAGTCTTTGGGTGCCGCCATGTTAAAGATCCAAGGACGGAAAGTATTTCCAACAGAAACTTCCTTGATACCCACGATGTCCGATTTACTAACGGAATCTGCCGAGTTGTGACGAGTGGGATTTTTACAATCACAGAAATGTTGTAACGCCACTCAGTTTTTGCGACGATGAAAATGGCTCAATATTATGAACAATCGCACCGTGAACGAAATCTTAGCCTTGAGTAGTTGTTACTCCTCTTTAGCGCAACCTCTTGCATGTTGCGGCAGACCACGTTCAAAGACATCATTTCACAAGGAGAAATAGCTCCTACCGTCAAATTTCACATTTTGTCATAATATTTTCAAATGTCACAATAATTAACGTATGAAAATTTTAAGCCCGGGCTGACCTGGGTCGAAATTTTTTGCTATCGGTCAATTTCATGTATGCCACTGGACAAGTCTACCTCATGAGATTCAATAGGTTGTTAGAAATAAAAAGGGGGTATTTCTGGGTACATTATGTGATGATTTGCTTGGTATCATGCATCACGGAGATGCATTAAGCCCCCTTTAGCCAGAGCATGGCTCAAATGTATCCGTCAGTTTAAAAAAAAATCTGGTCTCTATTTCTTCCAGCTGAATGTTATGACACAAAAATCGGACTGTGTAGATCGAAGATCAGGCTGCACAGAATGTACAGTTTGATCTTGATCCTCACTGTCCCACAAATTTAACTTAAAATCTCCTTATTTTTTTTTTATTCTGAGGGCGTTAAACAGATTACGCGACTCACCTCTTATCTACTTATTGTGTGTTTTATTTCCCAACTTAACCCCTGATAAAAGCCAATTGCTTGATTTAATACGTCTCGCGGGTATAAACTGTATAATGAAATCCTGATAACTAGCTATCTACTGGGGGGAAAATGGCGTAACCTTTTATCGAACGAAATAAAGGCATCAGATTCATATATAACCGTATCTTTTCTCAATGTTTTTAGGGTCGCAAAGGGTTTTAAATTATTTTCTTAATTTCTCTTTTTAATAAAACAAGAGAGAGCATAAAATTATTCTTAAAAAGTATTTATCTGTTACCAGTTTAAAGTATATTCCAGCAGATGATTTTGAAAACACCTCCAGTAACTTGGGATCATATGGTTTAACACATCCATTCAAAAGAGGTGCTCCGAAAAAAAAAAAAATGGGTTTTATACATCTAGGTACTGCAAGATGTCGCATATTCATGAATTAAAAAAATCAATTTCTCAAAAAAAAAAAAACAAAAACAAAAAAAAAAACCGACTGAGTTATGAGGGATAATGGTCTTTGGACATGCCGAAAATTTACTGAAAGCAAAAAGTTTTGACCAATGTCAGACTGCGCGAACTGCGCGAACTGCGCAGGCTGACATTGGTCTGAAACTTTTTGCAGATGCATAAAACCCGCTTTTTACACAAGATTACTCAAATACATTTGAAACTAGTCTCACAAAAGGAAACGTTTCCTCATTTAAATCTTTACCAAACGACAAATTTTTAGATTAGCCCAAATTGAAAGCATTTGCAGACGACAAAATAAATGTAACCCAAAAATTGAAATTTCTTTTGCGAAGGCTAGAAAACATTGTGGAAAAAGGGAGAAAATGCTGGTTACCAGCATTTTCTCCTTTTTCCACGATGTTTTCAAAATACTTCTTTCTCAGGGTCGTTAAAAGTCGGGATTGTGTGGTAAAGAGTTAACAATTTTTTTTCTACCCAGAATATTCTCAAATGTGGTCTTACGCTCCTACATGAAAGAGGGAACACTTAGAAAGCAGCTGAAGCAGGCGCAAAAACACAACCAAAACCGTGTATGTGCATTTAGATCCACAAAGAGTCACATCGTATCCTCGTCAACACACAATTTAAACTTTTTCAACGCGAAATATTTTAGTCATGCTCTGTGGAAAGAGGGGCATCTGCAAAATGTATCGACACTGGTCAGCCGGTGTAATGCAGAAGAATGACCCTCCCCTACAAAATGACCCTTGGGTCATTTTGTAGGGGAGGGTCATTTCTCTGCATTACACCGGCGCTATCCGCACAGGTTGACCAGTCGAAACGTTTTGCTACTGGTCAATTTTCAACATGGCAAAGGACCGCTTTACCTTATGATATAATTGATTGTTTGGCAAAATGGATTTTATGGATCAATAATTATGTAATGACTTGCTTAGTATAATGCATCAAGAAGAAGCATTAAGCCCCCTTGTGCCAGAGCGCTGCTCACATACAGTCGGCCTCAATTGAAGGCTAGAAACACAATCCTCTGAAACCCAGAAAGATGTTTATCGCATATTCTTGACTAAACAGAGATTCAAGATCAGACTGCGCATTCAGTGCGACCTGATCTTGATCTAGGTGGTCGGCGAAAGCCCAGGTTTCCGCCTATGGCACTGAAAGGGTTATAGACTGCTAAGGATTTATTGAAGTAAAATATAATAACCCAAGAAAACTGCTGATAAGCTCTTTAACCAATCGATGGCAGGACCCTGGCACAAAAGATAAAACATGCCAAGGCAAGATTTTTTTTTCTTTAACTCTTTACCAAATGACAAAATTTTAGTCCAGCCCAAAATTGAAGGCATTTGCAGATGACAACTTAAATGTAACTTAAGAATTGAAATTTGTTATGGGATGGGTAGAAAACGTTGTGTGAAAAGGAGAAAATGCTGGTTACCAGCATTTTCTCCTTTTTCCACAATGTTTTCAAGAGACTTCTTTCTCAGGGTCGTTAAAAGTCGGGATTGTGAGGTAAAGTGTTAAGTAAGTGATGTTGAAAACATGGAACCAAAAGTTAAGCAACTGCATGTACCAGCGATTTATCCTTTTCGTAGCAAAGAGAAACTCAGAAGAGATGGCACTGGATTTGTTATCAGAAATTAACTCCTTACCAAACGACAAAATTTTAGACTTGTTTAACTCTTTCGGCGCCAAATAAATAAACTCGACCTCAACTGACGGCTGCAAAGACAATCAAGTGGAAGTCAGACCGATTTTCGTAGCATATGCTTGACTTAACAAGCGGACAGCATAGATCCAAGATCAGACTGCACGTTCTGTGCAGTCTGATCTGAATCTGTGTTGTCCGCAAAAGCCAATGTTTTCGCCAATGGCGCTGAAAGGGTTAAATCGAAAGCAATTGCAGACGACAAAATAAATCTGACACAAAAATGAAATTTGTTTAAAGAAGAGTAGCAAACATTGTGGGAAAAGAAGAAAATGCGGGATTGTTTAATAAAGGCTTAATGGGTTTTTAATTCCCACTGGTGCACCTGCGAAGTCACGGAAAGACACGAATAAATGGGTTGCCGCTTTTCTAATATTTTTAAGAATACTTTTTGAAAGCATTGTAAAGTACCATTCAAGCGCACCACTTCTTTATATCATATATTTTCAGAAAATATTTGCCGTTTTGTAAAGGAAATTTTACCCTTAGGCTGCGAAGCGCGACTGAATCCGCTTTTGCGGACTGTGTAGATCAGAACGGGCAGTCTGATCTACAGCCTTGTTCGACACCGTGTGATATTTTCCGACGGAAAGAAGTTCTAATCGCTATACATGGGTTTTTAAACCATTAGCATAAAATTCATTTTTTCTTTAAAACTATTCAAACACTCTTATAAAATTTGTTCTGGGTCCGTATTCACCAACCATTCTTAAAAATACTCTTAGTCTTACTCTTCAAGATTTTTTACATTTGAAAGTAACACAACTTCTGATTGGCTAAACCAAATGGTTTAGCCAATCAGAAGTTGTGTTACTTGAAATTTAGAAATTCTCGAGAATAAGACTAATAACGTTCTTAAGAATGGTTGGTGAATACGGTCCCAGAAGTTTTCTGAAGACAGACGGAATTATTTCCAAAGGGACGAAAAACAGAATCTAGCTCAATCACGTTCTTTTACACAGAAGTTGCAGGTTGATATCCGATTTACATGAATCTGTACGATAAGATCTTTTCGACGAAAAAAAAAACTTTGAAACCCCTAAATTTGGTTTTTTTTTACCATTGATACATATTTTGTTTTTCTTTACCGAACAACAAAGTTTAGGACTTAACCCTTTCCCAAACAAGCCCTGGTTTTCATGTGTCTGCAGTACAAGTCTTTTGAAAACACTGTGGGAAAAGGAGAAATTGCTCGTGACGAGCAATTTCTCCTTTTCCCACAGTGTTTTCTACCCTTTTTGAGAACTTTCTGCCATTTTCATCAAATTTAAAATTGTCGTCTGCAAACTCTTTCAATTTGGACCAGTCCAAAATTTGTCGTTTGGGAAAGACTTAAACCAAACTCAAAGAAGCCGCAGACCAAATATTAAATTTGGTCCACATGATGAAAATTGACACTGAACGGGAGGAAAACTTTTTGAGAAAAGGATAAAATGCTGTTTACTAGCATTTTATCCTTTTCTTACAATGTTTTCAAACGACCTTTTTCTCAAGATTATTTTTTTGAAGGGTTAAGGGTTACAATTCTTAGAAATCTGTGCAGCAGTTTGCTGGAAAGAGACGGGTTGAACTTTGCTATGGTGACGGAAGAAAGGAAAACCGAGCCACAAAGATTAGGTTTCGCAATAATTTGCTGAACGTGATGCAGCATTTTACGAAAGTCTTAGCGACATCTTTCAGAGTAAGATTTTTTATTTGTTTCATTTGTTCTTTCGTGTTTAACAGCCTTTATGTTATGTTTTAGTGGCCAATGCAGCTGTCAATGCTCCTTCGTGGTTTCTCTTGAAATGAAATTTAAAACGTTTTATCCAAGCAACTGTCAGCTCTGTCACATAAGTGAAATCGAAAAAAAAAAAATAATAAGCGTTGACATTGGAATATATTCGTGATTTTCGACTACCCGTGAAAATTTTTTTGACAAACGATTTAAGCCTTCAAACCCTGAAAAACCGCTGTGTTAATCCATAGTTGCCCTGTTATGCCCTGAAAAAAATCGGGGGGGGGGGGGGGGGGGGGTGAGGGAGGGGCATAAAGTTTTTGTTTAGTGCGTCCATCTGTCTGTCCGACCGTTTTCGTCAAGGAACCAGCGTACCTCATGATTCAATCGGTTGTTAGACAAACTGGATTTTATGGATCCATAGTAATGAGAAATCTTGCTTGGAATCATCCAACTCAGAGATGCATTAAACTACCTTTAGCCAGAGCTTGGCTCATACGTATTTCTATTCATGTTTTAATTTTAAAGCCAGATCTGCACATGATTAAAAATTAGCCGTCTCACCAGTCTTTGTTCACATTTTCTAAAAAAAAAAAAAATGCGAAACGAAATCTGGTTTAAGGCCCCTTCAAAAGGAAAAAAAAAGTATCAATATAATGTATTTTAATGGCAAGTCTCGCTAGAATATCAATGGAAAGAAGAAGAAAACAAAACAGTAATAATAAAAACAAAATCTACACTTAACGGCATTGCTCATTCAAACTTGCACACATGCGACAGTGAAAATTCCTACCTTCCAAAGGCCCTGTATGTTCTGTCCTGACTCCAAACGTACGGCAACAGCAGCAACTCTGAATCAAGAGAGAAAAAGAATACTCGTATATAATCTGAACCCTGCTCTGTGAAAAGAAATCTTAATACATTTGCGAAAAGTTTCGACTCAGGACCTGGGCCGAAACTTTTCGCTATTGGTCAATTTTCTGTATGTGTAAGGACCAGTCTACCTCATGATAAAGTTGGTTGTTTAAAAAAGTGGCAATTATTGGAAGCAAGTTGCCTTAATTGCGACGGACACTTAATACTGACAACCAATCAAAGGCAGGTTATCTTTACAAGTGTAGTCTCATTCATGGTTTCCAAAATTTAGGCAGACAACCACCAAACTCTCTCAGAACAGACTTTGGAGAGAAGGGAAGATATTATTTCCAACAGCTTGGAAAACACTGTTTTGAGTAACTGTTGCTTTCGCCACAGTGTTTTTCAAACTGGTGTGTGGCGTCGTATGTGCACGGTATTTTGGATTAAATCTTTGATCGGTATTGAAAAAGTGCAGTAAGATCGCTTTCTCTACTTTTTTTTTTTCCCATGGACTTATTAAATAAATTTTATAACATAACCAATGGTGTTTTCAGTTATAACCCACTATGAATTTTCTTCTCTAACATACGTTTAAGATAGGCATTGTCTGACGTCATAGGTGACGTCATCTTACACTAGATCTACATTCCGAAAAGTAAATCCGGGTCCGTATTCACCAACCATTCTTAAGAACATGCTTTGCCTTATTCTCCAAGATTTTCAAAATTTGCATGTAACACAACCTCTGATTGGCTAAACCATTCAGTTTAGCCAATCAGAAATTGTGTTGCTTTCAAATATTGAAAATCTGGAGAATAAGACCGAGAACGTTCTCAAGAATGGTTGGTGAATACGGACCCAGGGTTTTACTTAGGGGAATCCCCACTAGTGCGCGTATAGCTTTGCTTTCATGACTGATCTATATGATTCACGAGATTTGGTTATGTGATAAACAGAATCTAACATTAAATTTTATTGACTTTTGAGATAAATAATTTTATTAAACTTGTCTAGAAAAATGTTGTTATGCTCGCAATAGACTCTCTCAATAACATATTTCTAGACTCGTTTCATAAAACTTTAACTCAAATGCCAAAATATTTCCATTCATATATATATCTTAAACATAAAATCTCTATTTGGCAGGCGATAAAAATTTTAGATCCAAACATATTGGAAAACAAAGCATACGCACACAACTTATTGAGGTATGGTTTTAATGATGGGATTTGTCTCAATTTCGACTGAAACTCTTGTGGGAAAAGGACAAAAATGAGGTCTTTTTTCCTTTTCCCATGAGGCTGTGTGAAAAGCATTCTTTTTTTGCGGATCGTGAAATATGGGATCATTGGTAACTGGGTCACGTGTTCTTCAGACCTTTTTGGAAAAGGCTTTTGGAAATTCCCTGGCATATTCTCCTTTTCTCACAATGTTTTAAACCCTTTCAAACCAAATCCCATATCTGAGCTGCATCTGCTTTTTCGTCTTTCAGAACACTTTCTGTTTGGAGATGAGCAAAATTATCTCTTCTTGTTGAGTTAGTCCTTTACCAAACATTTCCTAATTTAAACTGACCTGAAAAAAGAGGCCTTCAGAAAATATTGTGGGAAAAGAAGGAAATGCTGGTAACCAGAATTTCCTTCTTTTCTCCAAATATTTTCAAACCTTTCAAAGACAAGTTTGTCTTTTAACTCTTTACCGCACAATACAGAGTTTCAACGACCCTAAGAAAGAGGCCTTTTGAAAACATTGTGAAAACAGGAGAAAATGCTGGTAACCAGCATTTTCTCCTTTTCCCACAATGTTTTCTACCTTGTCATAGAGCTTGAGCTTCTTTATACAAATTTCAAATTTGTCCCCTGCAGATATTTCAAATTTGGAAGAGTTTAAAACTTGCTACGTGGGAAAGGGTTAAGCCATGTTTAATTTGTTGTCCGCAAATGGCTTCAACTCCCGACAAGGATAAAATACTACCGTCGGGTAAAGAGTTGAAGCTCCTTCACACCTGTCATTTTGACGCATCTCAGATCAACAACTTTGAAAAACAAAGCGGTAGATGTGATGAAGACATTGTTCTTAATTGTACATAAGTTTTACTCGTCCATATCTACAATCAAATGTCACCCTTACGTACTAGTTAGCTCCACTGGCGCAAGGCCAGAGAGCTGATGTCATGGCCCCGTGTCCGTCTTGCGCCCGTCCTTCAATGCGTAAATTTTCATTCAAAACATCTTTTCTGAAATCAATCCTCAAATCTTGATGGAAAGTCACAGAAATTATTCTGCAATAGCCTTCTTCAGAGTTTCGACAAAGAATTTGATTCCAGTAAAAAACTCTGAATGTCATGGCAACGAACCTGAATAAAATACTGAAAATCATTTCAAGTTTTCTGGATAGAACAAAAATATATATTTTTTTCTATTCACGATGATTTACCTTGAGGTAAATGGTTTGTTGATTATTTGAATGAAGTAGGGCGCACACTTGTATCTATTTACATCATCTTGGCATGTATAGAAGATAGGACCTTCTTGGGATAGGTTGATTTCTTCATGAAGTTCTATTTTTATTACAGGCTTCTTAATAGTAAAATGTTTCAGTCTTTTTACGTGTCTGGCATATTTATTTAAAACTCAGTGGACCTATACAGGGTCATCATGACCCTCTTGTCTTTGGAAATGTTTATTCCTAATTTCGTCAAAAAAAAAAAACACACACAAAGCTATTTGTCATCGCTGGGATTCGAATCTGCAAAGGCCAGAACGATGGTCCAGTGACCCCGCCGACTGAGCTATCTGAGATACAAAGTTTTAAGCCTTAAAGCGTCTTTCACAACTACAATTGCCTTTGCAGCCAATGTAGATCAAGATGAGACTGCACAAAACGTGCAGTCTGATCTTTGATCTACACTGTCCGCTTGGGTCACAAAAGTCACCATGATTACAATTATTCGGGTCTTAATTCTAAATTGACAATGTCTGTTCGGTTTATTCGGCGCAATAAGGGTTAAGAATATTTTAGCAAAATATAAATCAATTCAGACCAAAGATCAGACTTGACGTTTTATTCAGTCTGATCTTGAATCTACATTGTCCGAAAAAAAAACCACACGAAATGTATCCTCAGGTTTTTGAAGGTTAATGGCCTTATCTGTCATTCAGAAATTAATTGTGTTCTCGAATCTGTGAGATGAAATTTGATTTTTTTGTTGTAAAAAGCTTTTTGTCTTTGAATGGTTTCTAATGAAGTTTTGCATGTGCCACAATTTTTTTGTTGTCGTTTTTATTCTCAAAGAGATTTGCACCATTTTTTCTATTTCGATTTTTTTGGGTCCCATGTGGCTCAGGGGTTCAGATTATTTGATTTTCAAGCAGGAAATCATGAATTCGAAATCAAACCTACATGGGGCACTGGTTACCTGCCGTCCTTGAGCAAGGCATTGCAGAGCTCCAGTCAAGCAATGATGAACCCTCCCGCTTTCCCCTCACCCCCCCCCCCCCAAAAAAAAAACTAGAAAAGGAAAGAAACATCCCCCTAGCATGAGAGAAAATGCTGAATCTGAAATGCTGAATGGCTTGCCCAAGGTCTGGTGAAACAATGTCTTCATTATACGAGTATTAACCAGACCTACTTCAAATTTACTGAAGAGAACAGAACTCCTCTGCTGAATAGAACGAAAGGCATTTTTACTTCGCTAAACAAAGTGATGTAACCATGTGCAGCAAATAATCTGGGGCCGTATTCACCAACCATTCTTTAGAGGACTCTTTCTCTAATTCTCAAGAATTTTCAAAATTTGAAAGTAACACAAGCTCTGATTGGCTAAACCAATTGGTTTAGTCAATCAGAGCTTGTGTTACCTTTTAAATGTGGAATTTGACAAAGACTAATTCTAAAGAAATTTTGGCGAATACGGATCCTGTTTTGTTTTCTACGTTGATGATGGCCTTTACTGATTAAGTGATAATGAGTTTATTATACTTAAGTCTTGCAAAGGTGACGTAAAACACAATGTATTTATAGTTTTTGCACCAACATAACCGCATTAGTTTATGATTATTGAGTAGAACACACCGTGTGAGATTCGTCGCTTACAAATGGCAATCTCTCCACCTTTTAATTAGATTTCACAGAGTTTGGCATTATGGCTGATCAGGTTTGTATTTTGTCTTTAAACTTTTCCACCACCTCCATATTAGCAACGCAGAGAGACAGAGTCAGATAGACAGACAGAGTCAGATAGACAGACAGAGAGGCAGAGTCAGATAGACAGACAGAGAGACAGAGTCAGATAGACAGACAGAGAGACAGAGTCAGATAGACAGACAGAGATGCAGAGAGACAGAGTCAGATGGACAGACAGAGAGACAGAGTCAGGTAGACAGACAGAGATATAGACAGACAGAGAGACAGAGTCAGATAGGCAGACAGATAGACAGAGTCAGATAGACAGAGAGACAGACAGACAGAGAGACAGAGTCAGGTTGACAGACAGAGATATAGACAGACAGAGAGAGACAGAGTCAGATAGACAGACGGATAGACAGACAGACGGACAGACAGACAGACAGACGTTTGCTAAAGGGTAAAGATGTATTGGGTTACTTCTATATACGATACATTAACGCTAATAGTGCTTGTGGGAAGTACTGGTAAACAATTGTAAACACCAGAACGAATTGCTTTTAAGCCTTTTCCAATCACCTTTTAAGTACATAATTTCACATCACTTTAGTCGAGATCAGGCCTCCAGATAAAAGGTAGTG